>OX411307.1:160515221-161115221 GCA_948150685.1 Rhaphigaster nebulosa
ATGTTGAGAACGATGGAATAATTTAAGGGTACCTATTGACCGCCAGGAAATTTGGGCAATGTGGGGTTTCCAGGAAAGGGTTTGGTCGATAGTAATACCCAAGTTTTTGATTGAGGAGCTGAACGTGACGGGGTGATCATTTAGGATTAAAGTAGGAAAGGTGTCATTGGATCTGAGGAGGGAATTGGAACCTATGACAATGGCCTGAGTTTTCATAGCGTTTAATCTTAATCTATTCAGGTTTGCCCAGACACTGATTCTATCTAGGTCTTCCTGGATACTGGCAAACGCTACTAATAGCTCAGAAGGAGGAAAGGATAAATAGATTTGGAAGTCGTCGGCGTATAAGTGGTGGGAACAGTGGTGGATTGAATTAGGAAGATCATTGATATAGGTATTGAAAACCAGTGGGGAAATACTCGAACCTTGGGCTACTCCTGAGGACAAGGTAAGGAAGGAAAATAGGGGTTGATTAGGAACGGTAACTGCTTGAGTCCGATCGGAAAGGAAAGATTTGAACCATTGGATAGAGCTGTTGGAAAAGGATAGTGATTTTAATTTGGCAAAAAGGATAGAATGGTCCAGGGAATCAAAAGCTTTAGAAAAGTCAAGGAGTATTAATACAGTTAATTTTTTTCGGTCCATAGCGGTATGTATGTCAGTGGTGATTTTGACTAGCGCGGATTGTGTGGAGAAACTGGGACGGAAGCCGGATTGGAGAGGATCAAGTAGTTTGGACTTTTCAAGGAAGTTTGATATTTGTGATTGGACTATTCTTTCTAGAGGTTTGGAAAGGTTAGAGAGGATGGAAATTGGGCGATAGTCTTTAGGAGATATAGGATTGAAGATTATGTTAATAGGATGGACTAAGGCTTTTTTCCACGAGGTAGGAAATACTGAGTTTTGGAGGGAGAAATTATAAATGAAGAGAAGAACTGGAAGGATTTCGGGGAGACATAATTTTAACAATTTAACAGGTATTCCATCAGGCCCAGTGGAATTGGTGTGAGATTTCATTATGAATGAAATAAGATCGGTAGGGGAGATGTAGGAAAAATAAAAATTATCGGAGTTGAATGATGGAACTGAGGAAAAGCAGGAAGGAGGAGTTGGAGAAGTGTTAGAGGAGGCTGATAAAAAGTATGAATTTAATTCATCGGGTGAAACTGGGAAGACTGGTGAGGGAGAGGATTTACAAAGGGAGAGTTTGCGAAGGAGTTGCCATTTTGATTTACCGTTGGGAGCAGAGGAGAGGGCTTCATGATAGTGGTTGGATTTCCCTCTCCTAACAGTTGCCTGTGTCAAATTGCGGAGTACCCTAAACGCTTGGTAGTCGTCTGCTACCCTTATGCATCTAAAGCGTCTACGGGCTGCCTCACGCCTTCTTTGCATATCTTTAATTTGTTGACACATCCAAGGAGCAGGCGGTCGACTGAAAGTAGAGGTTTTGAGTGGGGCATGGGTATCAAGGATGTGGATGAGATTAGAGGTGAGGGTATCGACCATGGAATAAACGGAAGAACAGGAATATATTTCATTCCACTGCAGCGTTTCAAGGTCAGGTAAAATATTTTTATGTGTGAGGGCGTCTAAGTTAAGGAAAGTTATGGTTTTAGGGAGAATCGTAGGAGTTTCGATATTGTAGGATATTTGGATTAAGTCGTGAGAGGACAGAAACAGGACAGGTAGTTGGGAAAAGGAAAGGAGATTACGTTCTGATATATATATAAGGTGAAAAATTGCAATCTTTCTAAATATCGAAATTTCCATATATCGAATTTTTTTCAAGGAACTTTCATGTTCGATATATAGAGGTTCGACTGTATATATATGTTGAGAGAGAGAGAGAACTAATTAATATGAATGGTTAGCTGAAGGAATTCATTGTACTAGTAAAGATAATGAGACATATTCGTTAGTGTATTTTTCATTAAATATTTTTGAGATTATAACAAATAATTTTTTATTGAGAATTATCAAGATTTTATTTACTGCCATCATGGAGAATACCATAGGGTGCCATTCAGAATTTGATATTTTCAGTACCTCACCAGGAGAAACCCAAGATTTTCTATAGACTGTAATGATTCACAGGTGATTTTTCGTTCCCTATTACCATTCTTTATTAAAAAAAAAAAATATTTTCTTGCTGTTTCCAAAGAAAGTCATAACTGTAAATGGGCAATACTAAATTAATTTTTGTTAGACCTAAACATCCAGTTTGAAAATGATTTTTCACAATTGTACGAAAGCTCTTATAATTGGTATTAATTCACAATGTCTTGAAACACTACTTAAATCAATCTCTTTTGGATGACCAGACCAAGATGCTTCATTTATATCAAAATTTGGCAAAGTAATTTTGACAGTGCGTAACATTGAGGAAAAAAAATGAGACAGTATAAGTAAAACAAAAAGCAAAATAGATAAGACCTATTTAGGATAAAATAGGACAATCATTTGTGTATTGCTTACCAATCTATTGTATTATTTAGTTATTAGAATTTAATCTTAATTAAATAATACTACTAGGCTTCAAGTTAATGACAAATAAGGCAAGCAACTTCAAAGATTATAAAACAAAAAACCATAAACACTAAACAAACTAAAAGTAATAACAAATAAGCTTCTAAGCAATGAATCAATAAAATACCGAACTCTGTACATGAACATGATGTAATAACTTAAGTTTAATAATAAGATTTAATAATAAGTCCTAAGGCCAATAATGTTCAATAACTTTAAGCTCCCTAGTTAGACTTCATCAGTCATTAATCCCATAGCTATAGTTTATACTTTAATATTTATTTTCTTTTTAGAAATTCTAATAATTTTAATTATGAAGATTAAAAATAGAAAAATAGATAAAAACTTCAAAAAGAGGTTTTATAAAACCAAATATAATGAGGCTTCATTATATCTTTCAACGTTTTGGGGAAACAAACACAAATAGCTCTACAGAAATAATAAATCCTGTTAATTTTAATGAAAAGTACCTCTCAATAACAACAAAATATAAATGGCAAAACAGTAAACGGAGAAACAATAATTTAACTTACAATAGTTGGAGTTGGTGTAATATCAGAAGAAGTCATTCCTACGAATTTATCGTTTTCATACACTGGCAGCATTATACTACTTCTAAATAAACTAAAAATACCACGAAATCTATACTCTCTTCTAAGTTTTCAAAATCCTTCTGTGATAACAATATCGAAGTTCACAAACGAATCACTTACAGCGATAGATAGGTATAAATTAGGCAAAGAACCTAGGAGGATGCAAGATACTATGTCTTCCTTCCTCCATGCAAAGAATATGGAATGTAGTTGATATATTGATATTGATCAAATTGGCATTGAAGCACATAGTTGTTTATAATTGTTGGTTTTATTAAACATAACTTTGTAATTATTCTTATCCAAAACATGGTTTCAATAAATCTATTTAAAAAAATGCCACTTACTAAGATGTTCAATTACTTTTTCTACTCTTTTTGTAGCATTTCCAAGTCACATTCAACCTTTTCCAAGTCAAATTCAACTTATTACAGCCAAATTAAATCTTTTATAAAACAAATTCAACATTTTATATTTCAAATTCAACCTCTTCAAAACCAAATTTATCCTTTTCTATTTCAAATTTAACTTCTTCCATTTTAAATTCAAACTTTTTGATTTCAATAAATCAATATAAATGAAGTTTACATAAATATGTTGTTTACAGTTATTTTAATTACCTATTGGGTTCCTATATGTTCGGATCGATCTATTTTAACTATTCGGATGTCCTCGACATAGAAATCCATTATTGAGTTAGCGAAGATCCTTTTTAAGATTCGTTCACACCTTTGCCAAGCCTAGGCAAGTCAAATGGCAAACGTGAAAAGTGGATTTAAAGAAGCTTATCAAACTGACCTATCCAAACGGCTACTGTCCTGGCTATCACAATTTTTTCGGCTGTTAATTTCGGTTTAAACAATTTTTTTTTATGAAGGAACAATTAAAAATATAAAATAAAAACATATAAATATTAATTTCATATAAATATTCCAATATATGGATGCAACACTAGCGTTTATGTGGCGCTTCCCGCAAGAAGTGGGTCGGAATCAAACACAGACAAGCCAAGCCGAGCCAATCAACACCGGGTCCGATCCGGTTCTTTCGGGAAACGACACATAAGCACTAGTGTTGTATCCGCATATTTCTGTGTTTATATAAATTATATATTTTTATTTAATATTTTTAATTGTTCCTTTATAAAATAAAAATAGTTTAAACCACCTCCTTTAAACGTTTTATTAAAGATGTGAACACGATTCTTGAGGGAAACGCCACATAAACGTTAGTGTTGCATCCACATATTGGTGTATTTATATGAATTATATATTTATATGTTTTTATTTTTTAAGATTTATTTATAAAATAAAAATAATTCAAACTGAAATTAACAACCGACAAAAGTTGGAATAGCCAGAACAGTTGCCGTGAGGATAGTTTAGTTTGCAATGCTTATGTAAACCCACTCTACACTTTTGCCGTTTGGCTTGGCGTTTTACTTGTCTAGGCTTGGCAAAGATGTGAACACACCTTTAGTTTTCATCGATGTGAGGTCGATGATTGCGTTAACGGAGGTGCAGTTTCATCGATTTAGTGAGAGCGGATTAGTTTGCGGCGTAGGGATGTGGCGACCCCATCGCCCAGTTCTTAGAACTGCAAACAGCTTCTGGCCCTCCAAGTTGGGGGAACACTTACACTGACACCTATACAGTAAACAATTTCAGCACACTACATACACCCCCACACTACAGACGATGACCTAAACGCTAAAGTAGGCCAGGAAGATATCTATGTCCCTACTATTGGTAAACACAGCCTGCATGAAATAAGTAATGATAATGGCCGACGACTGACCAACTTTGCTGCATCCAAAAGCCTTAAAATTGCCAGCACATTATTCCCTCATAAGAAAATCCATAAGGGCACGTGGACATCACCTAATGGACTCACTGTCAACCAGATTGACCACATACTTGTCAGTGACAGACATCTGAGTAGCATCACCGATGTCCGAGTATTCAGAGGAGCCAATATCGATTCTGGCCATTTCTTGAGTATTGCCCATGTTACAGCAAAGATTGCTATTAATCCACCTATGGCACCGGAAAGAGCGAAGAAATTTAATATTTTAAAGCTTAAAGACCCACAGATTAAGGCGAGATATGGAGAATCATTGGACTTACGGTTAAGGTGCATGCAAACTACAGATGATAGCATAGGAGATATCTGGAGCAGCTGCCGGAAAACTATTGAAGAGACTGCTGAAGCCGTTCTGGGACCAGCTGAAAAAGAGGCTAGGCATTGTTGGTTCGATAAAGATTGTCGGACTGCCACTGAAGCTAATGGAGCCTATAAGATGATGATTAACAGGCGCACACGTGGAACTGTGGAAGAATATAGGAGGAAACGAAGGGAAGAAAAGTGCTTACATCGCAGGAAGAAAAGGGAAAATAAGAACAGGGAGTTAAAGGAGTTAGAGGAGTCTAGGACCATTGGGGACACCAGGAAGTTCTACACTAATGTAAATAGAACCCGAAAACCATTTAAGCAAATCCCTTCGATGTGTGTGGATGAGCAGGGAGCTCTCCTATCTGAAGAGCAGGCCTGCCTAGCAGAATGGAGAAGATTTTTCGAGAGGCTTCTGAATGGCCCAAGTGTAGAAAGACAGATAGAGCCCCAAACCCTGGAATCCCAAATTGATGACTTAGAACCACCAGATGAAGATGAAGTGACAGATGCTCTCAACAAGCTGAAAAACAACAAAGCGCCAGGAATTGATGGCCTCCCTTCCGAATTATTCAAGCATGGAGGAAACGAACTCATCAAACTCCTTCACAATTTACTGATAAGCATCTGGACTGAGGAGATTATACCAACGGATCGGAATAAGACTGTTATATGCCCAATACACAAAAAGGGTGAGCTACTGAAATGTTCGAACTACCGTGGTGTCGCTTTGCTCCCTTGCGCATATAAAATACTGTCCAACATTCTGTTTCAAAGACTTTTACCGTATGCAGAGCGAGAACTGGTTCAATATCAGTGCGGATTTAGACGTGGTCGATCGACAATAGACCAAATTTTCTGTCTGAGAACCATTCTGGAAAGAGGGCGTGAATACAAACTTAAAACCCATCATTTGTTTGTCGACTTTAAAATATATATATGTATAGCAATAAAATGTTATAAAATAATTATCTAACCACAAGCTCATATATAAATTAATAATAACGAAACTAAAAGTCGGAAAAGTTAAAATAAATCGATATACCACAGCGAATCCTTAGAAACGATAGTATTTTTATTAAAAGCGTCTCCGATAAAAAATAAATTGATTCAAATATCATATGAAACCAAGTCGCGTTGGTTAAAAAACAAAATAGATAATTAAAATAACCGTAGAAAATATAATTATGTGAACATTTTTTATATTTATTTATCAAAATCGAAAAAGGTTGGCTTTGAAACGGAAGAAATTGAAATGGAAAAGGTTTAATTTGAAATGGATAAGGTTTAATTTGAAATGAAAAAGGTTGAATTTTAATTGTAATAAGTTGAATTTGATTTGGAAATTCTATAAATGTGAGCCACTGCCACCACAGATGTTTGAATGTTGGAGTCTCGAACAGCCTTTTCCAGTACTATTAGGAAGAGGAGGCACGCTAAAGCATCACCCTGTCTCACTCCCCTTTTTGTTGAAAATTCTTCTGAGATGTTGCCCCGAATTTTCACAACACAAACAATGTCTTCCATCGTTATCCTTATCAATCTTATTAGCTTTCTGGGGATTCCGAAATGGGTTAATGCTTCGTATAGCTTTGCATGATCTACTGTGTCGTAGGCTGATTTAAAGTCGACAAACAAATGATGGGTTTTAAGTTTGTATTCACGCCCTCTTTCCAGAATGGTTCTCAGACAGAAAATTTGGTCTATTGTCGATCGACCACGTCTAAATCCGCACTGATATTGACCCAGTTCTCGCTCTGCATACGGTAAAAGTCTTTGAAACAGAATGTTGGACAGTATTTTATATGCGCAAGGGAGCAAAGCGACACCACGGTAGTTCGAACATTTCAGTAGCTCACCCTTTTTGTGTATTGGGCATATAACAGTCTTCTTCCGATCCGTTGGTATAATCTCCTCAGTCCAGATGCTTATCAGTAAATTGTGAAGGAGTTTGATGAGTTCGTTTCCTCCATGCTTGAATAATTCGGAAGGGAGGCCATCAATTCCTGGCGCTTTGTTGTTTTTCAGCTTGTTGAGAGCATCTGTCACTTCATCTTCATCTGGTGGTTCTAAGTCATCAATTTGGGATTCCAGGATTTGGGGCTCTATCTGTCTTTCTACACTTGGGCCATTCAGAAGCCTCTCGAAAAATCTTCTCCATTCTGCTAGGCAGGCCTGCTCTTCAGATAGGAGAGCTCCCTGCTCATCCACACACATCGAAGGGATTTGCTTAAATGGTTTTCGGGTTCTATTTACATTAGTGTAGAACTTCCTGGTGTCCCCAATGGTCCTAGACTCCTCTAACTCCTTTAACTCCCTGTTCTTATTTTCCCTTTTCTTCCTGCGATGTAAGCACTTTTCTTCCCTTCGTTTCCTCCTATATTCTTCCACAGTTCCACGTGTGCGCCTGTTAATCATCATCTTATAGGCTCCATTAGCTTCAGTGGCAGTCCGACAATCTTTATCGAACCAACAATGCCTAGCCTCTTTTTCAGCTGGTCCCAGAACGGCTTCAGCAGTCTCTTCAATAGTTTTCCGGCAGCTGCTCCAGATATCTCCTATGCTATCATCTGTAGTTTGCATGCACCTTAACCGTAAGTCCAATGATTCTCCATATCTCGCCTTAATCTGTGGGTCTTTAAGCTTTAAAATATTAAATTTCTTCGCTCTTTCCGGTGCCATAGGTGGATTAATAGCAATCTTTGCTGTAACATGGGCAATACTCAAGAAATGGCCAGAATCGATATTGGCTCCTCTGAATACTCGGACATCGGTGATGCTACTCAGATGTCTGTCACTGACAAGTATGTGGTCAATCTGGTTGACAGTGAGTCCATTAGGTGATGTCCACGTGCCCTTATGGATTTTCTTATGAGGGAATAATGTGCTGGCAATTTTAAGGCTTTTGGATGCAGCAAAGTTGGTCAGTCGTCGGCCATTATCATTACTTATTTCATGCAGGCTGTGTTTACCAATAGTAGGGACATAGATATCTTCCTGGCCTACTTTAGCGTTTAGGTCATCGTCTGTAGTGTGGGGGTGTATGTAGTGTGCTGAAATTGTTTACTGTATAGGTGTCAGTGTAAGTGTTCCCCCAACTTGGAGGGCCAGAAGCTGTTTGCAGTTCTAAGAACTGGGCGATGGGGTCGCCACATCCCTACGCCGCAAACTAATCCGCTCTCACTAAATCGATGAAACTGCACCTCCGTTAACGCAATCATCGACCTCACATCGATGAAAACTAAAGGTGTGTTCACATCTTTGCCAAGCCTAGACAAGTAAAACGCCAAGCCAAACGGCAAAAGTGTAGAGTGGGTTTACATAAGCATTGCAAACTAAACTATCCTCACGGCAACTGTTCTGGCTATTCCAACTTTTGTCGGTTGTTAATTTCAGTTTGAATTATTTTTATTTTATAAATAAATCTTAAAAAATAAAAACATATAAATATATAATTCATATAAATACACCAATATGTGGATGCAACACTAACGTTTATGTGGCGTTTCCCTCAAGAATCGTGTTCACATCTTTAATAAAACGTTTAAAGGAGGTGGTTTAAACTATTTTTATTTTATAAAGGAACAATTAAAAATATTAAATAAAAATATATAATTTATATAAACACAGAAATATGCGGATACAACACTAGTGCTTATGTGTCGTTTCCCGAAAGAACCGGATCGGACCCGGTGTTGATTGGCTCGGCTTGGCTTGTCTGTGTTTGATTCCGACCCACTTCTTGCGGGAAGCGCCACATAAACGCTAGTGTTGCATCCATATATTGGAATATTTATATGAAATTAATATTTATATGTTTTTATTTTATATTTTTAATTGTTCCTTCATAAAAAAAAATTGTTTAAACCGAAATTAACAGCCGAAAAAATTGTGATAGCCAGGACAGTAGCCGTTTGGATAGGTCAGTTTGATAAGCTTCTTTAAATCCACTTTTCACGTTTGCCATTTGACTTGCCTAGGCTTGGCAAAGGTGTGAATTATATAGTATATTTCGGTACTTGAAAGATACACAGGATGAGGGAATAATTTATCGCCCTGATTATAAAATGGGCATTTTGGAAGGATACAGCGACGCAGACTTAGGAGGAGACGAGATCACAGGAAGGTCGACCTCAGGAGTAGTGTGTTTGTATGCTGGAGTAGCCCTCTCGTGGTTAAGTCAGCGCCAGACATCTGTAGTAATATCGACTACAGAGGCTGAAGAGATCGCAGCTAGTGAAGCAACACAAGAACTGATATGGCTCAAAAGGCTGCTGTCCGGAATCACAGAACTAAAGAGTATCCCCGTCCTAAAAGTGGACAATAAAGCAGCAACCCGACTTGCACAGAACCCTGAATACCTTCGCAGGACGAAACACATTAAAACACGGCATTTCTTTGTAAGAGAGCAGGTCACCAATGGAGAATTGGATGTCCAGAGAATTCCAACAGAGCACCAACTGGCAGATCTCACCTCACCAAGCCACTCTACAAACCCAGGCTCACCGGTCTATGGAAGAACATCGGACTCAAGGGCGATTGAAAAAGAAAATCATAAAAATGAGGGAAAGTGTTGGAGATACATTTAAATGATTTATATTTAGTTTAAAGTTTAAAAAAGATAATTAACATATGTTTTTATTCAATTAAAAAGGTTATACTGAGTTATTGTAAAGATCGTTAAAAATTAAAAATGTTTTCAAGATAATTTAAAAGATTGTAAGCCTTTATTTTGCCTCTATTCAAATATTTTAACTTTATCAATAATTAATTGCTTTATAAAATTCTTAAAAGCCACCACTCGTGTTTGAATTAGCGATTCATTTCCATAGAAAAAATTAATCGCATGAACTCATCAATATAATCAATTTATTAGGATTTGGTGATTCTTATAGTAGAGGACTTAAATTGGAAGATGTACCTGCAACCTCTTTTAAAACAGTACGACTGGAAGATTCTTATTTTATTCTAACTATTGCTAGTAACGCCGATTTTAATATTAGAATATTTATCGGAGAAGATACTTTTCATATCTTAGGGCGGATTAAGTTTGTCACTCTGAAATCCAGATGACACATTGAAAACGATATACTCCGAATTCCTACTTGTGAGTTACCAGGTAAGTATCAGCTGCGGCTCATAACTCCAAATTCTTTAAAGCGAGAGAGGTATAGATTAAATTCGAAAAAAACATTTTTTACTTTGGACATTTTCGAATCGGAATCGGCAAATAAAATTAAATGTTTGAACGATATCTTTTCATGTGCACAATCATAAATTTGTGATAACACATTTTGGCAAGGTTAATGGAAAAAATGCCAATAAAAAAAAGCGAAATTTCGTACTCAACCACTGAAATTATTCCACTACCTTCCTGAACGTAGTGACCAAAGATATAAAATCCATCTATAATTGTATTATTTATTGAATTCACAAAGCAATATATCAAGAAAGAAATATTAGTGGAACTATAATAAAGTTCAATTTATTATCTTTTTTTTTTTTTCTTCCAAAAATTAATATTTGAAAATAAAATTTTAATTGAAATGATAGGAGTGCAAGGAGGACCGGAGCCAGACGGGATTGGTGGTTCGCTCTTTGAATCCCGATTTTGGGAGTTTTGTTAAAATTATCAGTGATATAGTAACTTCATGGACAGTCTATAATATTTATTTGAGAGTATTTTGCATTAAATTTATTTCTTCCCACTCAAAATCCCGATTTAAAAATCATGAAGAATTTTCTCATCGGCTATTTTCACTTTTCACCTAAATGAGCTTTTGAGCGTAAACATGGTACAAATAAAGTTTGTAAATAATTTAATTATGTTTCGAATAGGAGAAGTTTTACATCTCTAGGACTGACTGCTACAAAGTTATAGCGTATTTAAAAAATATTCACCGCTTCTACTTTAGGCGCTATTTTGAGCATGTTTACGGCTCGTATTCTTAGGGACTTTGTAGGAGATGTATATTTTAATGACTTTTAAAACATATATGAAACTCAGTTTGCCCTCGATTCTTTCTATCCCAAAGTGAAATTTGACTGGGATAATGAAACAATGCCCAACATTGTCTCCCAATTCAAACGAGGAATATTGAATTGTATCACTTTTTACTTGCACTTGTTTTATATGCATTTATATCTATATGACAATTTTTATTTTTAAAGATGCAATACATAAGATACAATTGGAAGATTCCAAACACAAAGCCATGAGTCTGTAACTTTGAGGTTTGTTCTTTTGTATTAATTGCAATTATCCATAAACAAATATAAAGAATGATTTAAAAAAAACACTCGAAATGCTGCCCCCCCCCAAACTTCTGCCGCCCGGGGCAAGTGCCCCCTTAGCTCTTCCTCTAAATCCGGCCCTGTTCAAGCCTATGTGTAAATCTGTTTTTGGTGTTAAAAACATTAATGCATTCCGTTGGAGGATCGTAGGTTCGATGATGTTCATATGAAGGTGCTCAGATCTCGCAATTGGAGCGAATTACCCGGAGGGTTGGAGTGTGACGTATCACCTTAGAGCGCTGGCGGAATATACAACAACGTATCTATTTCAAAAAGTTTGCGTTCATACTTGGTCAGAAAAACGCTGAAAGATTAAATATCTCAAGGTTTTTCGCCCGAGGAGGCTGAGTCCATACAGATCTCTTCTCGCATGTTCTCGAGGACCTGCTACAACTTATTAGGGAATTCGTATTAATTTCCTAAACTATCTTGGCTGTACCTATGAATTAGAATCTGATTAGAATTCAATGCTTTTTTAATTTGGTGAAGTACTAATCTGACCTATTGTAACTTTTCAAACAGCAATGTATAATGAATGGAACTTCTTTGGACATTATTTTGAGAAGGTTACTGTTTGGTTTTTGAACACGTTACTGTTGTTCAAGATTAGAGGGTGATAATTTATTTATCTATGTGTTTTAATTGTTTATATTGAAACACAACCTTTGCGAAATGTTATCGTTGTTTTTTTCTAAACTATGCTGTTATACTTCAATAGACAGCCATTAACACTCGAAGTGGGGATTATTTTTTAATTTTCTTCAGCACTGGACTTTTATCTTCTTTAAAAAATGGTCATTGATTTTTTAGTTATTATGTTTCCTTGTAATTTTTGTTGTTATCCGAATCAGTGTGAAGTTTTTTATAATTTGTAGTTCGAAATGAAGAAGAAAAGAAGTATACCTATTTCAGTGGAAGACCTATTTAGAGTATCTTGGAAATAATAAAATATGTAATTAGCATTTATTTTTATTATATAATTCTTTTAAAATAACATAGTTATTTATATGCAATTCATATCTACTTTAAATGAATTTGATGTATTAAGATTAATTCATTTTTATTTGATATAAATATATTAATTTATTGTAAGTCTGAGTCCTCAATATCTGTTTTTTCTTGTTGTTTTATTTTATTTTTCATATCAGTCTTTATATACTAATATACTTAATAAAGTTTTTTTCAATATTTAAGGATTACATATAATACATTGTAAATGTAAGCCAATTGTACTTTTAAATTTGAATTTCGTGACTTCCTGCATTGTTCTTTATTGTTTTATGCCATTACGTGCTCCAAACATGGCAAGAAAAGTAGTTATTTCTGCATTAGTGTAAAACATATTTTACTTTAAATAGCTTGCAGTTAATTATTTTAAGAACCCATGAAATAAATTGAAAAATCGACCACATACCACATTTTTTTATGCCATTATGTGTTCCAAACATGGCAAGAAAAGTAGTTTATTCTGCATTAGTGTAAGCCATATTTTACTTTAAATAGCTTGCAGTTAATTATTTTAAGAACCCATGAAATATATTGCAAAGTCGACCACATACCAATTCTAACTTGTATCAATTCTACCTACACAATTTATCTAGATTAACATTTCTATTTTCATATAAATAATATTTTTATCTGTCAAAGAAAAGTTTTATCCTAAGTGTTGATCACATTATCAATAGGATTTCCACTGACAAGGACTCCTGTGGTAATTTCCTCGTCTCTTTAGAAAGGGAAGTCTATGGCTTTATCTACCTTAAGCTGTAAAAATGACAAACAACTGTAATACCTATAACATAATTTGCTCTTCATGATATTTACTTAAATCACAGCTACTGAATCTTTATCTCACTGGAGAGTTAAAGAAACCCAAAGGGGTCCTTTACATTTCAGATGAAACAGATATTTTTTTTTTTTTACTACAAACAACCCTTATTCATCATTAACAACAACCTAATATCATTACCAGGAGGTTAGGTTACTGTGTCAGGGACTGGATCTAATCAACAGTTTCCCTTCTTATAACAGGCCCTTGAAATAATTCAAATATTAAAATATATCAGTAAATATATAAAATATAAATGTGTACTTTATATTTATAGAAATACAATAAGTAATAAAATAGATTTCTAATTTCAAGACAGAATCTCTTAAATTTGTTAAAAATAGAGACTACGACTCATTGTCCAAAGATGCCAGCGTTGATAATTTCTTGTTCGCTTTATATTGTAGGTTATTTATTTGTTTAAGTCAGTAATGTTTTTGTATTGTATTTGCTACATATATTTTTATTTTATTACTTATTTTTTTCAATTTATTACTTACATTTTGTTAAAATGAAATGAATACATAAACTTATAATTATTATCATTCATGTAGTATGCGTTTAAGGCATGGAGCGTGAGCGTGTATCTCTATTAAATAGTCCTTATTTGGGATTACCATGTACGGAAAAGATATATATATATATATATATATATATATATATATATATATATATATATATATATATATATATATATATATATATATATTAAAGATTTGACATTTTAAATCGGGTTGTAGGTCATAAACAGTTTTTAACTACTTTCTTAAGCTATTTTTATTTTAGCATACTGATGTATCGATCTCTAGCTATATGCATGGGATCCTCTTCAGCACAGAAAATATAAATTACATTAATCTGTTGAGCTCCGGTATGCAAGGCAGACACTAAATCTAAGTTCCCATTCATATAGCTGGGGATCGAAGCGTTCTATATACTACAATAAAAATATCTTAAGAAAGTAGTTAAAAAACTGTATATGAACTATAACTCGATTTAAAATGCCAAATCTCTAATATAATAACAGAAGGTCTGCAGTAAAATTTGAAAAAAACTAATTTCCTTTAGGGATAAAAAGAAAAAAAACAAACAGAATTTGTTTACACCCTAGTATATATACATATTTGAGGCCAGGCCTTTCTTTAAAATTCTACATTGTCTCTGGTATGCCCAGAGGTGTAGATATTTTATTTAGGGAACAGTTAAAGTTTTGTGTATTTACTTCCCTAATCTTATCAACATTTTCAGGACAAAGGACTTACTAGGATTAAGGATTAATAAATTATTTGCCACTTCTATAAATTTGTTTTATTGAAAACTAGTTTCGAATGTTATACATTCATCTTCAGTTCTAAAAACACACAAAAAATTCAAAAATGAGCAATTCAAAATATAGTTTGGTATATCTATATATTTTGAATTGCTTATTTTTGAATTATTTGTGTGTTTTTAGAACTGAAGATGAATGTATAACATTCGAAACTAGTTTTCAGTAAAACAAATTTATAGAAGTGGCAAATAATATATCAATCACTAATTAGATTGATCCTTCTATATCATCATGCGGATGTCAACTACTTACTAGGACGGTGGACATTTTCCCAGGCTTCTTTTTGATGACAAATTATATTTTGCCCTAGCAATTCATTGATCTCGGGATTTTATGATGGTATACCATATTCCCATGACAAACAAGATGAGAAAAATCCTGCTGAGTCTAACCACTGGTTCAGTTTGAATGTAACAATGGCACATAGTGAAAATGTAATGCTGTATGTCTCAAGGTGTTGTTGATATGAGCATTACAGACACATCTGGATGTACTGAATGTCCCCGACAATTTCCTTAGCTATCCCTCCAAGGATGATAGCCTTTTCCAAAATATGCACTTTTTATGAAAGTTAAGAATTTTAGTTCATATTGTAGGCTCTGTTCTTATTGCTTTGATATTAATTATCTTATTGCGATGAAGATCACAAAGATCAGAATCTCTGGTTATTAGTTTGGCTATTTCACCCTTATTATAAGTTGTAGGATGCCCAATAAATTTACTTATGATTGAAATCTGTCCCTGAACAATGCAGTGAGGAATTCATTTTTCCTTTAGATTTTCCATGGAAATTTTGAAATGAGTACATCTAATATGCACATTTATATTTACATTTTTTATTATTATTTTTTTACAGATATATCCGTGATTTTCTCAGCCTGTATAAAATATATCAATGGGTGCATTGAGTAGTAGCTTAAACCAGGACCTATCTCAAAATGATTTGTTGCTGAAGTTTGTTGGGAAAGACCATATTCCCTTACAAGATGCGTTTTGGAATGACCTACTGTCATTTCCATATAAACCATTGACAGTGTAAACTATTTATTATTAGTTTTATTTATATTGATTTTATCTTCTATGTATTTGTCTTTTAATCTTAAAATATAAACATGCAGTAGCAATCACAACATAAACCTTTATATATTCAGTATCTTGTTACGTTTTTATATCTAACTTTCAGAATTACTGTATTACTAGCCTCATTTAGATTTTTAATATTTTTCCTCATTATTTTATCATTTTTTTATTTAGTCAAATCCTACTTGAAAAAAGTGTCAATACTCAAGCTAATTTCATTTTTCATCTGTCTTAATTTCCTTGCATACATGTACTCTTGTTTGATTTATTATTTCTCCTATGATTAAGAATAAATGTTTAAAAGTCTAACATCTGATCATTTTTCAATATGTTATAAATGTAAAAGTAGGGGAATTATCTTAAAAATGGCACTTTGTTAAAATTACAATGACAGAGATTAAATAATATTTCCATAATTACTGAGTTCAGGATCTATAAAATCATAGGAATTTTAACTTTTCTTCTAATAACAAGCAGTTCATTATTTTTAACTAGTAAAAGAAACATACTTGTTTTATTTTTATTTTTATTTTATTTCAGGGAAGATGACAAAAAGCTCTTTGAAAAGAACAAATTTTTATTTAATCACTTAGCTATTAACAACTTAAAAACTGGAAATTTTGGCACACTTTTGAGGATATTTTTGAAAAAATCAAGTTATCTTCTTCAATCTTCAAATAATGCAATGTGGGTAAATACTTTAAAACTAGTGGAGATTAGTTTCTCCTGTTAGTGATTAGTCTTTTTCTCATTAGTTTAATTGAGGCGTCGAGTTCAAAAAACAGCCAAGATAATATACATTTTTTACAGCTGGCCGTTAAAGGTCATGGAGCTGTGTTATCAATGCACAACTGATGTTATCTGGTTTTTTTTTCACTGCCACTTAGATACCTGTCCATACATAGTAATAAAAAGAATTACAGAAAAAATAAATTTGTATGTATCTAGCAGCTAAACACTTTTTGGAGTTGGCTGGTGTTGGAAGACCATTAAAAAAATATGTATGCAATTTTGTAATATTTAACAGACTATATTTATTGTAATTAATTTTTTCATGATATTTTGAGGAAGATAGGCACTTTAAATCACAAAGTAGGTGCTAAAACACATAAATAAATCAAATAACAAGTTTTTTTTTTTCATTTACACATGATCATCTATAGTTTGCCCACAGTTAGATGGCATTCCGAGGGTGAACTCATGCGGCACTAAGTTTAAATTAATTTTTTTTTTCTTTACACTCTAGTCTTATTTACTAATATATTTATATATTACAAGATGGTATTGTTATCTTGTAATATTTGTATTTTTGTATACTTGTAAATAAATTCCGAGAATAAAGAAAAAACACACCATAGTTTCAATTAATGGCCACATGAGTTTGTCCTTGGAATGACTACTAACTGTGGGCGAGATATTGTACAAAAACTGTTTATAAAAAATGGACTTGGCTGGTTTTGGAATTCAACGCCTCAATTGTACAGTCAACTAACTTCCCATTATCTGTAGGTTGATTATCTCCAATGTAACTTATCCGCGGTGATATAAATGAAAAACATTTTTTTATAAGTGCACATAGAAACAGTGAAACAAACAAAACCAACAAACACTGCAAAAGTTTTAAAATCAGTTGATGGATAAATCATTGCAAAGTTTTTACCGCCAAATGTGGCTGCTCTCATTCAGCTCATAGATCAGGATGTAAAGATGTATTCACACTGGCGATCCAATCCGCATATAAACCCAAGTGTGTGCAGCATGCTCTCTTTATTTATATGGGGTTTTGAAGCAAAGTGTGCTCAGATCGTAATGATCCATATCCTGTCGATTTTTTCAATGAGCGCTTTGATGGTGTGTTGTTCCGATTTGGACGGGAGTGTGACAGGTTTGTTGGTTTTTGCACACATGTGATTATTATTTTCAAGATAATTGAAAAGTTGAACTCAAAGACTATATTTCAATTAATATCTTTATGTTATTATATTCTTAAGAAGTTGGTCAGAGGTGCTGTGTTGTGGAAATTATTTTTTATTGTGTGCCAACTTTTTGGTCTACATTGTAAATAGAAAACACAAAATAACAACCATTATAACATGACATTTTTTAAGTATAAAACATAAGAATATATAAATAGTATAGGTAGACAAATATAGATAATCAAATATCGTCATGAAAAATAGAAATAAAAAGTATGAAAATATGAAATTCACGCCTTAGTCCTTAACAACTAATAATATAGTAATGACTAATAGTACAGTACTAACTACTAGTATAGTAATGGCAAACAGCTCCTCGGAAAGCATCTACATCCAATTAGAATTCCTTCCTGTCAATCAAAAAACTGATAAACAATACCTATCCTTAACTTATTCCCAAATTTTCAATTTATTAAAACAACAATAACTTATTATGATCCATTGATATCCCACCATCTACTTTTATTTCCATTATCAATATTAACATCTGATCAACTTTGGGTTTCTGTTATTATATTTTTATTTCTTATTCATTTTTAGTGTTTTGTTTTTTAATTTTATTTATTTAATTAAGACTCTATTTAACCTCTCTACATCTTACCCTTTTCTCCTCATATGGCAGAGGCATGTTAAGAGCTACTTTACAAAATAACTACTGAATGCTCGTGGTTTTCCTATGGATCACCGGATGCGTGTCGAAATTAAAAATTTTAGCCGATTGAGCTGATCGCTAGTGCACACATCTTAATAGAGGCAACAAAGAAAATTTACAGGTCTAACTACTAAAAAAAACAGATTGAGGAGGGATACGACCTTTGTGCTTTTTGGAATGATTTTGAATACGGTATTCTCTTATAACCTACACTGTAACTTTCTTATCATTTGTATTGTTTATTAACATTAATTGTAAAGTGTTAATAAGTGTTGTTTCTTTGATGATTTTTATTTTTATCAGTTCTGTTTTGTTTATTAACATTATTTATGAAGTATTAATAAGTTGTTTGTTAATAAGTGTTGTTTCTTTTTAGATTTTTATTTTTATTTGTGATTTTTATCTTTATTCTTGAATAAAAATTTGTGAATTGCCTTCTACAAAAGGAGATGCAGTGAAATATTTCAGAAATTTTGGGATTATTTCATCGAAGAAAGTCTGTGAGAGTGGGCACGATATTGCATAATTAATGGTCAAATAACTAAATTTAAATTATGGTAAGAGCCCAACCTCTACTGAAAAGGATCCGCTGGGGGTTTGTATTCCTCATGAGCAAGCGGAAGCCAACAACTGTGATCTAATTGAAGCAGTAATAATTTTAATGATCTCAATGAATAGAAATTTTATAATGCCACATAAATTCAAAGTTTTGGATAAATCTATTTTTCCTATTTATTTATTTTTAAAGGAATTTTTATAGTGAAATGTAATTAAAATTTAATTTTTTAACACCGTCACATAAATTTCTATACATACAAAGCAGATGGGCATTATCAATGCCAGATTATGCGGCGCAACAGACTAAGTGGTCAATCGTATAATACATGAGTACCAAGAGCTGTTCCTGAATGGAAGACGTCAAAAACAACATTATTAATTGGATGAACTGTGATACTGATGATCCTGACTATGAGCACTTTACGGGTGAGCAAATTGTCAATAAAGCAAGGCACTGAAGTTGTTGATAATGAATGTGAAGGAGAAGAGGACAAATGATTCATGATCACTGCAGAACAACGAATAAGTGATGAAGTGGATCTAGAACTTTTAAGCTGTCTTTTCATTATTTAGAGCAAGACAATGACATGTCACTTTCTGACAAACTAGTTTTGCACTAAATTCAATCGCAGATTAAAAGAAAAATTGTTTTAGGTTATCTGCGAATTTCGGTCATCCATGGCAGTCATCCCATTCCATTCCAAGAATAATCGAGAGTTGACTGTAACAGTTTTATTTTATTACTTGCTTTGCTTTATATTAATCTAGCGCAGGGATGCCAAACTGGTGATCCATGATGCATGTGCCTACGGAAAGCATTTTTTATGCCTTCGATTTATCTAATAGCTTTTTCTAAATGTTAGTTCCTGAATTCTCACTTTAAAATATAGTCTTAAGAAAATTTGTAAATGTAATGTTTGATGTGTTTTAATTCGGTTTGACATGCCTGATCTAGCATATAATAATTTTGGTTATGATTTACAAAAAAAAAAATAACTAGTACTACATAAAAAGAGCGAGAGAGCCTAGCTGTAGAGTGCTGTCTTGACAAGCCTTTGGTTCTGGGGCTCGCCAAACTAAATTTTCTCTTTGTTAAAAAATTAGTGGGATTTATCAATTTGGGATGGTTTAATAAACGAAAGCTTTTTAGGCCTACTCTACCCTAAAAACAAGTATCCAACACTAGTTAGGGGATATATTATGTAGTTGAAACATAGTGCTGACCACTCTGTCTCCCAAATACACAATTCAGTCAAGAATCATGTTCACTGTTGCCTGTCCTGTTGAACCTTTAACTGCAAGCCTCATGGTTCTTTTTTGCAATCCTAACAGCTATCTAGAAGTTGCTACACCACACTAACCACAGTGGGAATGTCAAGATTCATTTCTCAGGACTGCTGCAAAATAAATATTACCTGGTCTAAGTAGGAATTGAACCCACAATATCTTTCCAAACTGGACCCTCTGACATCCTTGCCCCATATGCTCGGCCATCAAGGCCTCACTACCAGGGATTGAAATTAACTCATATTTTTCTCTCCTAGTGAATAAAAATAAAGATATGATTTTTATATTTGGCATCTGAAAATAAAAGTCGATATAATTTTTATATTTGGTATCTGAAAATTATAGTCATATCGTGTCTTTTATTAGCGATATCAATTCCTAATTAGATTGATCCTTCTATACCATCATGCGGATGTCAACTGGTGTCTTTTATTTTTGACCTTGAAAAATAAAAGTCATGATTTGATTTATTTTAACATTTCTGATTTCCTTGATATTGTGGTCCACTAATGGGTTATTGAAGGCGCATATTATGAAAAAAATATCTATTTTCAAATCACGCGTTTACGTATCGATTTAATATAATATTTCAGATTTCCTTAATATTGAGGTCCACTATTTAGTTTTTATAGGTGCTGATTATAAAAAAAAATATCAATTTTAAAATCTCGTACTTACGTATCGATTTATTTTAACATTTCAGATTTCTTTGATATTGAGGTCTATTATTAGGTTATCGATGGTGTTGATTGTGAAAATACTATCGATTCTAAGTCTCTGTGCTCGCTTGTTGATTTCATTCAAGTTTTTCAATTTCTTAGATATTCAATTCCATTATTATTATTAATTATTATAGTATTATTAATGTCTGATAAATGATCTCCGTAGCAAAGAATTTTTTATAAGTATTAATTAATAAAACCTCGCGCGGATCTCATTACCGCGTAGGGGAGCGTCCCACGGGTGGCGGATGTGGGGATGGTCGGTGGAAATTCCTTGGAAGTTCCTCCCGGCTAAGTCCGATGGACTCGCTGACCAACAATGAGAGCGCCCCTCCAGGCTTGCTGGAGGGTGTGACGTAGGTTTGAACGCCCTACTCACATATTTTTAGTTCACAAAATACCACAAAAAGTCATGGATCTCTCTGAGGTAAAACGCTCATTATCCGGAAGTAAACTAGTCCCCCGTTCGGGTCTCCGGGTGGGGACTGCTTCAGGGGATTCATGGCGCAAGTTGAAAATTAGAGATTTAGGTATAGGGACGTGGAACGTAAGAAGTTTGAATACAGCGGGTGGGTTAAAATCAGTGGCAAACGAGGTTAAGAGATACAATGTAGATATCGTGGCACTGCAAGAGGTTCGGTGGCCAGGGGAGGGTTCATTAACAGAAGGGAACTATTCTATTTGGTACGGTGGGAGCGGTAATTATTGTTTAGGTACTGGATTTCTAATAAGGAATAGATTGCTCTCCGCATTGAGGGACGTAAAATTTTTTAGTGATAGGATATCTGTGGCCATATTTCAGGGGCGGTGGTTTAAAATCGCGCTGATAAACATACATTCCCCTACCGAAGACAGTGATGATGAAGTTAAATGCGAATTTTATGATAAACTAGAGTGGGTATATGATAAACTATCTCGAAACTGCATGAAAATAATATTAGGGGACGCAAACGCAAAGGTGGGAAGGGAAGAAGTATACTATCCGACGATCGGTAAAGAAAGTTTGCACGAACATAGCAATGATAATGGGATCCGTCTAATAACCTTTGCTATCTCGAAAAACCTAACAATCAAAAGTACTACGTTTAAACATAGGGATATTCATAAGTATACGTGGACATCGCCGGATTCACAAACACGCAATCAAATTGATCATGTTTTGATACAACAAAGATGGCAAAATAGTATAATTAACATGAGGTCTTATCGTGGGGCAGAATGTGGGTCAGATCATGAATTAGCAATCGCGAAACTTCGACAAAAACTTAATATAAAAAAAAGGAAAGAAAGCCGTATTTGTTCCGAAAATTTTGATCTAGATAAATTGAAAAACCCTTCAATTAGAAATCAAGAATAGGTTTGAAGCCTTGGAATCTTTAGATGAGGATCGCGAAGATGTAGACAAGCTATGGATCGGAATTAGGGATAATATTAAAGAGGTAAGTAATCTGTGTCTTGGAAAAAGGGACAATAAAAAGAATAAACCGTGGTTCGATAATGATTGTCTAAACTTGTGCGAAAAAAGAAGAGCCGCGAAACTAAAAGCTTTGAATAATCCAAGCGATAACAATGTTGCTAATTTCCAGGCCTTGATGAATGAAACGTCCAAATTCCTCAAAAATAAAAAACGAGAATATCTTAAAAACAAAATAATAGAGATAGAAACTAATAGAATTGAAAAAAACGTAAGAGACATGTACAAGGGTATAAGCAGATCGCGTAAACAGTTTGAACCAGCAATGAATGGAATTAGAGATGAAAATAACAATATCTTGGCCGAACCGGGGGACATTGTGAATAAATTTAAAAAACACTTTGAAAGTATTTTGAATTCGGGAAATAATAATCAATCTCCTCCTTCTGAATATCAGAGTGCTGAACCGTTAATTGAAGAACCGAGTAAGGAGGAAGTCGAAATAGCCATCGGAAAATTAAAATCTCATAAAGCAGCGGGAATCGACAACATTTCCAGTGAAATAATAAAAGCGTGCGGTGAAGCTGGAGTTTCTAAAATACATTTTTTGGTTAAAAATATCTGGGAAAATGAAAAAATGCCCGAAGAATGGAAAGAATCTATACTTATTCCGATTCACAAAAAAGGTCCGAGGACGGAGTGTAATAACTATCGCGGAATATCACTCCTCCCGATATGTTATAAAATATTCTCGTTGATCCTAACTAGTCGAATCACGGAATATGCCGAGGAAATTATCGGAGACTACCAATGTGGTTTTAGACGGAACCAATCAACTATCGATCAAATATTTTCCTTACGGCAAATATTAGAAAAAAAAATTAGAATTCAACGGTGTAGTTCATCAGCTTTTTGTGGATTTCAAAAAGGCTTATGATTCCATTGATCGCCGGAGACTGTATAACATTTTGATTGAGCAGGGAATACCGAAGAAGTTAGTAAATCTAGTAGGGATGTGCATGACCGAAACATTCAATAAAGTTAGAATAGGTAATTATTTTTCGGAGAAATTTGAAGTTCGCTCGGGGTTAAAACAAGGCGATTCCCTTTCACCTGTCCTATTTAATTTAGCATTAGAGTATGTCATTAGAAAGGTAATGCTTACCGAAAGGGGTTTAGATCTGGGTGGTAGATTATCCGTGCTGGGGTTTGCGGATGATTTGGTATTATTAAGTGAGGACGCGGAAACTATAAAACTGAATACAGCAACGTTGATGACAGCTGGGAAAGAGGTTAGCCTCAAAATAAATACGGATAAGACGAAATATATGGTTAGCAATAGAAACAGAGGAGATTTTGAGGATATAAATATAGGAGAAAATAGGATTGAACACGTTGAGAAATTTAAGTATTTGGGGTCTGTGATTACTAGAAAAAACGAAATTCAAGAGGAAATAAAGGCGCGGTTAAAGGCGGGAAATGCTTGTTATTTTTCGGTGTCAACATTACTTAGGTCGCGCATTTTGTCCAGAAACTTAAAACTTAGAATATACAAAACTATTATCTTGCCTACAGTTCTGTATGGGTGTGAAACGTGGCCGCTAACCTTGAAGGACGAACAACGCCTTAAGGTATTCGAGAATAAGGTACTGCGTAAAATATTTGGTCCGAAAAAGGATGAGTCAACTGGAGAGTTTAGGAGATTACACAACGCGGAATTGCGGAGCATGCACCCTGTTAATATAATCGAAGTGATATCATCGCGACGGTTGAAATGGGCTTGCAAAGTTGTTGGGCTCAGTAACGAACGAATTCCTAAAAAGTTAATAAACGCTGAGCTGACTGGTAAACGTCCTAGGGGTAGACCGAAACGTAGGTGGGAGGATAGTATTAAGAGTTCTAAGGAATTTGGGTTTGGAAGGTAGTCGGTGGACCGAGATTTGTAGACAGCGATTAGTGGTATCGGCATCGAACCTCCGGGTTCGCTAAGCCTTTTATTATTATTAATTAATAAAAAATTCTATTATTTATGAGCAAACTAACTTACGCTCAGTATATCGACAAAACTGCAACTCCGATACACCAATAATGGACCTCAATATCGAGTATATCCAAAATGTTAAAATCATTCGATATGTGAGCATAGGATCTTGAAATTGATAGTTTTTTATAATCAGCGCCTTCAATAACCTAATAACGAGCCTCAGTATAAAGGAAATCTAAAATATTAAAATAAATCGATATGCTAGTAAGCGATTTTAAAACCAATAGTTTTTTTATGATCAGTACCTTCAATAATCTAATAATGGACTTCAATATTAAGGAAATATGAAATGTTAAAATAAATAGATATGTGAGTGCTCGTTTTTAAAATTGATACTTTTTTCATAATCTGCTCCTTCGATAAACTTAAAAAAAAACAAAAATAAAACAAAACAAATCTTATGAAATAAATGGACTGAATATCCAAAAGTGCAACAATAATAAAATAATTACAATTTCTAATCAAGTATACGGATAAACTATTCAAATATATTATTACAATTTAAAAAAACAAAAACAATTTCTTATAAAGTAAATACAGTTTTTGAGAGAAAAAGTTTTCATTGAGAAATAATTCCATAATTCGCTTCTTATTTAAATAAAAAATAACTCAAATGTTAAAGCCGTTAGAATTTTGATGTCCGCCATACTACTTCTCTAGAAACAGTAAACGGAGTATATACGCCAAGTGGTTTGTTTCCCAAGCTTGCGGTGAGTTCACACTTTTGCCAACCCCCCTTTAACATGTTTGCCGTTTGCTTTGACATTTGACTTGCCAAGGCTTGGCAAATGTGTAAACGCACCTTAATAATGGACCTCAATATCAAGGAAATTTGAAATGTTGCAATTAAATCAATACGTTAGCGTAAGTTTTTAAAATTGATACTTTTTTCGTAATCAGCATCTTCGATAACCTAATAATGGACCTCAATATCAAGGAAATCTGAAATGTTAAAATAAATCGATATGCGAGCAGTCAATTTTAAAATTGATACTTTTTTAATAATCAGCACCTTCAATAACCTAATAATGGACCTCAATATCAAGAAAATCCGAAATGTTAAAATAAATCGATTCGTGACTTGAAAATAGATATTTTTTCTTCTTCTC
Source organism: Rhaphigaster nebulosa (assembly GCA_948150685.1). Taxonomy (NCBI): domain Eukaryota; kingdom Metazoa; phylum Arthropoda; class Insecta; order Hemiptera; family Pentatomidae; genus Rhaphigaster; species Rhaphigaster nebulosa. Next base: position 160,540,804 of record OX411307.1, read on the forward strand.
CAGGCATTACCTTCCCATATCAGACCAAAAATTCTTCTCAGTATCATCCTTTCAAAAATCAGCAGCCTATCTTCATCAGCCTTATTCCAGGCCCAAGCTTCAGATCCATATGCGAGGAACGGGGCGAGGAAGGACTTTGTAAAGCCTCAATTGGTCTTATTGGTAATAAACCTACTTTTGAATTGCTTAGCAAGGCCAAAATAGCACCTGTTTGCTGCTGCGATCCGAAGTTTAATATATTGAGATACATCGCCATCTGAATTCATCTCCAACCCCAAGTATACAAAGTGCTGTAACCTCTCAAACTTGTATTTCCCAATCTCAATATGCTCTTCCCAGAAACGCTCTGATCAAGCCTGTATAAATTTAGTTTTTGTTTCGTTGACAACAAGCCCAAACCTTTTAGCTGCCTTTTCTAGTTGAATAAATACTTCCTTCAGTGCAGTCTGAGACCTGGTAACAATATCGAAATCATCGGTGTATCCTAATATCTGGACGGTTCTGTTGAAAACTTTTCCCGTCGTTTGTATTTCAGATTCCCTCACTGCTCTTTCTTCAGCAAGATTGAAAAGCAAGCAGGCTAGCGCATCTTCTTGCCTAACTCCTGTACTGGAATCAAATTCTTCTGACATGTCTGATCCAACCTGCACTATGCATTTTGTCTCTTTCATTATCATTTTGGAGAGCCGTTTTAGTTTGGGAGGAATATCGAGATCATACAAAACCTGATACAACTCTTGTTGGTCAACACTGTCATAGGCCAACTTGATGTCAATAAATAAATGGTGTGTTGTGATTTGATGTTCACGTGCCTTCTCAAGAATCGTCCTAATAAAGAAGATCTGGTCGGTGGTGGATCGCCCCTTCCTGAAGCCAGCGTGGTATTTTCCAAGAATTCTTTCTGCATGGGGGACAAGTATTGTAGGCGCATGGCAATAGCACATTACCCCTATTATTGTTACAATCAGCCTGGTCTCCTTTTTTATGGATGGGGAATATCAATCCTTGTTTACATGCTTCTGGTAGGTCTTCTTCCTCCCATATTGACAGTATTATTTCATGAAGGACTTTTCTTAGATCTTCACCACTATGCTTCAGGAGTTCTGCTTGAATTCATTCATATCCAGGGGCTTGGTGATTTTTTAATTTATTTATTGCCTCATCTACCTCTTGATCATCAGGTGGCTCTGCATCCATTTTATCATTCCTTCCCTTCTTCCACGGTTCGTCCATTACTATTTTCTTTATTAAGAAGTCCCCCGAACTGCCGCTTCCATCGATGTAGGATAGCATCCTTTTCAGTTAAGGGCATAACATCTTCACCTTTACACAATTTTATTCTTGGTGTAAAGGTTGCCCTTCCTTCATTTATTCGCTGAAAGAACAAGCGTGCATCGTTAGATGTTCTACATCTTCCTGCTTCTTGCTCTCCCAGGCTCTCTTCTTTCTTTGATGGACCCTCTTCTCAATTCTTCTGCACTCTGTGTATGATTCGCAAGACTGTCTGGTGCGATTGTCTTTCTAATTAGAGATTGATAAATTATTTGCCACTTCTATAAATTTGTTTTATTGAAAACTCGTTTCGAATGTTATACATTCATCCTCAGTTCTAAAAACACACAAAAAATTCAAAAATAAGCAATTCGAAATATAGTTTGGTATAATAATATTGGTATAATAATTGGTATACATATTAAATTAGATTAATATAAATCAGTATTATAAAACATTTATGAATTATAAATTTAATTAAGACAAGAAATCAAATACATGTTGGTACTCACCAAGGTTTAAATGGATTATATCAAACAGAAAAGTTTGTACTGGTTTCTTCTCGCATTGAACTAACAATGAACGTAAGGTAGATAGGATGTTTTTAGATAAACGGTTTAAGGGTCAGGGTTTTTTCAGTAATGCCGGTGAGTAATTGTTTTTACTGTTATAGATGTGAATAAATTTAAGATTGGACTATTGGAGATATTTATTTGGTCATTTAAGCAAAAATCTGGATTGGATTTGAAGGATTTGTATATTTCAAGTGCTTCGTATATATTTAATTTGAGGCTGTTTTCAACGTGATGTATTAATTTAACTCCTGAGTCTTTGATGAATTTATGATTATTTTTATTTCAATTCATCCTTCAAATCCAATCCAGATTTTTGCTTAAATGACCAAATAAATATCTCCAATAGTCCAATCTTAAATTTATTCACATCTATAACAGAAAAAACAATTACTCACCGGCATTACTGAAAAAATTCTGACCCTTAAACCGTTTACCTAAAAACATCCTATCTACCTTTCGCTCATTGTTAGTTCAATGTGAGAAGAAACCAGTACAAACTTTTCTGTTTGATATAATCCATTTAAACCTTGGTGAGTACCAACATGTATTTGATTTCTTGTCTTAATTATATTCATAATTCATAAATGTTTTATAATACTGATTTATATTAATCTAATTTAATATGTATTATAATACCAAACTATATTTTGAATTGCTTATTTTTGAATTTTTGTGTGTTTTTAGAACTGAGGATGAATGTATAACATTCGAAACTATTTATTGTTTTCAATAAAACAAATTTATAGAAGTGGCAAATAATTTATCAATCTCTAATTAGATTGATCCTTCTACACCATAATGCGGATGTCAACCGATTGTCTTTCCATAGGCTTCATTTTTCTTAGATGTTGCTTTGCGGCATTCTTCATCAAACCAGCCTTTATTGAGTTCTCTTTTTACGAGGCCCAGTATATCTGGTGTAGCAGTGTTTATGGCATGTGAGAATGCTTCCCATCTATCGTCTATACTGTCAATAGCGCTACGGAGTGCGGTCATCAAGCTTTATTTGATACGAATCTTATCCTTCGGGGTCCTTCTCTTTTCAGTATTGTCAAGGCCTCTGCCCTGTGCCCTTGACGTTTTTGTTGTTGAGATCCTGGCTCTGATCTTTGCCATGCTCATATAATGATCAGAGCCAGCATTCGCTCCTCTGCAGGTCCTTAAATCTATCAAATCTGACTTGTGGTCCTTCCACTGGGTGATACCCTTGTGGCTTGATGGATCCTCTTTTTCTTGAAAAATGTGCCACCAATTACCAGTCCCTTCGATGCTGCAAAATTAACCAGTGTATGACCATTGTCGTTGGACAATTCTTGCTTGTTGAAAGGCCTTAGGTTGGTCTATATGCCAGTTCCAGTTCTACTTGTGCATTTAAGTCACCAAGGAGGATTTTTACATCGTTTTTTTTTGGCATTCATCCAGAGTTTTAGCCTGGTTGTCATTGAACAAATCCTTGTCCACTTCGGTTGATACTTCAGTAGGGGCATGGCAACTAATTAGGCTATAATTGAAGAATTTACCTTTGATTCTTATCTTGCAAATCCTCGGGTTTAAGGGAGTAAAGTTGGTAACAAGTTGGCGTGCGGGCATACTATAAACCCCTTCCTAAAGGAGTGTTGGGGGTCATCAGCTATAGTATAATGTATGATTCTTCTTTTCTATAATCCCTTTCTCAGCCACCTGATTTCCTGAATTGCTGCAATTATCAAACTGTGAGAGGAGCGCCTGAAGAGCTCCCAATCTGTTCAAGGTGAGAATGTTCCAAAAAGCTAGTTTCCAGTCATAGTGAGTGTTCCTAGCTCGTTTCCAAATGGACAGTTCGTCTTCATTACATTTTAGAGGTTTTTTTGATAAACTGGATTTAGAGGGAGTGGGTTATCAGCCCACTGTCCCTGAGTCAGGTGGAGGGGCTGCCTCCTCTAAGCCTCCTGACCTGCTCCCCCATTCGGAGCGGCTTCCTAGGGGGAGATGACCCTATGGTATATAGTTAATGTAAACTCTGTCTGTTGTGTGCTGTATATAGTGTACTTTGTGTGAATGTCAGTGTACTGTTCTCCCAACCTGGAGGGCCAATGGCTGTCTGCTGTCTGAGACTGGGCGATGGGGCCACAACCTCCCTTTGCCAAAACCTAATAATGGACTTCTATATTAAGGAAATATGAAATTTTAAAATAAATAGATACGTGAGCGCGTGTTTTTAAAATTGATACTTTTTTCATAATCAGCACCTTCACCAACCCAATAATGGACCTCAATATCAACGAAATCTGAAATGTTTAAATATATAGATTCGTGAGTGCAGAATTTTAAAATCGATATTTTTTCATTATCAACACCTTAAATTATCCAAAAATGGACCTTATACATAACTGGCACAAAAACCCGCTTAGCGAGTCTGGCTCTCCTCTTACAGCCTTCGCTAGATGGCTCTGTCCTGTGCTGTAGCAGTCCAGTTTCGGGTGTCCAGCAAGGCTATAGCATCTGCTTCCACACTATCCAGCCACCTTGGATCATCCCACTCTCCTCGTTTGGTTGTTCCTCTGTCATCACTGACTCACCCATGCTGGCGACAGGACCAGTCCAAGGAAGTCTTACCAGCTTGATAATCATTATACAGATCGTATAATTCCCAGTTTTTTCTTCTCTCCAGACTCCTCATTCTCTTATAGCTCTGAAGATTCTCCTCAGCACTTGCCTTTCAAATATTAGCAGTCTGGTACCTCGGATTTGGTGGTTACCTATGCTTCTGATCCATAGGTGAGCACTGGGCGTACCAGGGTCTTGTACAAGTTAATTTTATTGCTAGAGGAAATAATACTGCTTTTAAAGTGCTTTGCCAAGCCATAGAAACACCTGTTGGAAGCATTGATTCGCCATATTTGGTTTTTGTTCTTTTAGAATGAGACCAAATTCCCTGGCTGCTGTTTCAAAAGCGACGAATGCCTCTTTTGATGCCCACTCAGATCTTGCCACTATATCGAAGACATCGGCGCACCCTAGTTACTGTACAAATCTGGAAAATATGGTACGACTTGTCTGTATTTTTTATTGAAAAACGAGCCTTTTCTAATACCATGTTGAACTGAAGGCATATTAGGGCATCTCCTTGCCTTATTCCGCTGCTGATTTAAAATACTTCAGATAAGTCTGAACCCACACGGACTGCGCATTTAAATTTTTCATTGTTATCTTCAGCAATCGTGTGAGTTTTCTTGGGACTTTAAATTCCTCCAGAGACTTGTACAGCTCCTCTCTGCCAGTGCTGTCGTATGCTGACTTGAAATCGACAAACAGATGGTGCGTAGTCAGGTTATATTCTGCGCCCTTTTCCGAGATTATCTGAAGAATGAAGATCTGTGGTTGTCATCAGTGGTTGAGCGGCCTCTTCTAAACCTTGCCTGATAGTTCCCTTTCACCGAACGGGACCAATTTCTCAAACAAAATATTAAGACAGGACTTCGTAGGCACATGAGAGCAACACAATTCTCCCTGTAGTTCGCACATTCATTTTGATCTCCTTTCTTATGCAGAAGACATGCCATGGTCCTAATCTTGTGGCATCCTTTTTTCAGTCCATATGACGAGAATGAGCTCGTATAATACTTTTTCCAGCTCTTTACCACTATACTTCAAAAATTCTGCCTGAATTCCATCCATGCCAGGAGCCTTGTTATTTTTAAGGTGGTATAGAGCATCCTCAACCTCATCCTGTCAGGTGGCTCTATGTCATCACTTCTGCGAGGAGTGGTTATGGTGCCTCCATCTTCAACTCGTTCTTTGCAGAGCAATTACTTAAAGTGCCCTATCCATTGTCGAAAGGCTTGATTTTGAGTGTTCCATCCTCGTCCCTCCAGGATGTTACCTTTGGTGTAAATGTTGCTCTGCCCTCATTTACTCTTTGGAAGAAGATTCTGGTGTTGTTAGCATTTTTAAAGTTTTTGACACTTTTCGTCATACCGTGGTGATTGAGGGGGTCTCTCCTTAAGCGTAAGGTTCTCTCAGTGGCTGCATTGAGTGCTTCTGAGCATATTTTCCATTATTGTTCAATGCCATCACCAAAAGTCCTTATCCTCAGTAATTTCTTTTTTGAGGCGGTACAAACCTCATTTTTCTTTAATTTTCCTACATCATATCTTTTTCTTAATGGTCTTCGGAAAGATTTGGTAACAGATGTCCTTGCTCTAATTATAGCTACGCTTAAGTAATAATCCGTGTCCATGTTCGCTCCTCTATATGACCTAACATTTATAAGATATGTTTTATGATATGAACTGATCAGAGGATGATCTATTTGATTTGATTTGAAAGTCATGATATGACTTTTATTTTCAGATGACAAATAAAAAAATCATATCTTTACTTTTATTCATTAGGAGAGAAAAATAAGGGTTAATTTCAATCCAAGCTCACGACTGTTAAAATAGAAAAAAAAAATTCTGCTACAACTGGGCTTAAACCTGTGTTCTGTTTATAGGAGTTAAGTGCCTTACCCCCTCTGGTTAATGGAACCATTTTCCCTTGAAGTTTGCGTGAAAGGCCATCTCATAGGCCAATATCATTCCAAATGGCACTAAGAACGTCACGCTTGTCCGGGAATTACTATTGAGGTGGTGCTAGAATCTCCTGTAGGAGTTGTCTGGTGTTGACGTATTGATTGTGGTTAATGAAACCATTTGGAGTTGGTCTGTATTAGACCAAACATTTCTATTGAAATCATGCCAGATAATAAGTCCTCTCCCACCTCCAATCCTTGCCCTAGATGGGGAGGCAGTCAAGGCCTTAGGGGCAGTGTGCGCCTTTCTTCTCATCTCACCTCCATCATGTTCACATGCCTTACCCCCTGAGATGTTATCAGAACTCTGTTGATGTAGACTGTTTCTTCGATCCCCTCTTAAAAATAAAGAAATTAATATTTTAGTTAATTGTTTATTACAGCATCCTTTGTAAGCTATTAATAGTTTATTAAATCTCAGGAATGGTTCCTATTGGTTATAGTTTTTTGGATTTGAGTTACCATTATATATTACTATACTAATGTTATATTTGATATATATATATATATATATATATATATATATATATATATATATATATATATATATATGAATAATAAGTAAACAAAAATGTATATCAAATATTAATTAATTATATTTTTTCTGATTTACTTTATTGTTCTGGTGTTTTGTATTGTGAATATTTACTGTATGCCAATTTTTTTTTCTGTTTATTAGACTCAAAGCTGTTTTGTTATAAATAAATGAACACTTCTAAAAACTTTTATCTTTATTTGAGTTGTAATAATGTGCTGCATGCTAAAGATTATTTTTATTGATTATTATACACTAGTTTTTTAATTATCTATACCTTTTCTTGGAACATTGTTCATTTGAGCTTATTACATGCATTTCTTAATGCCTAAATTAACTTCAAATAGTTAATTTATTATTCTCCAATAGTATAAAATTTATTAGAAAATTAATCTTTACTTGAATATAACCTCAAAATTATAAGTTTCTATTCTAGTTAATTAATTTTTAAGTGATCTGTAATTTTTTTTTGCAGTGCTAAATACAGTTTGCAGACTTACAATGCTTTGCTTGTTACAAGGTATTACTTGCAACATCTTGTTCATAAATTTCCTGAATGTGAAGTCATAAAACATATTGAAAGTCGAGGTAAGCGAGATCTTAAATATGTATTACCGTTTTTGCCCTGGTAAATATGTTGGAAATTCATAAATGATTTAGTGTCTGTTGTTTACTTTCAACTTGCTTAATGATTATAATGAGCAGTTAGTAATACTCTATGCTTTGTTGATGTTTTCTCCCATGGAGAGATTTATTCTTTTATGAGTTTAAACTTGGCCACCTAGAATGCATTAAATATTAATATAGAATTTAGGGTAGAGAGTGTGAATGAACGGGCCATTTGCTGCTGGCTTGAGATGTTTTCGGTAGGGTACCATATGAGAGTTGATCACTGACTGTCTAATGATGCAGACGGTAAAAAAGGATATGTTATGGTTGTGATTTGGTGTAAAGAGCTAATATTGCAGATCTCGTGTTACTAAGTGATAGAAGATGTGATGATTTTATGTCTGAAAATTTTTGTTATAAAAAAATCATAATTTTTTTTAAACCTAATTTGTACGTCTGACGTGTAATGAAAAGCCATATCTCCCAAATCAAAACTAATTTTTGGTCCTAAAATTGCAATTGTTTTTTTTATTTTTTACTATTGTAATTAAGATTCCTGTTACGGTAAATATATTGCTTCAGATTAATGAAATTCTTCAACCACTTAATAAATTAAAAATGATTTTAAGCTTTGATATTAAAGATATGATTTCAATGGTTACCTAGATACCTACAAACCTAGATAGATAATAATTTTTTATGCCATAAAAATAATTAAGTCTTTAACAAAAAGTGGCATTGCTTTCTGATTAATACCATAATTTATATTAATTATAATAAAGTTTCTCATATATAAGATTTATTTATTTCATTACAGGATCCATGAATAGAGATGCATTTAAGGCGGAATCATTGATTGTACAACTTGTAAATGGTCTGATGAACATTTTAATAGCATTACCAATTTTGTAAGTTTATTTATTATTGATCATTTAATACTTACTTTGTAAAGATTAACGAAAAAAGTTCTTATAAAGAATTGTGCCGAAAAGAGTCTTATTTCAACAAACAAGTTTGTATTATACTCTCAAGGACAGATAAAATAAAAAACTTTTATTTATTATTATTATTATTATTTTAATACTTATAAAGTCTAGAAGGTTTAAATCTCAAGATCAGTATTTTTGGCATGTAGTTTAATTTTAGCTATATTCTAAGGATAAATAAAGGAAGCCAATTTCATTTTGCATTACTAACTTACTTAAATAATTGAATAATCAATGGTTGACCGTAGAGCTTATGAAGGAATGAGATGGTCCGGGAGGCGGTCAAAAAATGGAACACAAATAGTAATAGTAATAGTTTGGATCCTTAATAAATAGTTTTTACTATTTGTGTTCCATTTTCTTACTGCCTCCCGGACCATCATACTCATCATTCCTACTTAAATAATTGTTTGTATCATTTTTTTTTTTAAATTTGTAAAACAATTTAAATTAATGAAAAATTATCATGAATTAGCCTTTTTCTGAAAAAATAGTTTTAAGTTCGAAAGACCTTGTCTGAACTGATCTCTGACAAAGGTTGTAGGATCCGATACATAGTCCACCTCATCAGTTTGCTGCACTCTACAGTAAATTAAGTTCTACACTAATTTAGAATCACTAAAAAACTCCATTTATAAAAAAGGAAGTGCTGACCACAAAGATATTATAACCAGATAAGGTATAATGACTAGGTATGATTGTTATACATACAGTAAGTAATGTTCAGTTGAGTACTAAAGCATTCTGAACAAATCTTTGTGTGTTTAGTATAGTTTCTATGCATCCTGCTAGTATCTTACCACTTGAAAGGCATTTGAGTTGAATGGCAACTTTTTTCAAACTAATTCTTCCTCTCCATACAGTTGACCAATACGGGGACGCTTTCTCTCAATAGATATTCCCGTGCTGATTCATGGAAATTGGATAACTAGGATAACAGATAACGGACATGTGAAGAAGGCATTCTTTGCTCCATGGATCATATAAGAATCACAGCCTTTTCAATGGCAGTCAGTTATGATGTAGACTGGATATAATATTCATACCTATGTCATATTTTCGAATGAAAGTTTGATAGCATGCAGGTATAATAAATAAGTTCTACAGGAAACTTTAGTCTCATTTGCTCCATTCAGATAAGTTTATGCTGTAATATCTTGTCAGCAGCGTCTTTCCTTAGCATGCAAGGAATTTTGAATGTTATCAGAAAGGAAGGAGATATGAGGTAAGGATGTATATAAGGTGAGGGTATATATAAGGTGTAGGTCTTTTGAATGAAGCTATCAACAGAGTGTCAGTCAAGAAACATGTTTGTTATTTATACTTGGGCCATGGCACAAAAAGAAAAGTTTTTGTTAAAGAAACAAAAACATACCTGAGCAGAATCATTACTTCTAAAATTATTTATAACAATAGGTCTTCTGGACAGTAGCAGGACAAAGAAGAAGCACCTATTTTCTAAAGTGCCTGCTTACAAAAGAAAAACATAAAGGTTACTGTTTAGTGGACTACATTTGTGATGATTCACTACAGCCATTTAAATCTCAGTTAAACTATCACTGCCAAGTATTTCACTCATTTTCTGAGAAAGCATCTAGAATAGGGTTGGAATATTGAAACGCGATATATCGGTATATCAGAAAACTGAATATTTAAAAAACTGATATTTTCTATCGATATCTTAACATCCGATATATCGATGATATCGATATTTTGCAACGGTATATCAATGATACTGATATTTTAAACTATATTATTTTATTTTAATTAGCGATTTCTTTTATTTGGTAAAACTTCAAAATCGTGACCCCAACATGGCAGTGGTCTAGATTTTTAAGAAGTGGCTGTACTTTGCGCTGCCCATGCTCACAACAAATACTCAAACCAACGGATCCTTATCAGTTGAAGTCGGGACCTTAACCTAATTCAAATGCAGTTATTTATGTAATGGAAACTAACGTTTTCAAAATTTTTGTAAATTTATTGGTCGATGGGCTACTTTCCACACTCAGGATCGGTTGATTTGTGTTGTAATATATCTCGAGCGAGCGGAAGTCGATAGCTGTAATCTAACTAAAGTAGTAATCATATAAATTATGGTAAGGCCCCGACCTCAACTGATAAGGATCCGTTGGTTTGAGTTTTTGTTGTGGGCATATGCAAAGTACTGTCATGTCTTAAAAATCTAGACCTCTGCCATGTTGGCTACACGATTCTGGAGATTTACCTTTTTTTCCACAATACAAGTGCATTGGAAAAAGCATTTTTTTGTTCTGATCCATTAAAAAAATAAGTGACACCTAGTTTTTCCCCCTTACCCTTCAAATATACTTAAGAGTTTCGGTTAACAAAACACAAAATAATATGGATCGATCCCTCACTCAATAAATGTAAGTATATTGTTGTAGATATTTATTGATTTAATCATTGGTTTAAATATAGCATGTGCTACTTTATGGATGTAATAGAGTGAATATGAGAATAAACAATATTTCATCACCAAGCAATAATTAGTAGATAAGATTTATATTCAAATAATGTTGATTAATCCTATGTACAGACAAATAGATAATAGTATAAGTGGTGATTGTACTAAGAAGTACGAGTATGTGAGATGAATTTCATATTTTTAGATGAATGTTTTGAGAATATACAATGTAGTCGGAAACGTTATAAGATAAATAAAATTTTTTGAAGTCTGAAGATTTTATTATTGAAAAACTAGTAGAAGAATGTAATATATGAAATATGGCTAAATACCTTCTAGATAAATATGTTATTACATGTTTTTTTTTGCCAAAGTTAATTATTTTCTAATTCATGGCTAATAAAAATATTGTTTTATAAATAATAATTATATTACTTCATAACCTTCTTCACGGTTTAATATTATACTCATTTAATGCATTTTTCTTATTTTTCCATCCATTTCCTTTTGGTATATCGTTATTTTTCTAGCAATTATCGGCGGATATCGATATATGGTATCACAATATTGCAAAATATTGAATATCAATATTTTACTTTCGATGCCCCAACCCTAGTCTAGAACAGGGCTGCCCAGCCCAAGGCACGTTGGGAGTTTGGAATTGGTATGCGGCCGGCCAGTAGGTGTTTTATTTTCAAAAAATGAACAATTTCAAGTTCTCATTCTGGAATGTTAATTTTATTGTATAAATAATAGTTATTAGCTGATTTCATTATGTTTCATTAGGGGAAAAATATTTTTAAAACAAGTGCCTATATAATATAGAAACAATTATTGTTTAGGGGAGGGGGAGGGCACAGTTGTGGCATACTTCAATGTGGATAACCCTTGTGTGTGTCAGGCGTTATAAAAAGGTTGGCCATCCCTGATCTAGAAAGAGGTGATCAACCCGTAAACAAACTTGATGCGGTTTCTATGGAACAGGGATCATAAAGGGGCTAAGGAAAGAAATGTTGCTGACAAGATATTGCACGAACCAGCTTGGGAACGTGTCGTGTCTGATATCGATGAAAGAGCAACACCAATGCTATGAAAATCAAAAGACTCTTGGGTATAGGTTAAAAAACTTACATGGAATTAGATAATGGAAGATCTGGTTAAAAATTTTCAATCATTGGACTAAACAGTTGTTTTTTTTGTGTTTCTTAAAGAGGTTGATGGGATGGAGTTTTATTAAGTAATGTATGGTGATATTTTTGGTTTTATGATTAAGTCTAATAACTGTCATAATTAGTATATCAGCACCACTAAGCTTTGCGAGGACAGCGGGAAGAGGTTAAAAAGCTTAAGTCAAAAAAATATTTGACAAACTAAGAGATGTACCACATAAAAACAAAGGCCACCCACATGCCTCATCAAACTCGGTCGTACATGTCCGTGTATGAAAACATGCATGCCCAGTCATTTAATTGTGTGAACATGTTCAAACACGATTGTGCATGTCTGTATAAAAATTTTTGAATATGAGTGAACATGCTTGGGATGGGCAAAAGCATGTGAAAGGGAGTTTATATGTGTCAAAACTATGACTTCTATGAAATTTCTAATTTTTTAATGCTTGTTTGTATTTTTATCATCAAATAGTTCTGATTATTAGATCTTGGTCTTTCCACTCTGAATAAAATAGGTTGGTGACCTGTAGAATAACCCATCCTGTGTGCCTTAATCAGGTTGGTAAGAGCGTTAACCCTTGATATAAAAAAAAAAAAAAAAAATGATTCCTAGATTGTTTTATGTAGGGTTTATTATTCTACTTTGTTTGTGTTTCAGTTTAATATGTTTTGAATATTATAAAAAATTACACCATTTTTTGTGAATATATTTTATTAATAAAACATTATTCCTATTTCTTCTCTTTAATTTATATTATATCTGTAAGTTGTGAGTTAAGTATAAAAGAAACTCTAAGAATCCGTGTTCGAGCAGCAATCCAGCTGGTCAAGCAGGTCCGAAACTAGGATTTTTGCCGGGGAAGGAGGGAGCTTAATTTTGCTGCCCCTTCTTTCAACCCCTCACTCCCAATAAAAGCCAACGGTTTTATCACGGTATTTTAGGTGATATACTTCAAAATAAGTTTTATTAACTCATAATATAACGCATTTCATTGATTAAATTAAAGTAAAAAAAATCAAAAAGCGGAAACAAAAGTTTTTCGCTTTGTGCCTAGTGCAAGTACCTCTTTTGCTCTCTCTCCACCAAGTTCCTGTTCCCCTAATTTGTGTGGTCAAGTGCTGGTTTTACTCTGGGTCTATGAGGATTGACTTTTCTTTTGTGATGGGTTAATGGAATAAATCTCAACTTACTATAATAAGTTGGTGACCTTAAAGATAATTTCCTGCCCTAATTAGAGTACAAATCAGTGTTATACCAAACCTGCAAACTACAGACATCTTTAATCTCAAATCTTTATTTTATCATTATATTTAAATATAAATCAGGTGGTATAATTTGAATCTGTTTAATACAAAAGTAACATTGCAATTCCTTTTGGTTTCAGTAATGACACTTATCCTGTACACCATGAATCTATTAATGCTCTTCTGGTTTTTTTATCAATTGAATTATTTACAACTGAGTCCATATCTGAACTTAAATTATACAATATCATTTTTGAATCATGTAAATCAAGAGATCTAGGCTTGGCATTAATCACAACATTTTCAAACCAAGGAAAGGATTTATCTCATCAAGGAAGTTCCTTCTTTGGACTAGGTAATTGGCTAGTTATATTTTTATTAATCTATGCATGAATTGCTATTAAAATTTATGAAAATAATCAATTAGAAATTTTTGGAAAAGGGTTGAAACATTAATAAATGAAAGAAAATTATTAAAAGGCACACATATGCGAAAAGAAGAAAAGAATACAGCTGGTCATCATGTTGGCCAATACTTATTACACTGCTTTTGCAAAAATTATAACCCTTAGCCGTTTACTTTCTGTATACTGCTGAAACCAGGGCATAATAGAATGCTGGCTGAAAGCTATGCCCTTGAGCCAGAAGATGGGAACAAAGAGCTTGGAAAAGATCTAAATTTGAGGACCTGTAAGCAGAGTACTAGAACACCAATGGAAATGGTCATATGAGAATTCCAATGGATAATCCAAGCCAACAAAGACTATGCTAGAAAGAACTATGTATGTAGGTAATAGATTCCATTATAGCAGTTTTTAAAATGGTTGCTTAGTTAAATACACTTTATTGTTCGTCATAATTATTGCTTTAAGGGGAACGGGCTATCAGCCCACTGCCACCGAATCAGATGGAGAGGCTGCTTCATCAGAGGTCCCTGACTCACCCTCCCATCTGGGGCGGCTAACTAGGGAAAGTGACCCCTAGGGTGAGTACTGTGATTGACCTTGGTCTGTAGTATGGGAGTGAGTGTTGTGTGCAGTTAATAGTACACATGTGTGTGGGTATCAGGTTACTACTCCACCAACCTAGAGTACCAGTGGCTCTCTTAAGCACTATGACTGGGTAATGGGGTTGCCACCTCACTATGCCATTAGAGAGCTGATACAGGAGAGGGACACTTGGTCCAAGCTCTACAGAGGGTATCCTCAAACGCCACAGTGGTAGAAGAGGATCGGAATATGATGAGTTTGTTAAAAGCACGGAGAATCACCTTGCCATTTTCACTAAAGATGTGGGAAAAAAAACTTAAACACTGCAGGATTGAGTTAGTAGAGGAGGGCTCTGAAATATATTATGTTATTATTCACAAACAGTAAGTGGGTTAAAAGCAATTGTAGGTGTTCAACTGTCAAATGAAATATTTTCTAAGTCAAATGTAACCATTTCTATTTCAAGTGTAATTTAACCAATTCAAATTAACCCTTTCTATTTCAATTATAATCCTGCCTGACTTGGAAAAATTCATATATATTCTGTTTTAATCCTTTTTTAATATATTTTTTATATACTTATTTAAATTTCAATATTAATTTTTGAAATAATTTATGCATATTGACCCTATATTTTTTCCGTTTATTAGATAATTGATAATCTAGCTATAAGATTTTCAACAAAAATTGGTTGTTTATTTGTTTTCAATAATTTATTATTATAATTATGGATTATATTTGAACTTTTTGAAAAAGATTAGTTTATATCATGATTTATAAAAGAAAAAAAATACTGTAATGCCAATGACCCTACAGAGTAGAGGCGATAAAGAAATGAATAAATTATTATACATTTTTTTAAGCTAGGTGAGGATGTGGATTTCATCGATTTAGTGATTGACAATTAGGTTTTCGAAGTTGCTAATTTTTTATTTACTATCGAAACTTTGTTTGTGTATGAGCATTTTTTTTTTATTATTTTTTCTCTTTGAGTACTCATTTCCAAGTTGCAGACTCTGTATTCTGTCTCTGTTCTCTCTATATAGTACTCTCTGCACGAGTATTTTGATTAGTTATTAGTGACCGAATTCTTCGGTGTAGGTATCATATATTAGGTATTCAACGGTTCTGATTCCGTTTGCTGAATCGGATTTTTGATTGAGCATGCGCATTTCAATTATCCTATAACTTTTTTGATAGAATGCACTGTTTAGGAATTATAGGTGAAAAATCAAAAATAGTCCTAAAATGTCGAGTTTTTTTGGTTGCCATTTTGAAACCCGACTGCTTTGAATTGGCAGACAATGAAAATTGAATACTGAGGATGGACATATGACTAAATGTTTTCTTCAAATGTCACCAAATTTCGCCTCAGCTCTTGGACTATGAAGGCTTTTAGTACAGTTTGTGTTTATTACTTTTCTCAAATTTAACTCTCTAATAGGCACATATCCTTTTTTGATGGGTTCAAGGCACATCGGTATCTCATACTTCTTTACAAGAAAAATGTGTTTATAAATGTTATTTTTCTTTTTTTTTTTCTCGAGAAAAAGAAAGTACAAATCAAAATTGAATATAAAAAAATATATTTATTTATATTTGATTGAATTATGGTCACAAACGAATCATTTGTTCTGCATACAGAATACTCAAACTTAATTATAAATAGATATGAGCCTTAGGTACTTTTAACAATATTTTATTTAAATCATTCTCTTATAATTAGAAAATGCAGTTCTAGAAAATAACATATCAAGGAACTAGTAATGCAAATGAAAATAGGTAATCACACTGTATCGCATAGATATATACCGGTATCTGAACTGTGCGGTTCAAAGCTCATCGGTATGATATACCACCATTGTTTACAAAAACACTATTTTCCAAAAGACAGAGGTTTATATGTTGAATCATGACTGCTTACAACTAACTGTAACTCAAGGCTACTGGTAGAAACATCTTTGCTATCTGGTAAATATATAGTCATCTTTAGTAGTTTTATTACATCTGTCTTGATAATATTCGCTACAAGAATAAAATTTATATTAAAATATTTTTTTATTACAGATATAAATATTTTTTTGTTTTCTATGGTCATTTTTTTTCTGTTTTATTTGCTTATTAGATGAATTTATTTTATTTCCTTTATATATACAGTGGAGCGTCGATTATCCGAACGTCCGATTATCAGAACTTTTTTTTTTTGTGTAATTTTAATTAATTTTATCATGATATTTTATATGCCACAGCATTAATTTTGATAAAGCTTTGGTTAGATACACTTTGATTAGTTTTTTTGCAAACACGTAATACATATTTTTGTTCATTTCATTATGTACATGTGACTAAGTTAAACAATTTATATGTACTTTATGACACTGGTTTTTTCACTATGCACATACATACTATATTTATATAGATAAACAAACATGTTTTTTTTTACAAAGTTGTTGTTTCCTTGTTATATATAAAAAAATAAATTAATAAAAAATAAATTAATTTATATATATATATATATATATATATATATATATATATATATGTAGTGTGTGTGTGTGTGTGTGTGTGTGTGTGCGAGTACATGAATTTTGATTATCCGAACCACCACTGACAACATTAGTTCGGATAATCGACACTCTACTGTATATATATATATATATATATATATATATATATATATATATATATATATATAATGTAAATACTTATGTTTTGTTCATCTTAGTTATTCTCTAGGTACTTCGTCCCAGAATAAAGTTTTTTTTCTTATTATTTTGCTTATTAGATGAATTTATTTTCTTACCTTCACACACACACACACATATATATTTATATAAATATTTTTTTTTTATGTATATACTTATGTTTTGTTCATATTTGTTATTCTCTAGAGACTTTGTCCCAGAATAAAGTGTTTTTTTCTATTTCCATATCAAATTAATATATCATAACTTAATATTAATAAATATGATATCTCTATTTAGTCTGGGAGCCCATGCAGATAAACGTGCCTTATTTTACACAAAGGTTCACCTCTTTCACACAATTATGTTCTTGAAGAAGAGCTAAAAATAGAAGTCTGCCGCCACAAAGCCACTGCTAATCAAACATGGAAGTTTTTTTGACATTTTCAGTTATTTATTGATTTATAACTCCAAAATGGTGCTTACTAGAGAAAACTTTTATGTTTCAAGAATTAAAGAACATTAAATTCTGCGTTGGATGAGTATCTTACCTAAATTTGATTCAGGAAAATGGTCGAAACCGACAGTGGAAAAACAATCATTTCTACTAACTTTACCAAAAAATTCAATATAGTGACTTTTAAACATCTGTACCATGGAAAACTTTAAATTCTTAATTTAAAATCTTTTGATTGAAAGCTTGTGGAGAATCAAATTTGGTATTTAGAGAGTACCTTATATATATTTAGAATCTAAATACTATTCAACCCCTTGAACAACTTACTCACTGACTCGGAAGAGAGTCTCATTGTCTCTCACTCACTCATCTGTGCAAATTCTAACCTACTTAATATATGAGCTATAAACTTGAAAATTGGCAAACATGTGGCTTTTAGCCTGTGAACGATGGGAAGATTCCTAGAAATAAAAGTTTAACCCCCCACCCCCCCCAAAAAATCAAAATGGTGGACACAAATTAAAAATTAGTAAAACCTATATTTGAAGATCTGTTATGACTAGATGGTAATCCCTATTAACAAACTGATTGCACTAACAGGTACAGATTTTGGTCTTATCAATTTTTGTTTTATCTCCATCGGTTATAACTTGGAGCTAGTTTTTTTACGTCTAGACCAAATTTTGAACTTTTTCACCAATTTTCAATTATTTTCACACTTAATGGATTCGATAGAACTAAATTTTTTTCTAAATTTTCTAACTTCACCAATTTTCAATTATTTCCACACTTAATGAATGGAAACTGACAATCTTCAAACTTGGTAGGCCTGTCGAAGTCAAAAAGATATACAACTTTAGTCATATCTCCATCGGTAATAAATTCGATTTTTCCTGCTTTTTATTTATAACTCCAAAACAGCGCTTTCCATCATAAACTTTCCTATTGCAAGTACTAAATAATTTCATGTTCTTTAACTCTTGTTGTAGGAAAGTTTTCCCTAGAAACTGCCATTGTGAAGTTATAAATAAAAAGTTCGAAAATTTGTCATTTATCTAAACATTCAGCTCCTTCGAATTTATAAGCGATGGAGATAGGTCAAATAGTCATAGGACCAAAGTTGTATATTGAATTTGATAGGTCTTCCAAGTTTGAAGACTCAGTTTCCATCAAGTCTGGAAATAATTTAAAATTGGTGAATAAGTTAGAAAATTTGTCATATACGAAGGTTGGTCAATAAGTAAGGTCTCCAACACTCTAGCCCAAGCTGGCAATGTCAGAGGAGAGAGTTGGCACCACTGTCATGTCCTGTTATCTCTCCTCTTTCAAACTCGCCATTGCTGCAACCTCTGAACCTTATAGTGTCGAAACTATTTGGAATGGATCTCTCGATTTCCGTCCCCGTCAAGTGCGGCCTCCGTACAGTCATACAGTTTCTTACTACAAAAAAAGTTCTGCCAATTGAAATTCACAGACAGCTTTGCAAAGTTTATGGAGAGGAATGTATGTTGATGGAAGACGACAAATGACAACGAATGGAGGCTTCTCATGAATTTCTTGCTTGTTATGCTGAAGAAGAGGAGCAATTTTCAGATTCCATTGCTTGATGATGATGAAGAAGTCAAGGAAGAAAAAGTTGATTGGACTAAAATTGCAGATCTCATAAAATCTGTAGCTGTTGGTATGTATTAACTACTTATGTTTGGATTACCATCTAATCATAATAGACCTTCAAATATAGATCTTATGAATTTTTAAGTTGCTTCAACCATTTTGATTTTTTGGGAAGGTTAAACATTAAAAATTTTACTTTTTTGAATTTTCCCGTCGGTTACAGACTAAAAGCTACAAGTTTGCCAATTTTCAAATTTATAGCTCATCTATTAGATAGGTTAGAATTTTCACAGTTAAGTGAGTGAGAGAGACAATCTGACTCACTCCCTGTGAGTCAGTAAGTATGTCGTACAAGGGGTTGTACAGTATTTTGATTCTAAATATGTATAAGGTATTCTCTAAATATAAAATTAAATGTTCTACAAATTTTATTCGATAGATTTTTAATTTAGGATGGCCATTCCCATGGTACAGGCTTTTAAAAGTCACTGTATTGAATTTCTTGGCAAAGTTGGTAGAAGTTGTAGTTTTTTGATTGTCAGTATTGACCATTTTCCTGAACTAAATTTATGACGTTAAATACTCATCCAATGTAGAACTTAATGTTCTTTAATTCTAGAAACATAAAAGTTTTTATTAGGAAGCATTGCTTTGGAATTATAAATCAATGACTGAAAATACTCAAAAAACCTCCATGTTTGATTGGCTGCCATTTTGTATTCCGGCAGCTTCGTGGCAGCAGACATCTATTGTTTAGCTCTTCTTTAAGAGCATAATTGTTTGAAATAGGTGAACCATTGTGTAAAGTAAGTCACGTTTTTCTGCACGGGCTCCTGGACTAATTTGATTAGACTGCTTTAGGTTGATAATATGATATATGCTATCTCTGGTCCTCATTAATGTGATTTTGTAGTTTTCAGTCAAGATGATGCCTAAATTGGTGAAACATTGACTGGTTAGTGATTTATAGCTATTTGAGAGACTCAAGACTTTGTTTTGGAATCTCCCAATAGTAACTTACTAGCAGTTTATTAAGTTAGGCTCCCCTAGCCTTGATGAGAGTAGTGCCTGTTATCGAGGTTTGGTTTCAACTTTTTTCCAAGAAGCCATTCCTTTAGCTTTTGAGATACTTTTCTTATTGAATGACTTACCTTCCTTCCGTTTGAACGCCTTGGTTGTCTGTCTACTTTTTTATTTTATTTTTTTATTGTGTTTAACGTCCTTTCCTATTCTATTTATTAAGGCAAACAGGACAAGTTATCCTACAGGTAACCAACCTATTCTAACCAGAGTGGGGAGGTCGAGATTCATTACATGGATCCGCCACGTAATAAATTTCAACCCGTCTAGGCCGGATTCCAACTGGCACTGTAGCAGTTTTGAGATTGCTAAGGTCACGCCTTAACACTATCGGTCACCACGGCCTTTTGTTGTCTGTCTACTGTCTTCCCGACATTATCACCACGTTTTTGCTCTGCAGATTGTATTCAGATTTCTTTAGCTCTTTTGACATTTGTTTTATTGACACCTGTTGAATGACTTTCATTCCTTTAGTTTGAATGACTTGGTGGTCTGTTTACTGTCTTCTTGGCATTATCACCACATATTTTTTTAATTTGGGGTTATTAAGACTCTGAGACGAGGCTGTTCTAATATCAGTTCCATAAAGCAATAACTGAGGATGGTCTGGGTGGTATTATTGAAAATATATTATGTATGTCTTTGAAAGCTATTTGGGTATAGTGTTTATATATCACCCTAATGGACTGATATTGTTTATTTTAACTATTATATTAGTCATTAAGTAACATTTTAGTAATCTACTCTAAATCGGAAGAATAATAATTTTTATTCAATAAAGGAAGCGAAAAAAGCTCTTTCTTCCTTATATGGTTTCATTTAACCTCATAATTCAACCAATAACGTTTCAGGGCTTTGCCCCATATTCAGGATATGACATATGTTTTCCTATTAGGTTAAAACTCATCCATATAATTGTTTCGTCAATTATATTTAAAATGTTATAATATTTTAAAATATAATAGTAGGAGTATCACTTAATCAGTGGCTTAATAAAACCATATAAGGAAGTAAGACATTTTTTCGCATCCTTTATTGAATGTCATTAAGTATTATATCATTTTATTAAATTTTTGATAATCAATTAGCTTCATATCTTTTCTCTCTCGAAATCAGAACATATGATTGAAACTCACAGCTATGTACTTATAGGTATAAATCCATCAAAAGTGTGCTTAGAGACTTATTGCAATAAACTGATGATATGTTTGTTATAGACAACTCTAATTGTATGGGATATTGCCCAAAAATGTATAAACCAATTATTATTATTAATGAAAAGAAGGTGGTTTCAGTGAACAATAAATCAACTCTACAGTTAAACATGGGCTTGGCCCATTATAGGAAAATAAATTAAATTGAATATATATGAAAACATTAATTAACGTTTTTCTTTTTTAAAATGTTTTTGAGATTTTGCAGGCCATCTTTGACAAGTTAGTCATTTCTGACCATATCTCTTTTTAATGTTCAGTTGTTCAAACATATTTTTACTTGCCCATAAATAAAAATCTTGTGTGATATATGCTTCATGAGAGTGATGATTAACAGTTATATTTATTTGGTTTGTAGTAGATAAATCCCAAATGATTATGATTTGAGCATCATTATATGTGTTCTATGTTTTAAGCATCTTTATATTAGTTTGAACACTATTGTATTAAATGTGTACTTTTAACTACTTTTGCAGGTGACATTATGGGGCTTCTTCTGTCTGCAACTGAAAATGAAGTACCAGCATTGTGCAGAAATGCAGCACTTTTGTTGATTGTTCTAGTAAATCAATACGTTGCCTTTTCTAATCCTTATAGAAAGATTCTTTCATCTATTTCAGGTATAATCTGTTTTAGTGATATTTAAGTAATGACGATTTAAAAAATACTAAATGTTTTTATTTTGAATTTCTGAAATGTGAGGTTGAATTTAGTGTTTTGCTGTTTGTTTTCTCTAAAAAAGTCTCGGTTTTCTCTTTCTGTGATGCAGATGTTTCGCTCTGGTATTTCTCAATGGTTCTCCTTGTGACTTTGTACGCTTGGCTCTTCTTGTTTGTGGCAGCTTTGCATTCCTTGTCAAACCAATAAGATCATCAGTGAGCACAAAAGTGCTCAGAACCGCACGGTTTGGAGCTGGTGTTTGTGGTGGAGTTGGGACTTGTTCAAGGTGTTCCATGTTTGACGCACGGGTCCTGTATGATGTTCTGTTCAAGTATTAAATTTAATTTAAGTCATGTCCCTTTGTTTACAAAATCGGCGCTTTGTGGCAAGTACTGCATACAGTGTAATTCACGATGTATTCAAGTAAAAGAAGGGAAAAAAAATTATTTAACTTATTTTCTTTCAATATTATTTTAAACCTCATCTATTAAGCAAACAAAAATTAAAAGAAAAGAAAATGTTGAAATGCACGCTTAATTTAAAATCCCTTCCAAATACACAAAACTCGCACAAACAAACACTTTCCTTTGATGTACTGTCATAGAGTGAATCGTGGTATCATGGCATGTGTTGGAAGTTGCACAAGATTGTGTGGCTCGTCAATCAAACTGGGTGGGAGTGCAACCTCAAGCTGCTCGCTTTTGTTTAGTTCGGCTCAGTTCTGTGCCATAGGGTAGGTCGCAGGTTTACTTTTTGAATTATAATACTAGGTTGTTACAAAAGTCGTACATGAACATAACCCTTAATTCCAACTCTCATAATTAATCCTATAAGAACATTTTGTTCCTACTAATTATGTCAATGTTTACTTTGACTAATCCTTAAATTCCTTGTCACTTGAGTTGGCTTTATGGGGTCATTTACATTTTTAAAATGCACGTGCAATGTCAGAAGAAAAAATTGTAATTCACGTTCTTTGGAGACATTACTGGAAAAAAAGGTTTAAGCGCAAAGGCAGCCACCTAAGAACTTTGTGCCATAGAAGGAGAGTCAATTGTCTATCGAAATACTGCCATACTTTGGTTCAGGCGTTTCAACAGTGGGAATATGAGCCTTGCAGATGAACCCAGATCAGGTCGCCTATCGGTCGTTGATGATGACGTTCTTCTTGAATGTGTGAACCAGGACACGCATCCAATTACTCGTGATTTATCGGCTATAGTAGGGGCTTCTAATGCCACAGAGGCTCGTCATCTTAAAAACCTGAATTACGGAATTTAAGACCAAGGTCCGACCCAAATGACTTGACAGAGGCTCAAGTTTAGCAGCGAGTTGATATGTGCAAAGTTTCACTTCAAAATCCGAAAGATGGCAGGTTCTGGAAAAAAATTATCACAAGTGATGAAAAGTGGATATTTAAAAAAAAACCTAGCAAATATAAACAATGGGTATGGCCAGGCGAAGCTGCACAACCGGAGATTCGCCAAGATCGGTTTGGGAAATAAGTGATGCTTTGTGTTTGGTGAAACTTTGAAGGCGTTTTGCATTTTGAGCTTGTTCCTAATGGTCAGGCAGTGGACTCAAACCTTTACTGTGAACAGCTAGACAGAGTTTATGCAGTTTTGAGTGCAAAGTATCCCACCTTGGTCAACAGGAACCAAGCTATTTTGCTACACGATGATGCCCCTGCACATTGTTCTCGTTTGGCCAAGGAAAAATTATCGGAGCTGCAAGGAGTATACGTTTTGCCTCATCCTGTGTATAGCCTAGATATTGCACCGTCAGATTATGGTTTCTTTAGATCAATGGCTCACTTTTAAAAAGGTCGGATCTTTTATAATTACGAGGACTCTAAAATGGGATGTGAAGAGTTCTTTGCCTCAAAACCAAAAGAGTGGCACCGGCATCAAATCTAATTACTGGCAGAAAGATGGATAAAAGTAATTGAAAACAATGGACTCTACTTTGAAAAGTATTATTCGATAATGTTTAAAATATGTAATCTGAAATAAAGTTATACTAATGCATAAGGACTTTTGTAACAACCTAGTAGTCAAGTTCAATTCATCTCAGATTGACATTGTTTGGATATGCTAGAGAAGGTAGCTGTTTCAATATTCTTCAACTACTTTTCTTCAATTATGTGGTAATTTGTTTACTTTTTATATATCAAGATATTCAGAGAAAAACCCTGGTAAAGAACACAAAAAAAAAGTGGGACAAGTAAACCAGGTTAACCAACCACACAAGTGTAATACCTGAGCTATCAAAGTAAAAGTTGATGTCAATATCAAACAAGGTATATTAAGTTCAACAATGTACCTTATATTTATTTAATAATTTCATATTTGCACATTATTAAATTATTACATAAATATTGTTACTTGAACTTCTGTGCCATCGCTAGGAAGCAGTAGAAATTATAATAAGAACTAATTTTTATTTATTATTTCCATGTAATGACTGGATTTGTTTTGAATCAATTACATTCACTGTTATATTGATATTTCCAGTATTTCTAAAGGTTCCAATGTTTTAGATCAGAAATAATTATTTTGATTATGCTATATTTTTCATATCAAAGTTATCATTGTTATGCTATTTTAAAATAATAGTTTGTGTGATTCTGCCTTCAATCATTTATAGTCCAGGCGCGATAGCCAAAAAATATTCCTTTTTTTTTTTTTAAATAAATCCTGAATGGACTTTCTCAACATGATAATAAGTAAAAAAAAAAAAATAGTAGAAACAAATTGTATATATTTCAGAAAAAATCAGTATGTATCAACCTGTTGAAAAATGTTTGGAAAAAAATAAAAAATGTTACGTAACAGCGTTTAAAAAGATGAGAAAAACAAATTAAAAACCGCAAAATTTAATTATAGGACTTGTAAAATGTTTTGAAGCATCAATTGTGGTTTTTAGGGATGCCTATCTACATTAAAAATTTAATTCAAAAATAATAACTTTTCACGATAATATAAAAAACAGGTGTTCTCGAAAAACGACTTGAACGAGGCTCAAAATGTTCCTAGAGCGAATTTTTAAAGCACTATTTGTTCGCGAAGAGTTACTCTACAACCCTATTATTAAATAAATGTGAGGTTCGATTTAATTGAAAATCAGTTTTTTCAGCTGGCTCGAGCATTCAAGCAAAGGGACTTTGCTTGCATGCTCGAGCCATTGCTAATTCTGCATCTTTGGTTACACTTCATTACCAAAGGTGCAGAATTAGCGGGGCGAGGGAGGCCATGGCTTCCCCCATTCCCCAATAATAATAGAAAGGGGATGAGAGTGTAATTTCTTCCTTTCCCCCTAATAATTTGATGTACAAAAATTTAAAAAAATCAAAGTAGAAATCAATAACAAATAATCTACATGAAGCAATAAAATATGTAAAGTAAATCCAATTAAGAAAATAGGAAAAGATTAAATTTGAAGTAGAATCGAATTCTGTAACCTTAAATCAGAATTCGTAAGTAAGTTTAAATCATTCACCCAATCAAAATGAAAAGTCTGCCTATGAGTGTTATATACTGTGAAAAGTAATTATTAATTACAAGATCTGTAATTAAATGTCCTAAAATGGCTATATTTCATGTTTTTTTGCGAAAAGTTGTTGACCAATTTCAATAGTCCTATGATCATTTTTTTCGACTTTTTATTCTCAATTATTTGCCATTTATCATTTTTGCTCCCAAAAACTGTTTCACATCTTAAATGTGGAAAAACCAATTTTTGGCTCTTTTATGACATTTTTGCACCAGGTTGCTACATACCAATTTTTTCTAATGCATATATAAATGAAAGGTCACGGGGAATAACGATCAATATCAAATTTCTGGTAATCCCAGTTTTAAAATTTACTGACTCAAAAAATGTTATTTTAGGAAGAGTTTATGCGAGAAAAAATATATTTTGTCTATTAATTAAACATATTTTACTTTCTAAAAAAAAAAAATAATTTAAACTCCCAAAAAAATTGAAAGCGTGGACTTTTTGCCTCAAAAAAATTGTCATTAATGATTTTTCCCAGTGACCCTTCAAAGTGTTTAAACTTTTTTATCTTAATTATCATGTTGAGAACGCCCGCCCATTCAAGGTTTATTTAAAAAAATAAGCTAGACTTTTATCCTTACTTATTTCAATTTTATACAAATATATGTTTATTTATTTTTTCAGATTTTAGTAAGCTTTATCACAGCATATGTATAGCACTTGAATATGAAGAAACCACATTACTATTATACCATCTTTTACATAGAAATGAGCAGTTTAAAACATTTGTTTTAGCACAGTCAGATATAGATATACTTGTAAGCTTGATGTTCCTCATTATCTAATTTCGAATTATACTGCTTTTAAAATGTTTGCTATTTGATATTTTATATTGTGAATTATTTGTTCTCTTGGTTTATTTTCTAGGTAGTGCCTATGCTACGTGCAATTTATCATGCGAATGATAGCAGTTGCCATCACATGTATATGTCTCTAATAATATTACTCATTTTAACAGAAGATGTTGAGTTTAATAAGAAAGTTCATGAAATAGTATGTTTGTTTTTTATTATTTTAAAATACTTTTATTAATTCTAGAATTATTGAATATTTAGAGATTTTTTTTTGGTTTTAATCATAATCGCCCAAATGTACACATTTTATATAAAGATATAGAAAAACCTTATTGAAATTGCAATGACCAATAAGTCCTAGTGTTACGAAGTAGAGTAAAAGTGATTTAATGATTAAGAATAAAAAATAAGCCTTCAAAGTACTCTAAATCAATTTGCTTTAGGGGCTAATGATGTGATCTAAAGTACTAAGCTCCTAAAATCTCTGCTGTCAATTCTTAATTTTAAAGTATGAATAGAAAAGTCATCCAATCTATGAATTTTAAAGCTCCAATCCTTAAATTAGTCAAAATCTTTTCAAGCTCTTATTTTTAAACTAAAACCCATTTTTCCAAGCTATTACTATTTTCTTACTATTTTCTGGTGATCTCATTAATAAAACCTATATCAGAAGGAGTCCCTCAAGGTTCTATCTTGGTCCCACATATGGCTCACCAACAGACGATAACATACTAACTGCGACACATACCAATGACTGCTATAATTACGAGAAACACAGACCTTATTCAGATCTTTTTATATTACAACACGACATAAAAAACTGATGTAAGTAATGTCAATTAAAGGTTAACCATGACAAGTCACGACATGTAGCGGTACAATATGAAACCTGCCCCACAGTTTACATATCCAATCACCCGGTACCACAAAAAAATACAGTAACCTACTTGGGGTTTATTTTTGACAAAAGGTTGACATAAATAAACTGATAGACTGAAGACGAGTTTATAGAACGCCAAACAGAACATAAGTTTGTGGCTTAAAAATTTTGAGCACTCTCGGAACAGAAAAAAAAAATTATTTTTTGTTTTCGATGTTTTCAACATTTAGGTGCCCTGAATCAAAATCTGCCGTAATTTTTGGTATAAATAAGGCTAGTTCATCCAATAATCTAAACATTTCTTCAATTTTTTTTTTTGCCAATAAGCGATCATTTTGTAAAGTTTGTATTTTTCCTTTAATATAAACAGAAAAACAAATGTTTTGGTGGAAAAACCATATCATTTTACAAACTCGAGATAAAAAAATAAAGCAGTTTTAGCTTTTTTTAATTTTTTTCTCAGCTCCTAGGGTCCATTGAACAAACACCGACACATGAGTCCAATATTTTGGATGTAGAATTATCACAAAAAATCTAATTGAAATCAATGACCCATTGACTGTGCCCTCCCCTTGTCAGTATTACAGGAGGCCACATGGAATCTAGAGAAGAGATTCCTTTAAAAATGGTAATGGACAAAGATTAAAGTCTGTGGAAAAAAACCTATCTATCAAAGATTCCTTGTAGATTGATATAAACAGAAATTGGACTTGTAAAAGGAAAAAGCAGCATCATAAATTTTATCATAAATCATAAATCTAGAAGTCAAGAAAGTATAAAATGAAGGTAAATGAAAGGCTTACAATAGCAGTGGTTCAGTGAGGACGTAAGATAAAAGTGATGCTGAGATAAATGGGGAGCTGGTTGAGATAAATGTAGATCAAGATCTGAAGATGTGGAGTTATGCATCAGTCTTTTTTGTACTGGTGAAAAGATTTTCTTTAACATAAAGAAATTCAAATATTAGAATGCAGAGACTACTAGGACAGTGATGGAGAGAAAGTTTGGAGAATATCTATTTGAAGAACAAGGTTTTCAGTTGATAAGGACAGTCTGTTAAAAAGAGAAATATGACCTGCTGAACTGTTTAACTTAGATAATTGTTTTTTAGTGGAGTTTAGAGAAGAGATGCAGTACATGATAATCATCATAACAGAACCAATGATGATTCTGACGTCAACAGTATTTAGGGTAGGAAAGAAAAGGTCCATTAATCCACTTGCACCATAGTTCTATATGCGCGATCTACTTAAAAAATTTGATGGTTGGTGATGGTCTAAGTAATAGGCTGCTAGGTGTGAAACAGAGGGACTCCCTGAGACTTCTCTTTTTTAGTGTTATCATAGACTACTGTTGCTTATTACATGTGCCTATTTACTAGTAATTGTAACAAGGCACTTGTAATGCTAGTACTAACTGTTGCCAGCGACTTCATTGCCATTTTCATATATTTATTTAGTATGTAATGTATTTATTTGTTGTAATGCCATTGAAAGAAAGAAGGAGTTGTTTTAATTCTGTGTTATCCGTCTGGTGCGTACACGAATAAATCAGAAGGCTTTCCGGCATGGGAGCAGGCTACATACAGCTGTTCATGTGAGAAGCATGGACTTTTGAAATGTAGACCTCACACTTGTAATGATTGTCCCTATGGTTTGTTGATCGTCATTGCAAATGCATCAGAAACTGCAGATTTGAATTTGAATGGCATATCTGTCGGCATCATATCTCAAAGGCAATTTATTACACAACACAAAATCTATTTTATTATTAGATTTGTACTTGTTTTCCAAAAAAAAGTAATCTATTTTTAATTGTTAATTAAAGTTTTGGTTTTCAATTAATTTAAAAATACTGGGAGTATCTATTATCTAGCACAATAATTTTAGGTGCACGAGCACACTATAAGTAAAAATCTCTTATAAATGATACCTTCATTTTATTAATTGGTTCAGTACTTCGCCTGAAAAAGGGATTTTTCCAACAGAAATAATATATATGATGATGGTAATAGACAGATAGCCTAACCAAGATGTCCTAAATCGTGTGAGGAAAGATATTGGCGGATTCTTAGAGATATTTTGTATTATGATTGCTTAAAGCTGAGCTGAGCAGCCAAGTTTATTCATTAAGTCTGTGTTTCTTCTAATGTTGCTTTATGGATCGAAAAGCTCAATAGTCGTAAACAGACATGCTAGTTAGGGCACTAGGACAGAAATGAAGTTTCTCATAAAAATGGCCAGATGACCATGGATCAAAAAACTAAAAAAAATTCTAACCAGTTTTGAAATTTTGTTTATAGTAAATTGAAGAACTTGAAAGGATAGCAGTACTTACTACTCTCAATTTTTGATAAAAATAACTATTATTTATTGAAAAATTTGAAATTCTGTTAGTCATTTTAAAACCAAATGACTCATTCAAAAAATTTATTGAAGTACGTTTTTTAAAAACGCTCCAAATTATTACACAATGGTTTATTATTTCTAATAGTTATATTTAAAAAATATCTCTTATAAGACCTGTATTCACCTATGGAATGAAAAGTGTTTGTCCCATGATGATCACCATAAACTGAATGTTCGAAAGACACTGTATCAAAGCAAGTAGGCTAAGATGGGCAGTGTCAGGAGCAGGAAATGTAATCAGAATGGTGGGTGAAATGGTACAGAGGAAAATGCAAGAGATGCACTTCAGTGGGAAAAGAAAAAGGGGAACATCAAAAAGCTGGTAGAAATGGAAGATGGATCCAAGGAAGGATGAATTGGAGAGAGATTCGAGGAGGCCAAGGGTCACACTGACCTGTAGCACCTGAGAATTAGTCTGCAAAGTTCAATACGCTATATCTCAGGTAATACTGCTCCAAGTTTGGTGTTTTTTGATAGGGAATTTTCCTACCTTTCGATTGACCATTACAAAAAAAAAAAAAAAATTGAAATGAATAGGCAAATAGTAATGTCGAGTTGTGAGAATCATCCTGGGGTGACATGTAACATTAGTGCCAAATCTCAAGAAAATCAGTTAAGTAGTCTCGAAGAAAAGCCATGGCTGGATGGATTTTTTTTTAAATTCAAAATTTGGATGTCTTGGAACGTTAATGCCCAAATTTTGAGAGGGATTAATACCGCTGTGCGGTGTGAGGTGCCTGCTTGTTGAGCTGGATCCACAAATTCTGATCCTGTACCAACTGCCACCTCCTTCTCCAGTCAATTCCTCTTCTGTCAAAGGCCTCCTTGACTCCTATCTCCCAAGTCTTCCTGGGTTTTTCCTGAAATCTTCTTCCCTCGATGTTACTTTCTAACATGATCTTGGCCGCATGGTTCTCTCTCTGACATTCGAGAGACATGACCAAACCACTTCAGACGATTTAAAAACATTTATTTATATTTTTTTAAGGCCTTGGTGCACTGATTCTAAAACTCTACATTTCTTCTCTATCTTCATTAATGATCGAGTTAGGGGCCTATAAAATCTCTAATCGGCTGCCATTTTGAAACCATACCAAAAAAAATTCCAATGAATAATGAATAGGCGAATAGTAATGTCAAGTTGCGAGGTTCATCTGGGGATAACCTATGACATTTTTGCCAAATCTCAAGAAAATCGGTTTAGTAGTCTCGGGGAAAAGCAGTGGACGGCAGATGGATAGATTTTTTTTTATTCGATATTCAAATATTACGTATCTTGAAACGTTAAACCTCATATATTGAGGGAGGTTAACCAATATAATAAACCTAAACCAATAAAGTTTTTGTAAAATTTTAATCCAACTACAATAATAAGGTTGTGAATATCAAGTGGAGATAAATATTAAAATTTGACCTTTCATTGCCCATTTTTTTTTATATTCAAAAAAGTTGCAAGAGTTGCACTAAGTAATTTTTAGGGCCATGGATTGTCAACCCCTGCTTTAGAGCATAGTATTTACAGGGTTTTTTTTTTTTCAATCCGGTGTATATCTTTTGTTTTTGTATTCATTGCATTAGGAGATGGATACATTTCTTTACTATTGTTAAAAATTGTTACATATATGAAGAAATACATAAGATAAATAAGAAAGAATACATACAGATCCTTAAGGTTTTCAAAAATATATTAGAAAGTAACTAGAAAATGGAGACAGCTTTGTTTAGGAAATATAGTAGATACATAATCTTTGGAAGGTTGAAGTGATTATTCAAAGTAAAATACAAATCACTATCTTGCTATATATTTTTTTAATGTTAATTGCTAAAGGTTGCTTTCATATGATAATGTATTACTTGCCCCATTCTTATCTCCCTTCTGATTGAGATTTTCATGTTGTGAATAGAAAACTGCGAATGGAAGATTGTATTAATACACTTAAGCAATATGAAAACTTAATTTTAGAATAAAGTTCAAGTTAAATCTTTATTGTCTGATGATGTTTTAGATTATAAAAAGTGGTGGCCTAAATTTTACCATAAGAAGGTAGTATCTGCCAAAACAAAAGGTAGGAAAATCCCACTAAAACAAAAAATTACATTAACCATCGCAAATTAGTAACTTAATCTTAATTAGTATACTGACTGTATTTTTTCAATTTCCTAGTTTATTGTTAACCATTTCTATATCCTTCTCAGTTGTAACTAGTCACCTTGGAGCGAGCATTGCCCTGACCAATTATGGATAGGATTACTTCATTTGATAGGTTTATTTCCAACTAATATGACAGCTCACTAATGGTGGGCACTTTTTTAGCATAGGAAAATTTTTTTTCTTTGGTTGTTTTATTGTTAACCTTTGTATCTTTTTTATTGTTTGTTTAGTTTATTAAATATATATATATATATTTTTCTAGGTTCTGAAAAGTGTACCATGGTATGTTGACAGACAGCTTTCAGAAATAACCTTAGGAGGCTTAATTATTCTAGTAACCACAAGAACTGTTCAGTATAATTTATTAAAAATGAGGGTAAGAGTTTAGAATATAGTTATAATAATGTGTTTAGCAAAACAAAAAAAAAAAGATCTGAATTATATTACACGAAAATTAATTTTTTTCGAAAATTATAACCTTCTCAAATCCAGTGCCCCACATTGAGTGCCACTAATGCTACCACTATCAATGGCAGCACAAGTTGCCAAGCTCAGTGGAGAACGGAGTGGATTCCCTAATAGTCTGAATAAATAAAAAAATTGTAAAGTCATTAAAAAACAATAATAAACAAAACCAAACATTAATTTATTGAATTCAACAAATAATTAATATATATATGTGTGTGTGCGGGCGGGCGGGCGGGGGCGTGCGTGCGGGTGCGTGTGCGTTCAGTAAATAGTGGGATAATTTTTATTTTTTCTCATTTTAAATTGAACTACGCTTCACGACACTGTTTAAATGTCCCGTAGTCAAGCGTAATGGAGGGAGACCCCCAGTCAGAGTCTAAGCCGACATTGTGGAGACCAGTGCTTGAGTTACCCACTTATTTAATTCAAATTTGTGCTGTAGTTCAAGTATGTGCTTTGTCTCTAAGTTGTGGAAAAGGTGCTTTTCATCTCTCACTTGGCCTGCTGATACAATTGACAAAGTTAAAGGTATAAAAAACCTCTCCTTTCCTTTGCTACCTTATTGTCCTTTAAGTCCTAGATTTTTTATCCCCTTATGACTTCATTGAGAGGCCTAATGTACTAGGTGAGCCTAGACATTAATTATATTAATTTTCTCGTTAAAATATAATATTGTACAAATTTTACAGTCCACTTTCAATATTGTACAATGTATGTATATCTTTACAAAAAAACCTTAATTAATTGAACGTTTTCTTCATACTTCTTTCTTGACCTTTTCCTCTTTGGGCCCTGTCCTGCTTTTCCTCTTCTTAAGTATGTTTCCATGACCTTACTTCATTTGTATCTATTTATTTGCCTTATTCTTCTAACTTCCCTTCTTGTTAATGTTACTTTTGCAAAATAAATAATCTGAAATTTATTTTAAATTAATAATTATAA
The DNA here is from genome assembly GCA_948150685.1 of Rhaphigaster nebulosa. Taxonomy (NCBI): domain Eukaryota; kingdom Metazoa; phylum Arthropoda; class Insecta; order Hemiptera; family Pentatomidae; genus Rhaphigaster; species Rhaphigaster nebulosa. Next base: position 160,574,078 of record OX411307.1, read on the forward strand.
AGCTGGTCAATAAATGAAATTTATGTACAAATGAAACCTCTGTTTAAAATAGAGTTAGTGCAGAAAACCCGTGGATCGAACCTGTCGACTTGGCCCTTGTAGAAAATAAACCGGACTTGTATGACTAGCTACAGTAATGCCTCATTATCATGGACTCAGTTTACGCAAAACGTTGGATTATACAAACTAATTTCTTAGCCCTGTCAAAAACAATGCATTTCCTGGCATATTTTGGAAAAATGCCCAGTTAACATGAATTATTCACTTAACACGAATATCGAACTATTTTAGGCAATGGTATAGGGAAATGTTCAGATAACACTAACTTATTCTAGCTACAAATATTTAGTAAACAATTCTATATAACTTCTCACTTGTGACATAAATGGCTCTGCCCCTTCTTCCTCTATATTCAGTTGCAACAATAACCCTTACATAAAACATCCGTTCTCCTAAAAAAAAAATTAAAATGTTTCATTAAATTTTATTTAAAAATTTGTAATATATAAAAAGTGGTATTATCAGAAGTTTCACGCTTGAGGAACTATGGCTTCTATGGATAACAAAATTTAAGTTTGTGGTTTTGAAGATAACTTTGATACCGATGACTCCGGAAAAGAAGAAGAGGGCAGTGTAGAAGAGATTAAAAAGACATAGAGAAATGATATTTTACATGCATTCAACCACTACAGAGTTTTTCTAAGACCACAGGTGACCTAGATTTGAATTTCTACAAGATGAGAAAAGAATGCCTCAAACAACAACTCGTGAAGTACTGCCAAACAACTAAACTGATTTTGTGAAGCCATCAGCGAGTGAAAACTGAGTGCTTATTTTTAATTATTTTGTTTTTGTTCCAGTTGTGTAAGATAAGTTTTTTTTATTTGTTATATATACATATTCTAAGCTATTTCTATAGGGCCACTAAAGGAAAAGGAGCAAATTTTTGCTACAATGAGACAGGGCTGCTCTGAGAGATCTGATATATATATATATATATATATATATATATATATATATATATATACATCAGAGGTAAACTGTCGTAAGTCCAATTTTTTTTAATTTGATTTTATTATCTCTATCCATATTTTCCAAGTATTAGTATTGTAAATAAGCTAAAAAGATAATACAACATGCCACACTTCAAATATAAAGATTGACCCCTATCCACAACAAGCAGTACACCACGATCTGAAACTTCTTTTTGCTCTCCTGTAAAGTTTTGAAAATGTTATTTACTACAGTTTACCCCTGAGGTACAGATATATAAGTCCATGGTGTCAAGAATATTTGATTATTTTATCAGTAGGTTTTCCTCCCAATAGGAAGTTTATAATTGTTTTTAAACAAGAACTATAGTTTTTCAAGGAGTTTATGAGTGTTTCGTAACATTCATTATTTAATAAAGATTTAGCCCTTGTATCTTTTAGCTTATGAGATCAAAATTGCTAGTTAAATTTTATTCATGATAGTAATTTTTTTTTTTTAGAGAGACATTAGCTTTTGTTTACCAATGTATTAACATGAATCGTGTTGTATTAATGATTTAATTGGACAGAGGTCAAGCAGTATAAAAGTAGTTCAAATGTACGAACATTAACAAACAAAAAAAAAAGAGTAACTCAGGCCAGGATAGGCTTTTAATGGAATTTGTCACTCAGCACAAAATAAATAAATAAAATAATGATAATCTAATTGCTTCAAATAATAACAGAGTTACTGATAAGTAAAAGTGGTTTTAAATAACAATTTGAAAAAGTGTAATAAAATAATGTTGCAGTGGCAAACCCACTTCGTACGTAACTGGTTCTCAAGCCAGCTGACTTAGCTTGATCCTCACAATGTATCTGCTGAACTTTTACATACTGTAAAACCAGTTTCATCTATTTTAACCACATATGTCAATTCATTCTAATTTACTTGAAGATTGAAAGTGTTAACTTGATCTACCAATACTCTAATCCACAAATTTCTGAAAAATATCTTGAATAATGCAAAATAGATACTACATAATGTGCGTTATAGTTACAATGCAGCTGGCATTCAGATTCTTGGGCATGAGATGTAGTCTAATACGACTCTATATCACTAAAACGGGGCTATTGTGTTATAGAAATTTCTTATTCCCTTCAGTTTTTTATTGTCTGTTCATTATTTACTTTTTTTTAAACGTAATGTTAACTTTTAGTTCAGAGGTGTTTTATTTTATAAATACTTAATCAGGCCCCAATTTTTTTTAATGTTAATTCAAAAATAATCTGTGGATAATAATTACTTTATCATCTACTTTTTAGAGATTAATCTAAATGAGATATCTGAATTTCCAGGATGAATATCTGCATACTAACTGCCTTGCTGCATTAGCGAATATGTCATCTCAGTTTTCAAACCTACAATCTTATGTATGCCAGAGGCTTGTGGGACTTTTTGAGGTTTTAGCCAAAACATACAACCGTGCTAGACAAGAGGTATTTTTATCTGTTAGATTAAATATTGTTGTTGTTTTTTTTAAGTTCTTCTTGATTTAGGAAACTGCTTGATGGAATTGTTTAATATTAATAGGGGAGCATTTGTGTACTTGTGGCTTCAGAGATTTGATCAGATGGGAGGATGATTTTTGTATTCAGAAATCCTTTCTGATGAATAATTTCAATGAGGTCACCTTTAGATGTGTTTCCTGTGTCACTGATTATGTGGCATATGGTGTCATTATATGATATGGTTTTCAGTAGTTATCAGAGAGTCTGTGCTATGCATTGTTAAAATTAGTTATATCGACATCAAGAACCCCGATTTTGATAAATATTAATATGTTTCTAGGTTAAGTTGCCATCCTTTTATAGCTAATATAGCCATACCCTTTTTTCCTATTCATACTGTCCTTTCATAAAAATTATATCAGTTATTAAGTAACGGCCCTATAAATATCTTGCAGAAAGATAAAGTAAATAATTAAAAATTAACAACTAAAATTTATAAAATTAAATTATTATAATATGTTTAAACTTTAAATATTTATTGACACAGCCACACTTAAAGCAACTTTCTTTATCATATTCTTGTCTTTACATTGCTACATTGTTTTGTTTCTGAACTGCTTTCTAATTTGATTGGTATGCAAAATGAATTTTTATCTTTCTTGACTGTCAAAGAGGCTTAAAAATCAATATATTAACTGTCATTTCCAATGGATATTATAATAAATATCGTCAGGATACTATATAGGATACAATACTCATTTCGGAAAACAGGTCAAGATTTTTGTGTCTGGTTTCTTCATGCTAGAGTTCATTTCGAATAGTTCATTATTGGAAAATTCCAAAAAAATGCCTTTAGTCACATTGATTTCCTCATGCCATAGGTTATTTTAAAGCTAGTTAAACTTACTATAATAATATTTATTACCACATTTATTTTAAAATTGGTGGTTTTCAAAATAATTTTGTATTCATTGAAATATAACAAAGTTAGCTCCTTGTTTCATTCACTATTTTCTCTCAATTTCACTGTCTTGTGTTTGGGGACTATTGGTGAGCTCAAAATGGTATGCCATAAAGGAGATTAATAAATTGTATAATCTTGCAGTTAATAACCAATACCATAAATTAGTATTGTTTACATTTATGTGATGGATTTTTCACAACCGGTTTTATGGATAGAAATGGATAAATAATTCAAATTTTTTTTTCTTTCTCACTACCGAAAGTAGGGAAGCTTTGCATTCATGCAGTCCTCAGAATCAAAATTTCCACTCGAATTTTACATTTTAGACATCAAGAAAAAAATGTGGTCTTGTGTCTGTCTGTAGTGAAATTCTTGTGGTGGATATAATACCTACTACTAACGTTAATCCGATTTTTATGACATTTTCAGGGATTGTGTGGGTCGGTACCTAGCTATCAATTTTATCAAATTCTATTTACTTTTTTCCCTTAAGACATGCACAAACGTATTTTCCTTTACACACCTATATTTTAAAACAGCTCGTCCGATTTGATAAAAGGTTGGAGGAAAGCTCTAGTATCAATTTCATTAAAACCCATGTGTGTATATATATTTATAATTATATGAAATAAACAATTTAAATTGAATGTTTTCCTCACCCATTTGTTGTTTACATTTGTTTATATTTATGTACCCAGTAGAAATGATGAGGAATCTATACTGACTTACTAGGCAGATATTAAACTCTTAGTATGAGTTATTAAGAGGTAATCTTAGTGAAAATGGGAGAAAATAAGGAGGAGATGAGGAGCTAACATATTTATATTTCAATAAATACAAAAATTATTTTAAAACCATTAGTTTTGAAATAAATGCGATAATAAACATTAGCATAGTAGATTTAATTGCCTATAAAATGACATATGACATGAGAAAATCAGACCGATATGACTTGTTTTATAATAACTGGTGGTAGTCATCTTTTTGGTGTCATCAGCTCTGCAGCCAGCTATTGGAAGATGTCATCATCAGAATTAGTATTGGAAGAGGGTTATAAATATATAATTCATCTTCTCACCTAATCTTCACCCTATATATCTATACCAAAGTGTCATCATTTGACTATTGGGTTGATGCAAAATTAATGCAGGTTTCCTCCATTGTTATATCTTTATACCAATTCTGTAAACAAAGCTAATCCTAATATTCATTCCTTATATACCATAATAAACCTTATCTAATACCCTTTCACCATGTATTTGATCAGTAAAATTGTTTTGTTCAGTGTGTTTAAAGGTTTTAAATTGAAAATGTCGAAGTGGAATTTTCGTTAAATTTATTTTTACGAATTTAAATCAGGGCGCAACGCTGCGCAAACAGCTCGTAATGTTAATGAAGTGTGGGGTCAGGGTACTATTAACGAATGCACGGTGCAGCGTTGGTTCCAGAAGTTTCGCAGTGGAGATTTTGACTTCGAAGACATGGTAGGTCGTGGCCGCCATTCTTCAGTTGACGACGACCAGCTGAGGTCAATAGTGGAAGAAGACCCAACAAAAACCACCCGAGAAATGGCGGTAGAACTCGGTGTGAACCAATTCACCGTTGTACGCCACTTGGAGGCAATTGGTAAGGTAAAACGTTGACCAAATGGGTGCCACACTAATTAAACGACCACCAAAAAAATCGCCCCTTTGAAATCTGTTCCATGCTTTTGACATGTCACAAAAATGATCCATTTCTCGATTGCAATGTGACGTGCGATGAAAAATGGATCTTGTACGACAACAGAAGGCGTTGTAGACAATGGCTGGGCAAAGATGAACAACCAAAACATTTCCCAAAGCCCAACTTGCACCCAAAAAAAGTTATGGTTTCAACACCCACCTTATTCGCCTGACCTCTCTCCTACAGGCTTCCACTTTTTCAGACATCTGGACAACTTTTTGAGGGAGAAACATTTTCAAAACCAGGATGAAATTGAAAATTCTTTTTGTGAGTTCATTGCATCCAGGGATCCAGATTTTTTTTCTGCTGGGATAAAAAAGCTTGTTGAACGTTGGCAAAAGTGCATTGATTCTGACGGAAATTACTTTGATTAAATATATATAGTTAAAGTGAAGATATGGCGTATTTTAAATGAATATTAAAAACCTGCATTAATTTTGCATCAACCCAATATTAATATTTCATTTTTTGTAGAATTACTCTCAATTAATTGACTTGTATAATATAACACCTGTCTACCCTTTGGAATTATTTCTTTACCATAGTTATTTGTAGATTTTATTTTCTTTAAATCATTTAAAAAAATTTTATTAGAAATTATAGTTTTGAAAAAATTCTGGTAACTGTCTTTAATTATCATTTGAAATCGCTTTTTCTTGAAGCCACAGGCATGGTGAAGAAAAAAATAATTCTAGGATTAATTTTAGTTGATTAAAGGAAATTCCTTTAACAAATTATAGCAGTAGGATTACCATGTATAATTTATTACTCAGTATTCTATTAATTTATGATGTTTAGTTTGATAATGTGTTACTGAGTATTAAAAAATTACTATAATCTTGTTTCGTATTCAATTATAATTCTATAATTACTACTAACTTATGTAAGTGTTCATTGCTAGATAAATATGATCTATTAATTATTCATATATTTATATGCAGTCAGAGTGTACATTGCTAGATGATCTATTAATTATTCATTATCGTATATTGAATCAACTATGGGTAATGTTTCATTTTTCAGCTTGTTGCCATCGAGAAAGCATTAAGAATTATTTTGGAAGTACTGAATTCCTGTTTATCAAATCAGTTAATTTCTAATACCAATTTAATATATACATTGCTTTACAACAAGCATATTTTTGATACGTTTCGGAACAATCCTGCATTTCAAGATATTATCAGCAATATCACTCAGGTATTTATTATATTTTACACTTATTATTAAAATTTGGTAATGTGTTATCACTATCATTATAATTATTTCATTAAACAAGAGATTGTTCTTTCATTTTATAATATTTAATAACTGTTTATAATACTGTTAATTACTGCAGTAACATTATTAGGTAAAATTTGAACAATCTGTTTTTAAAATTATGAATGCCGTATCGAGAGCATTGAGAAATTGAAATTCAATCATTTTTAAGATATAAACTAATTTTAATTTCTTAGATTTTTTTTATTTAAAAATAGAAGGCAATTGTTAAATTTAACATAGTACTGTTTAAAATATGTACTTGACAAATTTAATATTAAGCTAAATATTTAGGTATAGTTTAAAAATATCAAGAAGAAATATAGAATTCTATCACTCATAAACTATAATAATAGACATAAACTTTTAAATTTTTAGCATTTTCAAAATCTATTTTTTTCCATCATTAGATATAATAATTCTATTTACGTTTAGACCTGGTCAAATGAAGGGAACAGAGAAGTTTTAATGGTCTTTAATCATGAGATGTGTAATGTTATCATAGAAAAAATTAGATGTTGAGCATCTTGATATCTTCACAATGTATTATCATTTGATTCAATCAATTAATGCTTCAAAATCATTTTATATAGTTAGTAATTATTTTAGTTTGTGATCCATTGAAATCATGTAGGGATGTGTTAAACTAATATTGTATCCAAAATATTATGCCATCAGTTCCAAAATTAGTCTCAAAGTTTTTATATTTAATTTCTCTGTCTCGTTTACCGTACAAGTATAAACAGATTTTTAAAGTGTGGAAAATGAGTATCACATCCGTTTGGCTGGAGACAAATTATTTTCAGACGTCATCATCATCATCATAATCTATCCTCTTCTCCCGCCTAAACAGTGTGAGGAGACCCTTTGTAGAGCTTGACCCAGTTGTCCTTGTCCTGCATCAGCTCATTTCTTCCACTCCACTTCTTCTTTTCGTGAATGCTTCCTTTACCTCCCACTTCAGTCTTGGTCTACCTCTCCCTCTCTTGCCCTCCACTCTACCATTGTATGAACAGCTTGCAGTGCGACTTGGTTCCATACATAACAGATGCCCAAACCATCTGAGCCTGTTCTGTTCTATTACTTCAGTGGCTGGTATTATGTCAAGGTTTGACCTTATTGCCGTGTAACGGACTCTGTCTCTTCTGGTCTTCCCTTCGACCTTTGTAAGAAACCTCATTTCGGCAGCCTGAAGCATTGATCTATGTTTTGTTGTTAGAGTCTATTACTCCGAGAAGGATGCCAAGTTTAGTAGAAAGGTAGACTTGTAGACAGCCATCTTTTCTTTTTTTTTCCACCTTGCGACGATTCAAGAACCCTCCTTTCATAGCGTTGAACATCCTGCTTGCTGCCCCAATACGCTCTGTTATTTCACTATCTATATAGCCGCTCTCGTGCAGGTGTGCTCCCAGATATTTGAAACAAGTAACTTGCTCTATTATTTCGCCGTTAATTACTCTCATAGCTCTGCTTGGCTTCTTTCCAATCCTCATTACCTTTGTTTTTGCCAGGTTGATACTCATATTTATATATTTCAGCTCTTCCTGGAGTACCCTAATATTGTGATGATCTTTATCATGGTCTGCCAACACAACCAGATCATCGGCGAATGCCAGCAATGATAGATTTAGTTGTCTCATATTGAAATGTCCTAGGTGGAACTTTTTGAACTTCTCTTTAAACTTTCTGGTGGCTGAATCTAGTACCAAAATAAACAACAGTGTGCTAAGACTGCATCCTGGCCGGATCCCTGCAGATGTCTCAAATTCTTTTGAGGTGTTATTGGCGAATCTTACTACCCTTTTATTTTTCTTACATAGGCTTTCCACTGCTAATATGTGTCCTATGTTGACATATTTTTCTCTTAAGGCCTTAGAGATATCTCCTTTCTGGATCTTGTCGAATGTTTTGATTAGATCGACAAAGCAAACAGATAGTTCTTTGCCTTTCTCTGCAGCTTTTTCTTGAATTTGTTTCATTGTAAAAATGAGATCCTGAGTGCTTCGATTAGCATGAAATCCGTATTGTTCTTCCTTCAGCTTAGTTTTGGCCATCCTTCTGATTCTCTTTTCGAGAATCTTAAGAGTAAATTTTATTTGGTACTCTTAAAAGGGAAATACCTCGGTGGTTACTGCAATTTCTGTTGTCTCCTTTTTTTAAAATTGGGACTATGACTGCTGTTTCCCATTCTTTTGGTATTTTCTTCTGTCTCCACACCAAGTTAAGTAAGTGTCGCATAACCTTTTGTCCTTTATGACCCATATACCTTATCGTCTCAGGAGATATTTCATCTATTCTGGCTGACTTCCCCAGTTTCATATCTGATAGGGTCTCTTCTAATTCCTCCTCATCTATAGAGTTGTCCTCTTCCCACATCTCTTCTACTCTTTCTTCCTCAGGCTCATCTCCAAGATAACTACTTTCTTTTTCTAGTAATTCCATAGAATATTTTTGCCATCTTTCCATAATTCCAATACTTTTTCGTAGAATATTTCTTTTTTTGTCTTTTATGTGTTTTAGCACTGGTGCTTTTTCTTTCCTTAGTCCTTATAGAACGATTTCTGATTTCCCTTATAATCAGTTGCCAAAATCTTCCCTAGCTTTCTTTTTAGCATTCATTACCATTTGTTTCACTTCAACTCTCTTCCTCTTGTATTGTTCATAGTTTTCTTGGGACCTGTTTTCAAGATATTTTTTCTACAGTATATTTTCAGATGTATACTGTTTTATCACGCCTAACAAAAAATTAAATCTGACAAATGAAAAAAAATATCAAAATCGTTGTCAATTTATTAATAAAATTGTGTAAATACGCAGAAATATAAATTAGGGAAAAATCTTCTATAATAGTTAAATGAATATCAAGATACATATAACCAGAATTCAGTACATTATTAACATAAATTCTAAAGTATAATATGCGATAAGCCCACTATGTCCAACAGGAGTGGTTGATAATTTAATTTAAAATGGGTAAAAAATATTTTCATGCATATAAATTTACTCACAACTTATATTATTTTTTATTATTTAAGACAAAAGTGGAAAATAAAAACAAAAATACATTTTTATAATAAATGCTGTTTAATTAATCTAATAATTAACTTATCTTATTAACTAATTAAATTTTAAAAAATTAAGAATTTCAATTTATAAGAAGTATTTTAGATAATTTTTTGGTTTATAAGTGGTTTAATTTTTCGCTCATTATTTGTCCAGCTTTTGAAAATATTCATTCGCATGGAACTGATGCACTTCTTTAAGTTTTTCTGGGTTATTAGTTTTATTGCAGGGATCACTATCTGAAAGACTGTTGGATAGAATGCCATGTCCTGTATAACCCGACCTCTGCCTTGTCTGAGATGATTATTTTGAAATTATTTTCAAAGTTAAGCTTTCTATTTAATCATTTGTGTCAATTATGTATTATATATAAATTTTTTTGTGTTCTATAAAATTTTACAAAATCATCATGGTTAATAGAAATTTCTTTTTTAACTGTAATAATATTTTCATTAGTTTGTTATGTTTCTTCTTAATTATTTCCTTGATGAATCTTGAGCCTATTGAAAGATTTTATTTCTATTCTGGCTTTAGGACTCTTCAGTGTATCCATATTGAAATGCTAAAGAAGTAATTTAAAAAAAAAACTAACTTTGATAAAGTTCCGTATTCATTATTTTTTAATCCTTTCATCGTATCCAAATATGAATTATTACTATATTATTTTTTCAATTTGTATTTTACCAAAACATCATCTTAATAGTTTGATGCTACATTTTTACTACTTCTTGAATGATTCAATACATTTTAACTGAATGTTGTTTATAAATTATTAACTGCCAAATTTCTTTAACTTATTCCTGAATTCAATTTGTTTAAACATGACATTCATTGAATTGAATAGTCAAATTTCTTATTCAATAGTTATATTACAGGATTTAATTGTCTATTTAAAAGTATACCTTTCTTCATAATCTGTGAATTGGTCTTTTATTGGGTCTGTATGATTAAATATTGACTGGTTTAAAGATCCACCAGAATTATTCTGTCCATTGCCCTAAAATTTCAAATACATCCTTCGTTATATTCATGTTTGTTACATATTTTGATTTTTTAAAGGTTTTGGAGTATTTTATATCAAAATTAGAAAGTGAAAAAGATATGTGTACAGACGTTGACACAGTTTTAAAAGTGATTGTTGATTCCTCACCGAAATGGCCGTCTCACAGATTGCAGGTTAGTCATTTATTTTTTAAAATATATCAGAATAATTAACTAATACTACAAAAATAATTGAATGTTTGATTTCAAAAATGATTGATAGCCGGCAGATACTTTTTATACAACCCCAGTGAAGAATTGATCTGTTACAGGGACCTATCAACCCTGCCCATCCAAGCTCTTGGTCTCTTTCCTATTTTGTTAGGTGAGAATCATGTCATTACCACAGCCCCATTCCACCCTTTTATGTCTTTCCCATATTCTATTGTCCACCAGTCCTCCTAGGAACTTTAGGAAGCCAGTAGTACTGAGTTAATGTGGGCCTTCTCTGTATATCCAATCACCCAAAGAGAAGTATTTTCAGAGCTTCAAAAATGGTATTGGAAATGGACTGTCTATAAAAAAGACAATCTAGAACAGAAATGAACTCAAGACTTCGAAACTGAAACATTAATAAATTGATGGGTAAATAGGCCAATCCAAGAAATAAATAAAGAGGAATAAAGTGGGCATTAATAAATATTATGTTCTAGTATACTCCTGAGAGCCAAAAGGCTTTGCCAATTTTAAAATAAATTTTATCAAAATTTGAAATGTCATGATACCAACAGTATGACTGGGAACTTATAATTTCATGAATTATAGTAGCTGATCCCCAAATGAGGATTGAAAAGATATCCCTACCCCAATTATCTCCTTCAATTAAAGACCCTGGAATCATAGAGCAGTTAACGTTCTACTCAAATTTTCAAAAAACCTTTGACCAATAAAAAGATAAAGGAAGGTCAGTAATTTTAAGAGGAGACCTCAATGTAAGATTCATTTATTAGGCTGGATACAGTGCCATTGGATTGCACAGAGGTGAGAAAACCAAGTGACTGGTTGGCTTTTATGTAGACAAAGATATATTTGTTGGTAATACTCTCTATCTATACCAATAAATACATTAAGTAACCTCATATCTTGATAGGAACAGCGTATTAGATTATTTTATTGATGAGTGAGGGACAAGGAAATTTTTCATTGACATTAGAGTGATCAGAGGAATGAAGATAGGCATGGATCATGCTGGAATACGATAGCGAGAAAATGCCTAAAGATTCAGAGTGTAGCATGATGATCAAATTGCACAAATAAGGCTCCCCTCATATTTGTGAAAACAACAGATCAATTAGCCTTTAGTCTATAGTTCTTAAAATGTTTACCTTCATAGTTGAAAGAAATTTGAAACATATTGTGCAGAGCCTACATGAAGATGAATTTTTGTCCCAGAACCACATTTTTGTTCTCAAAAGTATTTTAGCAAAGATTAAAGCATTTATATGGATGGGATGAATAATACCTGTAAGTGCAGGACATCAGGGACAGCATTAGGAAAATGGAATATGTTTGTTGACAATTCTCGTGAAATTTTGCTTAAATTTGGGAAATATGGTCCTAATTGCAGACGAACTAGGAGAGTTCCAAACATGGGAATCATAGATTCCGATCACTTTTTTATATGTTATCGGGTAGGATCCCCTTAATGATTATGTAAAGTGGTAAGGCGTTATTTGCTCTACAGCGACTGTGGCCTTGCGGTAACAAAACTGGTTACAGTGGTAGAAATCTATTGTTCATATCCCCGAAATTGAGGATCTTTTTTATTCTATTAATGTTTTTTATATCTTTGATATTTATAAATGACTAAATAATTGATTCATTAATTTTTTTTGTTTGAATTTAATTTAGTATAGATGAAAATTTATTCAATTAAGCTTTTTTATATGGTTATTATGTATTTGTTATTTACTTGTTTTTTTACAATAAAATATTCAATATTCTGAAGTTGACAGTAATATTAAAATGAAAGAAAAGAAAATAATAGCAATTATCATAGTTGTAATAAATATAATAATAATAACAAAGTGATTAGTATTATCGAATATAATTAATTAATGAAAATTAAAATATTATGCACTGAAAATAATTAGTCATTTTAAACAAAAATCATTAATATCATTATTGAAAGTATAACACATTGATATTTTTTTTTAATTAACTATTTTCGTATGGAACATTTTAAACTCACTATAATAATCTGATTTTATATATTATCTGATTTGGAATCAACTACCTGAGCGACGTTCATAAGAATGTTTACCTTCTATGCCTCACAATCACTAAGGTCTAATCACAATTTGCCTGGTCATAAAAATTCATTCCCTTATGTTGCATCAATTGAGCTTATTTAAATTTACAAAGATGATCCAGTATGCTTGGTGAATCCATGATTTAGTCATTTATAAATATCAGAGATATAAAAAACATTAAAAGGATAAAATAAAAAATTTCAATACTGGCACTGTAATCAGACGCATTACCGCGAGACCACAGTCACTGTTGAGCTAATGCTAAAGCCACGTCTATTTACTTAACACCAAGAACTTCTAATTGATATTTCTCGAGAATGAAATGAAACTCTACTCTATAACATATATAACAGTGATCGGAATCTGTGATTCCCATGTTTGGTACTCTGCTTGTAAGGAAAAGTTACAACAGACTTTGGTGGTATGGGAGGAAGAGTTCCTAAGGAAAGGCAATAAATACCTTGGTCTCTCATGAAATATATTAGAACATTTTGAGTTGTTCTGTAACGGGGAAGTGCCATTAATAGCTAATAACTACAGCTACCTAGAGATCATTGTAAACAGATCTCGTAGGAATAACCAAAAAAAAAACATAGTTGATCACAGTGAAAAATGTGAAGGTACATTTGCATAAAACAATATATCTTCCAATTCCTGCCTGCAGCAGCAATGGATGATGTTGGACCGTAATGAAATATTTATTTAGAGTATAAACAACATCGGAAGTAAAATATTGGTATTCAATATTTTGCGATATCGCAAAACCAAATATCGAAATCCACCCATAATCGCTAGAAATATTTCCATTTATCGAAAGGAAATTGATGAAATGCAAAGAAAAGTGCATCAAATGAGTATAATGTTAAGCTGTGAAGAATGTTAAGAAATAATATAATTATTATTATTTATAAAACAATATTAGCCATGAATCATTATAAAAAAGAATTATACTTTAAAAAAAATGTTATAAAATATTTTTATTTTGAATACTTTTAGCCATATTTCATATGTTATAGTCTTCTAGAAGTTTTTCAATAATAAAACACTCAAACTTCTAAAAAATTTATTTATCTTATAACACTTCCGACTATATTTTGCATTCCCAAAACATTCATCTAAAAGCATGTAATTTATTTGATGTACATTTCAGTAAAATCATCATTTATATAATTATCTATTTGTCTACATAGGATTAATTAAAACTATTTGTATATAAATCTTATTTACTAATTATTGTTTGGTATAGATTACAAAATATTCTTATATTTACAGGTAAAACTACAGAATCGTGATCCCAAAATGGAGGATGTCTAGATTTTTAGGACCTGACTGATCTTAACAATCTAGACCTTCGCCATTTTGGGGTTACGATTCTGGAGTTTCTCCGAATAAAGGGAATTATTACTTAAAATAAAATACAGCAGAATCTCGATAATTCGTAATGGTCAAGGGTTTGAAAATTAAATATGAATTATCGAGATTTCCAATAATCGTTAGTAAAAAATAGGAAATAACAAAATTTTATTAATGTGGAAGGACATACAACCGATGGACATCAACAAAACTTTGAAATATCACATTTGAAAAAAAAAATCAGTTATTTTCTTATGGTACAATCCATGAAGACGGCTGATGGCTTCGCTAAGCATGTTCGGAGCAGAAAATACGTTTACACAAGCATCCGATTTTGCATCAATTTCTTCTTCATCTCCTTTTTATACAGAGTCAAAATTTCCTCGTCAGTTACGATCCCAGCTACCGCTGAACCTTCGTCAAAATAGGCGAAATCTCAAAAAATTATGAGAGTTTCTCGATGCTTTCTAAGAATTGCATCACTACTTCCTTGCGTTAAATGTCTTTAATTGTTTAATTATGGCCAAATCTAGATATTGCAGCTTAGAGGTAGGCCAAAACAGAATATTAACATCGCTGAGTGATGTGGTACTGTTGTGGGCCGTACAATTATCAATAAGCAGTTTAAAATTTACGCTGTTTTTTATTCCATATCTGTACCCATATGTTGAAAATTTCGCTTGTGGTACATGCTTTTATGTTTACAGGATTGGCTATCTGTAACGTTTTTGTTTTTAAAACACCTTGTTTCCGCGGATTTGCCAGTGATGAATGAACTTAATATTTCAGATCAATCCATGTTGACGACAAACAATATGGTTACAGGTTTTTTACAATTTTTTTTAAAGAGATGGATAAAAAAAAAAGTGTAAACCGACCGAAATTCATAGAATCGATTTCTCTCTCACTTACTCACCCCTCTTGAAAAGATTAAGAGTTAACTAGATTTTTTATTTGGAAATTCGAATTATGAAACGTTTTCATTACTTGGAATAAGAAAATAAATACGAATTATCGGGGGAACTTGATTGCAGTGTTTCTATACGAAATAAAGGGAGATTTTCAAGAGACCAGAAAATCCATACGAATTATCGGGATATACGAATTACAGGCCATTCCATGTCAAATCAACACAATTTTGATGCATTTTGAACCTGACCATCTCAGATTTCAATAAAACTTTGCAGGAAGATTGCCTATATATAGATTAAGAAAAGTACCAAGTTTTATTAAATTATCTTTATTTTTTAGGGAGTTATGACTACATGAAATTTCCAAAAACGAGCCAAAAATGTACGTACATGGAATTTTTAAAATTAAATTGTGCCTCTTGCAGTGAAGATACAGAGCTGAGAGAGGTGTCATTTTAAAGCATTTTACATGGCCTTTAATATGACATACAACGCAAAATAGTCTTGGAGGAAAATTATTTTTGCAAAATCTTACTAAAATTTTTGAATTTGAATTTTTCAAAATGCGCTGGTTTGAAAATTTTGAAAAAAATTAGAAATAACCTTTGTATAGTTATAAACATGTATTATAAATATAAACTTGGGATCAGTATCAGGTTTAGGCTTGCATAGCTTCATTGGAAAAAATTATAGGTACATAATCCATGAAACTCTATAACATGTACACATTACTGAATTTATTTTTAAGTATACAACTCGCCTTAAATCTATATTTACAAAACTGGTGTGTAGGGCTGCTCTAACACTACAAACCATTCATGTAGTCATTATATGCATTTACTGCTTTAATTTTATCTTGTTCAGTGAGGTTGTAAACTCTTCCCGTTGGGGTTACTGGATTTACTTTAGTTAGGGCATAACTTGCAGGAAGCCATAGTACATCTTGTGTGGAAGGATAAGAGAAGGAAGCCGATGGACCAGCCGGATGTAAAAAAGAAACCTTGACCTCATCAATTGCTTCATCTTTCGCCAAAACGTACGCCAACCACCACTCATTTTCATACATTATGGTTACATAACCACTGATTTCCGTGATACAAAGCTGGTTTTGTAATGCAGTTACTCTTTCAACTGACGAATCATTTGATTCTGAGAAGATTTTGACTTTAATTAATGATTTGCTTGCCGACACAGGTATAAATGCGTGAAGTTTTTGGGTGCCTTGAATCGTTTTGGACTTGCTTAGACGATTTTCTAAAAACTGTTCTGTCACTACATATTCTTCTTGCATCACATAGATGAAGTTTGCCACAAAAATGTTTTGAACAGCCCACTCGTACAGTTGATAAGGGGTTTGAATTTGGTTTTCATATGGGCGCTGTAAACTGGCTCGAGCAGCTAACCTTTTAACTGAACCGCCAACGCCGTCACATGGACCCTTTCCGTGCGCTGTGGCAGAAAAATGCCACTCTGCTTCAACGTTGAAGTCATTCTTGTGAAAACATAAATTTGTAAAATTTTTGCGGTTCTTGTATTGGGCTGCGGATCCATCAGAGAAATAGTAAATCTTCTTGATACTATCACCAAACTTACTTTTAATGAATTCAATAAACTTTTTTTTCAAAGCAGTACAGTGCAATAGTGTTATGCTCCAAACATTCTGATATTATGACAAAACTAAAATGTTCAGTTTTTTCCCTTTTATAATAAATTACAAATGGGTGCAGTGTTGCCTGCCCACTAGTCCTGTGGTGGCTTTGCACTTCATCTTGTAGGATGAAGCTATAGTTTTCTGCAAAGTCACATATTACCAATAATTCTGATTCTTTTAGGTTTTCTTTAACATTACTCATGAAAGAGCTCTGTTGTTTGGCAATAAAATCATGCCGGACTAAAGACAACAGGTTTTTACAGAATAAATCAATAAAATCAGAAGTTGATTTTTCAAGCATTTCCAAATCACACCTGTCGACAGTGAGCCATTGACAAAAACTTACTTTATCAATCATGTTTTCCTCAAAACTTGTTTCAAGAATAGATTTTATTTTGTCAGTTCCGGGGCATGATGGACAGTTACCCAAGTGGCAGTCTATTGAAGGAGGGTTGCAGAGTATTAATGCAAGGCAGTGTTTGTAAGTGCGTAATTCATCATTTGTTAAGGAATTAATTTTGGCATTTTCCATCATTAGTTTTATGTTCTGATGTGTAGTGCAAACACAAACTGAGTGGGTACCACTGGAACCTGCAAGGACACAATGCTTGGTCTGAGCTCTGCAAATTTTGAGAAACCTATCTTTATGTCTGGGAATTTATCTTTGAAGGACCTAAAAGCTTCTGCTAAATTACATAAGATCAACCTCTTTGAAATTTTAACTTTGTCCCCATTTTCATTCCTAACTGACACACACAGTCTTTCATTCCTGGAAGAACTCTACTGATGTCATCACTTTCATAAAACATATGTACAGTTTCAATGACTTCAGAGGGAAGACTCTTCCCTGGTTTTCTGTTAGGGCATCCCAAAATGCCTTTCTCCTTTAAGATTTTTTTAGACTGCCTAAGCATATAGTTAGTTGCGTTAAATTCGTCCATAATTTTTTGGATGCTCCACGTTTCTGGTAAGCAGGTCAAAATCATTATTTTTTTATCCCTACTTGTAGTGTTTTGAAAGTTTGTTTTTAGATTATTTAAAATTGAATCTTCAAGTACCACAGTCATCATCAGATGGCTCTTTGATATTAGTAAAAAGGGATTTTTTTAACGCAGAATTGATTTTTTGAATTTTATTTGTAGAATACGTTTTTGATCTATCCAACTTTCTCTTATCTATAGGTGACTCACCTAACTCATGGAGAGAAGTATTTAATGTATTCACTAATGTCAATGGGGATGAAAAATCTGGATCAGATCTATCAACCACAGTACTCACGTCTTCTGATGGGATTGTGTCATAGTGACCAACTGCATTTTCACTTTCTCCTTGATCATTTTTTAAATTTGAGAGCGCTTTCCTACACGAATCACACACTTTAGCCTCTTTTGGTAAATTAGCAAAATCTTTTATCATCCATTCTACTACGTTCCTCAGTTTTTTTTGTCCCTTACACGGTGATCACTTTTGTTAAACGGATTGAAACACTGATTCGTAGCATATTTGTTGCTGTCCATTTTAAATAATGTAATATTAAAAAGACAAAAATAAAACATTACCTAATATGTTCTACTATTTAACACTAACAACACATCTATAATGGTACTGTCTATTTTAAATGATGTACTATTTTAAAAAATAAAAAAATCCCTTATTCTACCAACAATAATAACTTCTATTTGGCACCAACAACAAATCAATCACCCACAGAGATCTGGAGAAGACTGAGACTGAGAGGCTATTCAATGGAAGCTCAGGCTTCTACAAGCAGAGACAGGTTACAACAAGTCTGCTGAGACTTTTATTGAGAATAATAATAACCTTTTCAATTTCAAATGACTAAGTTATGTTGAAATTAAAGTAAATAGTATATTTATAAACTGGTTACAGATTTTCAAGCTACATTAATTCTTAAAAGTATTTTCGACGTAAAAACAATTTATTTTTAACTTTGCCAGAAAATTTCAATGTCAGGCAGATTTCAAAATATGTTTTTTACTAGAACCCATTATGATCCCAAGTTTATATTTATAATACATGTTTATAACTATACAAAGGTTATTTCTAATTTTTTTCAAAATTTTCAAACCGGCACATTTTGAAAAATTCAAATTCAAAACTTTTAGTAAGATTTTGCAAAAATAATTTTTCTCCAAGACTATATTGTGTTGTATGTCATATTAAAGGCCATGTAAAATGCTTTAAAATGACACCTCTCTCAGCTCTGTATCTTCACTGCAAGAGGCACAATTTAAGTTTAAGAATTCCATGTACGTGCATTTTTGGCTCGTTTTTGGAAATTTCATGTAGTTATAAGTCCCTAACCTATAGAAATAATTTAATAAAACTGGGTACTTTTCTTAATCTATATATAAGCAACCTTCCTGCAAAATTTTATTGAAATTGGAAGAGGTAATGGCAAATCACTGTGTTGATTTGACATGGAATGGCCCTTACCGGGATATGGATTATCGACATTCTACTGTGATATAGTTCAACATATCGGTGTCATTGATATATCGTTGTAAAATATCGATATCATCGATATATCGGATGTCAAGATATCAATAGAAAATATCAGTTTTTCAACTCCAATATATTGAGTTTTGATATTGCAGTCCTAATTCAGAGTAACTAGACAAGGAAAGACTGCATAAGAATAAGAAATAAAAGGATCAAGGAGCATTAAAGATGTCAGATGAATAATCCTGGGAAAACAGACAACTCAAATGGTTCATAGATGTTTGTTGTATGGATGAATATCTGAAACTGAACCTACCAGTAAAATAACATGCTACAGTCCAAGGATATGCTAACAATAATATATTCAGAGGATTGGAGGAAATAAAGGCCAAATCCTCATGCAAGCAGTTGAGCAAGTACTGGAAAGACTGCTAGTGTTGGATCGAGACCCCTGTACGCCGAAAATGGGTCAAAGAGGAAGAGAAAGATTTTTAAAAAATTGGAAAAACCTAGTTTTTCAGAGGAAAAAAAAGTACGAAAATATTTTATATTAATAACTTACAATGTGTTTTGCTCACTTCCAGTATAATGTTCTTAATTGTTTTCTGTGACTTCTCATGTCTGACCTAGCACAATCCTCCCACATTATGGTCTAACCCTCGGATGTTTACCTGTTGCTTCAGTGCTGATTATCCTTTTATTGATTCGATTGTTATAATAACTTTACATGCATATTTCAGTTGCTGTGCTGCTATCACTTCAGTTATATTTACCGGGTGCAGGTCATACAATTCGGTGTTGTGTAACTATGTTCATTTGATGGTAAAATACGCATCCTAAACATTTTATGTTATACTTCATTTTGAAAACCTTAATCCTTTATAGAGCGAAATTTCCCAATGAAAATTTTTTTGTTCAATTAATTCAAATTAAATTCAATTAACATGTTTTAACCATTATATATATATATATATATATATATATATATATATATATATATATATGAATGGCATCGCTTTTCCGCATTGGTAGCTATATTTACCAGTGCCATTTGGTGACATTTTGGTATTAACCTGTGTTAAAGAATTATGGACAAAACTTTCTCCTGGTTGATGACATGATGACAATGCTCGCCCGCATCGGGTAAAAATCATCCAAGAGTACCTTCATGAGGCAGGTATGGACTGAATGGAGTGTCCATTCTCTCCCATCATGACTCCCATTGAGCATTTCTGGGATATCCTCCGCAGAGCAATCCAACATTGACCGAACGTTCCCACCACTGCCCAGGAGATCAAAGAAGTTGCAATGAAAGAAAGGAGGAACCTGGACCAAACCACCATTAATCCCTTGATTATGTGCTTTCCCGACTATGTGCAGGCCTTAAGGTGAAAGGGGACGACACTTTGGTGTGTTTCAAAGACAAGAAATGGAAGTACTTTCGGGCTGTTTTGTTTTCCCCCATTTCTTAGGGAAAAAATAATCCGATTTTTATTCCAAAATATACATATTTTTTTTTATGACGAGGAGAATAGCAGAAAATAAATTTGGAAATTTTCAAACAAATATTTTTTGAAATTTTTTAAAAAAGATTGATTGAGTGACAGTTTAGAAAAAAGCATGAATACAATGCATTTTTCAGAT
The DNA here is from genome assembly GCA_948150685.1 of Rhaphigaster nebulosa. Classification (NCBI taxonomy): domain Eukaryota; kingdom Metazoa; phylum Arthropoda; class Insecta; order Hemiptera; family Pentatomidae; genus Rhaphigaster; species Rhaphigaster nebulosa. The sequence continues at coordinate 160,594,885 of OX411307.1, forward strand.
TTCAAATCCATCCAACAGTTCCTTCCAAAACAGAAATTTAAGATATCAAAGGAGTGCTGCCACCGCACTGCAGTAGGGTAAGGATTTCGGGTAACTGCAAGGAGTAAGGGGTTTTGGGTAAGGGTTGGTAGTCTATCAAGCTAGCATCCGATTTTTAATTGAGAATTGACTTAAGAATTGGCTTACTTCTGCGGTAAAGTGTAGCATGGTGTAATTCTTTTTGCATAGATTACGAATATGATAATCCGGAAATCAAAAGAAGTACCTAGTTTCATTAGGGTTTTAGTCAAAATAAACTGTAAAAAAAAGTTTTTTTTTTCTTTTTTCATGAAATATGCATTTTATCAAAAAAAGTCTCAAACAAAAGTTGTCGAGATTAAGATCATCTATAAAAACGTCAAATTATATTTTAAGCTAAAACTGACGATGCCTCACGGAGCATCAAACTTGTGAAGTTTTTGGTATTTCAGAATAAAACCTGCTGTAAGTGGGATTTCATTTTTCAGGAAATGTGCATTTTATCCCAAAAAAGTTTCAAACAAAAGTTGTTCAGCTTAAGATCAGCAGTAAAATTTTCAGCTTACACTAACGATAACGGCCCTACAGTGAGTCAAACCTGTGAAATTTTCGGTATTTCAAGAAAAACCTGCTTTTCACGACCTTTACACTCAGTTTTTTGCATAGGATACGAATATGATGATCCGGAAATCGTAATTAGTTTCATCTTTAGATTACCTATAAAAGGTCCAGTTACATTTTTAGCTAACACTAACAACAATGGCCCTACAGAGCGTCAAACCTGTAAATTTTTCGGTATTTTGTGAAACCTACAACCTATTTGAAACGTAAAACCTCCATATTATGTTTATGAGTTTAGGTTATTTTTTTTCTTGGTCGATTTCAAAGGTCCATTAAAGAAGTGTGAATTGCTTACAATTTTTAAATTACGAGGCGAAATATCTAAATTTGTTTTTTTGGGTATTTTTTTATATAGACCAAATGCCCGTGCAAAAAAGTTGTCATTATCTGAAGAAAACTTTGATAGCAATTTTTTGAATCATTATAGTATTGACATTAAAAAAATTAGTCTGTCAGTCGGATGCTACCTGAAAAAAATGGTGATGGCTTCTGAGATGGTTTCCAAAATGGATGTTTTAAGCCTCGACCCATTTGGCCAAAATCGGTAGGGTGCTCTATGGAATCCATCTATTAGGTAAAATAAAAAAAATGTAGGCACAAGTCTGCTATTCGAATCTGGGTGGATTTCAAAATGGCGTTCAAAAAAGCTCGAAATTTTAGGACTAATTTGATTTAATTTAATTTATACCATACTGTTTTCGATGAAATGCACTGTTTAGGAATTATAGGGGAAAACCAAAAAAAGTCCTAAACTTTCAAGGTTTTTTTGCAACCATTTTGAACCTCCCTCCTAATGTCAGCAGACAAAGTTTTTTAGCATCTGAGGTGTCTGTAGTTTTATGTATATTTTAAATAAATCATATCTAATGCAAAACCACCGAGATAACTAACTTATTGATTTTGTTTGACATTTTTGCAGATTCTCATGGCCCAGTATCTCAGTACCTATTCCGAACATTTAAAAATATTAAATACAAACTTGCAGGAAATTTAACGTTCTGTAAAATTGGTGATGACAAAATTTTACTTTAAATGCACTGGAAATGAGTTATTTTGGAGAAACTAGAAACAAGTTTTTTCTTACCAGTTTTTTAAGATGGCAAAAAACTCACTGATTGAAGGAGACTGAAAACTTGGATTTTTCACAAGAGATACAATACATACAATATATCTGAAAATTAAAATTGCTTCATTTTTTGTAAACCAGACTGGGCTAAAATGCTAATTGTTGGAGATCGGGAGTTTGCCAATTTCGAGATGTGTACTTGACCGAATTTAAAACTTTTGTGCTCATTGGACGCAGAATTTGATGTTCTACAACTTTTATTTTATGAGTTTTCCCTCAGAGAACTCATTTCCAAGCTGCAGACTCATATATACTTAGTACTCTGGCTCTTTTTGACAAAATCGTTGTTTTTGACCATGATTTTAAACGACACCAGTTAACCAAATTATTATGTTGTGGTGCTCGTTAGACGAAGAATTTGATGTTCTTTAATTTAATATACCATAGTTTTATTATAGAATGCACCGTTTAGGAATTATAGGTGAAAAACCAAAAACAGTTCAAAAATTTCTAATTTTTTTGGCCGTCATTTTTTCAGGCAGCATGATCCGACTGGCAGACTCTTCTTTTTTAATGTCAATGCTGCAAGGATTCAAAAAATTGCTATCAAAGTTTCCTTCAGAAAACTACAATTTTTTTGCAAAATCTCTGTATAATATAGCCGGGAAAAATTTAGTTTAAAAAAGTAGAAATTCGCAATCAGCACCCCTAAAAACATAGAGGAGCAAATTTTCAGAACTTCTCCAAAACTAGCCACTGATATCCCTTTCTGGTCCCCATTTGACTTGGTCTCATTAAAGTAAGAACGAACTCTGTTAAAATGATGCCCTGGCACTTAGTATGTGAAAGAAAACGAAAAAATCTACTGGGGTTTTGAATCCAATACAGATGTATCCAATTGATACAGAATCATTTATATGCTAAAATTAGCGATTAGCATATAAATGATTCTGTATCAATATTGTCCAATTCCATTTTCTACTTTCGCTTATGCATGCGCAAACGTATTTTGCTTTACACACCTATATTTCCTAAACTGCAGTAGTGAGGAAGCAATGAACAAATAAGAGTAATTCCATTTTCATAATAAAACTATGCACACAGACATATAATGAGCAAAAAGAAATAACATAAATGAGCAGATTTTCAAAACTTTCCACCAAGAGCCCTTTCCGGTCCTTAGTTGACTGGACTACTGTGGGCTGAACTGTATGAGTTCCTCCCCATAACAGGTAGTGGCACGGTGGCATTATTCCTTTGATATCTAAAATTTCTGTTTCCGATATAACCGTTGGATGGATTTTAAAACTGATAAATGCATAGGTTTCAAAATTTTATTCTACACTGTCGCTCAATCAAACTTTTTTTAAATTTTCAAAATTTAAAATTTTAGATTTCATAATCCAGTAAATACTCGTTTGAAAATTTTCAAATCCAGTTTCCCCCATTCTCCTTGTCATCAAGAAAAAATTCCATATTTTAGAATAAAAATTGGACTATTTTTTCCCTAAGAAAAAGAGGGAAAACCATTTGGTAGTTTCTGTCTTTCTCGCATCTACCGTCCCCTTTCGTCTTAATTAGATTTGGAGGAGGCAATATCGGCTACTTAGAGCAATAACAAATTTAAATCTGTAAAATTTGATGATGTGTTTTTTTTTTCTTCAATTTTGTGTATTTTAGAAGGAAATAGCCATTTTTGTAAAATAGGGAACAAATTTCTTTTATTAAAACAATATTTTGGAATAAGTACTAGATCTATTTTGTTATTCAACTCCTTGAATTCCTACTTTTTAGTATTTAGTAAAAAGAGGAGTGATGCAAAACTTTTTTTGATGTCTTTAGTTATGCCAAATCGTTCTTTACTTTCTAGACGACCCTAGTTAAATGTTATTTTACTATTTTCTAATACAATAGGAACAGCTATATAATAAATATAGGATATAAGTAATAGGATATACATTGGGTATATGATATCATACAGACATAGTAAATACTATATAATAAATGGGGAGCAGGATAGTTCAGTGGTAAGACACTGTGGTCCTGTTTTCCGGTTCGAGACTGGCTGTGACAGATAATTATTTATTCTTTTATCAGCCGTGGATCAACCCTATAGGGTCAGGAGACCCTTCTGGGGCTCATTCAGCATCTATAAAGTGAGTATGTTAGGCTATTAACAGTTTGGTCCTGTTTACAATTTTTTTCATTTTATTTAATTCTCGGAATTTCATTTATAAATTATGATGAAATTCTATACCAAAAATCTAGGATAAAAAATTAAAAAATGAATTACCAGTATCAGAAGAAATCTAGTTCAGAAATGCTAGACAGAATTTGGCTGCTAATCGTGGATGATTTTGCTGATACTATCTTAACAACAAAATGTTTCTAAAAGATTTTCATCAAATTTGTTTTAAATTTCTATAGAGGAAATGTAAAGGTAAAATAAAAATTGCCAGAAAAGATGTAGTTAAATAACTTTGATGTTGACGGGCACTGGTAGTATAGCTTACTGTGAATAACCCATAACCCTCTCCCGTTTCACCTATCGGGACTACCACTATCTAGTTTACTCTACATTACAAATTGCCTTTCTAATGTAGGAAAAAAAACCACCCTGCTTTGAAAGTTGACAGATCTCAAATTACTCTAAACAAAATGTTACCGATTCAACTGTTTTGGATATGCACCTGCTTATTAGATCAGAGTAATCAGATCTCATGTTCTTTACAATTTTCATGCAAATACCGATTTTTGGATAATGTACTTCTTACCCTCCCCACCTTTGTGTTAACATTTCTTAATATTATTTGCATACAATGTCACGTTAGTTTATTATATGCCCTCTCTAGTTCATTAAGAAACCCATTACTTAAACAATAATAACTGCTCCTTCTATACTAAATAAAATTGTTTACTCCCACTCAATTAACAAGTTTTCTCCTGGCCTCTGAACTTTTGCCAGAAGAAGTTAAGATATTTAAATCATATCCCTCAACTTTGAGACCAATTTTAAACCATCAGCTGTGTTCTAACTTCTACATCCCTGTACTTAAATCTCCAAATTATAACTTGTAAAATTCCTACCTAGAGGCCCAAACAGGGTACTAATCCAGATGAGTTTTACTTATTCAGAAAGATTCATGACTATTACTGTTATTTATTGAACTAAATATATGCGAGTAGGTTGTTCAGGCCTATGTCACACCATCCAACTTACCTTTCGTTATTCCATCAGTTTCTCGAGTGCTTTTTTTCATTTGGCTGTTGTAAAAATTTCCATGTAAAGTCAAAGTTTTTTTGTACCATGAATCCCTTGAAGAAATTCCAACCAAGAGACTCAAACAGGGTACTAGTCCAGATGAGTTTTACTTATTCAGAAAGATTCATGACTAATACTGTTATTTATTGAACTGAATATATGCGAGTAGGTTGTTCAGGCCTACATCACACCATCCAGCATAACTTAACTTTTGTTATTCCATCAGTTTCCTCGAGTGCTTTTTTCATTTGGCTGTTGTAAAAATTTCTATGTAAAGTCAAAGTTTTTTTGTACCATGAATCCCTTGAAGAAATTCCCACCAAGAGACTCAAACAGGGTACTAGTCCAGATGAGTTACTTATTCAGAAATATTCATGACTAATACTGTTAATTATTGAACTGAATATATGCGAGTAGGTTGTTCAGGCCTACATCACACGATCCAGCATAACTTTTGTTATTCCATCAGTTTCTCAAGTGCTTTTTTCATTTGGCTGTTGCTGTAAAAATTTCCATGTAAAGTCAAAGTTTTTTTCTGCGAACATAGGTTTTTAAATCTTTAAACTTTGTTGCCTTATAAGTTAATTTAAATATATTATTGGAAACTTACTGTATTTTATTGTATTTTCCAGAAGTTTCCAGAACTGAAATTTAAGTATGTGGAAGAAGAGAAACCAGAAGAATTTTTCATTCCTTATGTTTGGTCTTTAGTTAGCGATTATTCGTGTGTTTATTTACAATCATCTTCTTTTAAAAAATGTTAATAAATAATTTAAAAACTATTTGTTTTATAGTCCAATAAGTTGTTAATAAAACCTGTTATTTTACATGTTTTTATATTATTTCTGATCAAACTTTTCATTTTGTATCTGTTAATGATCTAGGAGATGATAATTTCCTTTTTATTTATATATGTTTTTATGAGAATGTTTTGATGTCAATATTTGGATGGTCAAGGTTAAAAATTTTTAGTGGAAAACCCAAAATCAATACAGTCTACTCCCGATTATGAGTAGGGCAAAAAAAAATGAAAAAAAATGTATAAGTACACTCAAAAATGGTGAAACAAACAAGAACATGCACCAGTTTGTTTTAAACCCTGCAGAAGTTTTTGGATTGCTCTCATTCAGCCCATTCATCAGGGTTTAATAACAGCAATACAGATTTACTTGTCTAACTTGCTAAAGAAAAAGATCGATGAGAGGTATAATTTTTGTGCTTTTTGGAAAGATTTTATGACCTAGGAAAGTATTAATGAAATTGCAACTTCCTGACAATCAATAAAACCATTCACTCTCTTGAAGTCATGGAGAAAACTGCTCCAAAGAATGAAGAATTTTTTTAAGCAATAATGAGGTAATAAAAGATGGCAAAGAGAACAAGAGACTGCCGCATTAGGTCAATTAGTGAGAAGTGTTCCTGGAGAGGAAAACATTGACAAAAACAACATTATTGATTGGATTAACTTTGATACTGATGATTCTCGCTTTAATAAAATTAGTGATGAGCCAATTATCAAGAAAGCAACTGACACTAAAACGGTTGATAATGAACCTGGAGAAGAAGATGAAACCACTGAAGAGCGGCAAATAAGTTATAAAGTGGCACTGGAATATGTAAGAGGTCTTCTTCGTGCAAGGCACGTTACTGGCTGACAAACTTGTATTATGCAGAATTCAATCACAGATTAAAATAAAACGTGTTTTTTATTACCACTTACTACTTTTCACTTACCACCCGACTTAAAATAAATTTCTGTGAAGGGCATTTCTGTACCTCCTCTAAGAGGCAGCTCCCAAATCAGACTTAGGTGCGATGGGCCGATTACTCATACACTGAAGAACAACAATCAAATGCAAAAGAAAGAATAGCGCTGGACAGATTTTAGACAGGAAAACAGTATATTAGATTTGAAATTTGGAATGTCAGAGGATTAGACAGTAAAGAACAGGAGTTGATATCTGATGGAAAAAGAGAAAATTGATATTCTCAGAATCACTGAGACAAAGAAACGAGGAAGAGGAGAGACTACTATTCTTCTCTATTCTGGAGTGGGGGAGAGCAAGCAATAGCAGGAGTCAGATGCTTCTTTAAATAGAGCATGACAGCACTAATTAAAATCTGAAAATTCGTAAGTTTCAGGATTATGTCCATAAACAATAAGGAAGGAATGAAGCTTTGGACAGATATTATTGCATACAGTCCAAACGATTCTGCAGCAGCTACAGAGAAGAAAACATTCTTTGATCAACTTCAATAAGAAATTGATGCTTCCGGTGAACCAATTATCCTGGAAGACTTGAATGGAAGAGTAGGGAAGGATAAGGAAAGCTGACCTAAGGTTCTTGGTGGCCATGGAGAAGTTAACTTCAATAATAAAGGTGAAAGGATTTAGAGTATGCATAGCAAAGAACCTGATTATTGGTTATAATATGTTTCCCCATCGAGACACACATAAGTTTACTAGATAAGTAAGTATATTATTATTTCTAAGTTAAATGGGATTATCCGAAGGATATCATAAATGTCAGTGTCAAAAGAGGATATGAAATAGGCTCTGATCACTCACTATCTTCTCAAAATAGACAGAAGATATTCTGAACAATGTAAAAAAGGTAAAAAATTGAAGAATAAGAAAATATGCTCTTACAATCTTAAAGACCCAGAAAACGCAACAGAACATCATGTAGAGGTGGACAGACGAAGTAGATATCCCAGCTATAGATGGGATAGAGATCCTACTGAAATTTATTGGAAGGGGCTGAAAAGAATTTATCTTGATTCTTCGACTGAGATTTGTGAAATAACTATGAGACGCAGAACTGCTTGGCCGACAAAAGACATCCAAAAAGTTGTAAAAGATAAAAAAGCAGCATCTCACGACTAGTGATAGATCTAATTACGAGCTCTATAAAAATAAGAGAAAGGAAGTGAAAAAGATGGTATTAAATCAGAAAAAGAAGAACTGGAAAAACTTCAGGCTGGAACTTGAAGACACCCAAGCAAACCAGAAGCTATTTTAAGAAATAGACTATTCTCCAAAAAGAGGAAGAAATTATGGAAAGATGGAGAGACCCTTTTTGGGAGTTACTTTAAGACAAAGAAATTCACCCATTGCTGGAAGAGGACCACGATGACTAATTAGTCATCTCTGAAGATGGGATAGCGGCAATGAAGATTGGGAAAGCAGCAGGACAAGGTTACATAACCCCTGCTAAAAAACACGGGAGAGAGAAATTTTACTTCAACTCCTAAATATGATATATCTCTTTTGAGCATACCAAGTAAAATCTACTCCAAGATCCTAGAGAAAATATGATAAAAATTGAAACCACATCTTCAGGATGAATAATATGGGGTTTTAAAGTAAACAAGAGCAATCAAGATCTAATCTTCACTTTGAGACTGATCACTGAAAAAGGCAATGAGCTAACTATGCTTTGTGGACCTCACAAAATCATTGGACAGAATTAAACAGAAGGACATCCGAAAGGCTTTGGCAGATAGAGATGTTAACAAAGGACTTATCCTGGCAATACTGAACCTTTACAGGCAAACCTTAAATACAGAGATGACATCCAAATGTTACTCTAAAAAGTTTAGAACCAATCTAGGGATAAGACAGGGTTGCAGCTTAAGTCCTCTTCTATTAATTCTTTATCATTTATTTATAAACCCTGATAAAACAAAGGTGCCTTAACGGGAGATGAGAGTAATAAGAATTGAAGATAAACCCATTGAACAGATTAAAAGCTTTAAATATCTATAAGCCCACTTGGATGAGAAAGGAATTATTGATAAAGAGAGGGTGAATGCAGCTGTAAAGATATTCTATGCTAGGATCTTTCTTAATAAAAGGGAAGTCTCCAAGAACACAAAATTTAAGGTTTATAAATCTACTTTCCTCTCCATATTTACTTACTCCTCCAAATCATTGTCAATAACCACAAAGCCTAGAAGCAAAATACAAGCCTCAGAAATGAGATTCCTTAGAAAGACAGAAAGGAAAACAAGAATACAACCTTCAGATTAAATCACGGTGCCGAACCAGCAGAAAAGGTTGTTGAAGAACAGTGTCTAAGATGGTTTGGGCATGTTTCAAGAATGGAAAACAATCACCTTGCCAGGATGAAGTAAGGCTACGATTGACGAGAGAAGAAGGTCTAAAGGAAGACCCCGACATACCTGGGAGAAAGGAGTACGAGAATGTTTTGCAAAGAAATGTCCGGAATGGGACAGGAGAAGAGAAATGGTTGATCAGTCAGTTTGGTCCAGACAATACAAATAGACACCTCATACTCATTTTGGTCCAGACTATACAAAAAAGCACCTCACACTGCATGAGTGGTAGATGAGGATTGTTTATTACGATGAATACAGGGGTCAAGAATTTTAACCACAGTATCTTTTCAATTAATCTACGATACAAATGTTCCGTTGATTTTTATTTGTGCATTACATCATAACAGCATTGGAGATGTTACTCTTTACAGTAGATAACATTAGAGATATAACCTTATATATTACATAATATCATTAGAGATGTTTGCCTCAACTAATCAATGATGACACAACAAGCATAATTAAAGAGTAGTGGGAAAAAACAAGGATAGTCTCCCTTTTTATTTTCACTCGGCGTATATAGTCAAAAGAGTATAATTTTTGTCAAATATCTTTAGAGAGAGCATAATGGATATTTGGTTTTCAAAAAACATTAAAGTTCTTGAAAGTTTGTCATTTTTACAATAAGTTTAAAAATTTTATTCAGATTTTTTTAACATTTCAAATTTGTGACATTCTTAATTTTTTACCCACACCCTTCAATTATATTACAAACCATTACCATAAACATATGGTATAACATTATATATAATACCACATATAAAGTATAAAATAATATAATACATAACTGCAGTTAAATTTCAACTTAGGTAGTTAAAAATATTTTTTTTATATCTTCAAACGATGAATCTTCATTTAGCATAATTTTATAATTACTTTTCGAACCCTTTGTTTGGAAATGAGCAAGCTGTAAGCAATCATTTTGTATTTTAGCCAGCCATAAGATATTAAAAAATGTTAAAAAATTAGGGATAAATAAATTGAAATCAATAGACAGAAAGGCTAGGAAAAAAAGTTCTTTTGACTTGAATACCCTGCTTAGATATATCATAGAATCAAGCATTGCAGAACATAAGCTTAGCAATCCTAAATCATTGGCTTTAAAAAAATCTTTTAATGAGACAATTAATACTGAAGGTTTTTTTTGTAAATTATGTATTTGATGGCACCAATGAATGACTTCTTCAGATGAAGAGAAATACCTTTAAAAAAAAAAAAAAAATATCAAAAGTTAAGGTTAATTTCAATGTATTGTCGACTTTGCCTGATTGGGACACTGGATAATTGGGACCAGGAATTTTTCATTGAACAAAATCAAAATAGGCTAAACAAAGTAAAATTTAAATTTTACGACTTTGGGTCCAGCACACACAGAACAACTGTTTTAGAACAAAGGTTGCAGGTTGAAGGTCACAGACATCATGGTAGTACAGGAAAAATAAACAACAAAATTTGTACCTTCATAAAACTTTGGTCATAACTTCATCTTGGTAGTAGGAATCAAGATCTGCAGATTCCGCCCAAATTTTCGCCCCAGGATGGCCTCCTCTTGAGGCGTCTAAATGGGGGGCAGGAAATCCGAAAAATAATTTGTACAAAGTAAGTTGAGCGAGTTATCGTTAATTATGTTTTTTTTTTGTTTCTGAATCAAATGAGACCACCACACCCCCATGATGATACAGCTAAAAGTTAAGAAGTTATTTCTGATTTTAGGTTAAAAATACAGAAAAATCACATATTGCGGCTGAACTATATACAATAGGGTGTTCCATAAGTCACGGGAAATATTCAAAGATGTGATAGTAGACCTCAAGAGCAACAAAAAAGTTTATATTGATCCATGGTCCAATTCCACAAAGAAGAGCAGGAAATTCAAGGTCTGTGTTTTTTTAAGTGTCACGTTTTTTGTTGAATAGAAAGCGATGACTCAAAAACTAATCAAGGTAATTAAGTTCCAACTGCATCGTAAAGACAAAATTCTCTTTAAGAAATATATTTTGGCTTAACTAAAGGGGAATTTCCAGAAGACCAATAGCAATGATATAGCCATATCAATATCAATATTATATTTACCAATATCAATCAATATTATACCAATAGCAATATCCTAAGGAATATTGTAAGTACTATTTGTAAATACCAAAAATGCATATATAGTTTTATTAACTTTAAAATAGATTTTTTAGGAACTTCATTTTATTGGAACAAAATTGTCTGGCCTTAAGTGTCCCAATTAAGTAGAGTCAAATGAACAATGAATAATTTTATAATTTAGTAATTACCTGAAATGAATTCTTTCTAAAATACAAGGTTGAAGTAAGCAAGCATTGCCATTTATTGGAATAACACTAATAGATTTGCTTAAAATGTAGATTATTGAACCTTTCTGAGCAAAGCAATATGCTACCTAAAAAATTTAAAAATTATATTAATATATATTTTTAAGTAAAACATGTGTAAAAAAAAAAAGAAAGAAAAGGAGCATTTCTAGCAAAAATTAACACACTGTCTACAAATGAAAATAATAGTTAAATTAAAAATTTTAAGGTGATAAAATAAAACAAAAATCGATATACTTAATTTATGAGAATAAAATGCAATCTCATAAATATTTCAAGAAAGACAAAGTATTATGTTCAGCTATGACAAAAATGCATGAGACTATGAAAATGAATCATTGCCATCAATTAACTTCTGATAGTTACAGTTTACTTTATTGCAAATTGGGGTGATTGTCCAGTTTTTGCAAAAAAAATTCAATATTAAAAAATGTTTTGTACTCTGGGTCTGCGTTTGTTAATTCCCTCTAGAACCAGAAGGGCCCAGGTACTATGCGTGCTCGTACAATCCGCTCAGGGAGGAGGTGAGTAACCCGAAGGTAGCTCCCACGGCTCGGTGGATGAGCACCTCACGGCCGTGTTTGAGACTCGGCTGACTAGAGCCTCACTGTCTCGTTTTAGGAGAGGAGCACCTTACCTCAGCTGATTAAAGCCTCACCGGTAAGTTGGAAACTAGGCCGATTAGGACCGCACCGTTTCCGAGATAGGAACCCCCGCCTTAGCCTATCAGAGCCTCACTGGCGGGTTGAAGACTTGGCCGATTAAGACCGCACTGCCTTCAGTGAAAGGATGAGGTAAAAAAGAAAAGGTAGCCAAGGTAAGAAAATAACAGATTTTTATTAGAAGCTTACAACCAAGAAGGCCGTATGCTGAAGGAGAAGGATGGGCGGCGCGGATGGTAGAACAGTCAAGGCACTGCGCCGCTCCTGGGTCAGGAGTGGCCCAGGAGAGCCCTGAGAATGCTGTTCAGTGAGGCGAGCGAGCTTATTTATAGCCGGCCGGCAGGAGTGGGAGGCGGCGCTCCCCACCACTGCCGGCCGCTGACCGCTCCCACCACTCAGCGTCCGCCACAGTTTAATTCAAGTGCTACCAGAGGATGTACTTGATCAACCTTTCCAGTTGTAATCTTGGCATCACTGAGTTTTGGGCAACCTGAGAATTTCTTATCATTCTAAACAGCTTATTTCTTTACTAGACATTCAATCAAGTGATTTTAAAGTAGTGTTAACCTTGGTTTTGTGCCGCCTTCCTGAACAAAAGCTATGAGGATGGAATATGGTTATTGTTTTTGTTTAATTAAAACTTGAAAATAAGATGGGCAGAGTCACCTCAACTTCACTAGTTAAAAGGTGTCTTTGCCTGCCTTTGTTGTAATCTTCTTTAAATTGCCATTATTGAAAACAAAGCATACAGGAGTAGTGATTACTCTAGTTCTTACACGACAACACACGAGACAGACTGCAAAGAGGAAGATTGTAGACAAACTATATCTCCTAAATCCCTCTATGAAACCGGTCAACATCTCTTACAATGCTGGAGATTTTATGTTGTAGAATTCAAGGGAAAGAAATCAGTGGCACATTACATCGCTAAAATATTAAACTTTTGTAATGATGGGGAAATAGAAGTCTCACTCTTGCGAACATCTGACAAGAGAAAAACATTCAGATTCCCTGTAATTTTAGATGAGGCGAGCATACAACGCACAGACATTGTGTACAAAGCTGATACTTCACAAGAAATAAGGGGAGCTTTCCACTTTTTACAAGATTCTCAATATCTTAATATATTGCACATCCAGAATGAAAATAGGCACAGCTAAAAAAATATGGTCTAGTTAGAACAAAGATTAGGCACAGATTAAGTTCTAATAGAAGCTCCCAGGTTTTTCCTCTTTCACATGTTGCAGGTTGATTACCTGTAATGTCTATTGGTTTGGCCTGGTATTTGAGGGCTGACTGCTCTTTGGGATGATAGAGGTCAAACTATTCTGTTAGATATTTGAAGATGTGCCTCTTTCATTATGAATGCACGATTTCTGAAGTTTATTTATATTTTCTCGATGTGTTGATGAAAGTTTTTCTTTGGCCCATCCATTATTATCATTATTTTTGAAGTCTGCTTTCAATGTGCTTCAAAGTATAAAGTTTGGGTCAGTCTCCTTGGGCAAGACTCCTTAAAAAATGTATATTATAACATAAACATTATGTATAAGTGAGTTTATTACCCGTCATGCTGGAGTGACACTTCTATACTAGTACTGATATCTTTGTTGTTTCAATAAAAATAAAAAAATCTGGTGCGGTGTGCGCATCACACAACTTTCCCTTACCGCCCTATAATAATTATCTTTTTAATATAATTCTAAAGGGTTCACATAAACAATACTTGAAATAAACTCAGCAGCATTCAATTCTTCTCCCACTTAAGTACAATAAAATAGTTTTTAAAACAATTTTAGTACAACAATTCTGTACACTACCTATATATTTTAACTTTGTCAAGTTGCAAATGTATTTTAAAAGTTGCTGGTTTAGTTTCTATGGAAACATTTTCTTTCCATTAAATAATGTGAAAGTAGAAATTATTAAGTTAATTTCCGTTTTTGTATTCTTAAATTACTTTATTACAGAGCGTATTGTTTACAACAGATTGGTGGATTGGTGGGAGGAGGTTCGGTCGCATCTATCTCCTTTCGGATGCGCTCGGTTATCCATCTATTTTATGTTCCTCATAAAATACACTGTATCGTTGCTAATACTTGTTCGATTTTGATGATTTTTTTTTTTTTTAGATACTTTAATAACCTTTCATATAATTCTATACATAATTTACTATAAATTGCATACTTTTTAAGCCATGCGAAAATAAAATATTCTTTTCTTCATAACTTTTTTTCCTGCATTTTCTCGGTGATTTACTACATAAATGAAAAGTTAAAGACCTTTATGAAGAATAATTTAGGCAAGTTTCTTCAAAATCGTTAGAGCCGTTTTCGAGAAAATTGCAAACAATTGTAATATCTATGATATAATTATCATTTCCGGTTAGTCCGATGCGCTGTATCTTTGCTATTATTGGTCCGATTTTGATGATTCTTTTATTCTTTTTTAGATGATTTAATTACCTTTCATAAAAGTCTATAGATAAATTACCGTAAAATGCATACTTTTTAAGCTATGCGCAAATAAAATATTCTTTTCATCATAACTCTTTTCCCTGCAATTCCTCGGTGATTTACTTCATAAATGAAAAGTTAAAGACCTTTATGAAGAATAATTTAGGCAAGTTTCATCAAAATCGTTAGAGCCGTTTTCGAGAAAATTGTAAAAAAGTGTAATATCCATAATATGATAGCTATTTCCGGTTAGTCCGATGCGCTGTATCTTTGCTAATACTGGTCCGATTTTGATTATTCTTTTATTGTTTTTTAGATAATTTAATTATCTTTTATACAAGTGCATAGATGATTCACCATAAATTCCACGCTTTTGAAGTTATGCGTAAATAAAACATTCTTTTCATCATAACTTTTTTCCCTGCAATTCCTCGGTGATGTACCATATATATGAAAAGTTAAAAGTATTTATGAAGAATAATTTAGGCAAGTTTAGTCAAAATCGTTAGAGCCGTTTTCGAGAAAATTGTAAAAATGTTAGTCGATTTTGACGAAAATGTTGCTGTAACATCACATGCATGTGCTAACCTTAAATATGTAATTTCAGTATCGTACAGCTTTCCGTTTTTGAGCTAGAGTGATCACATACACACAGACCATTTTGCAAGACTTGGTCATTTGGACTCAGGGGACCTTAAAACATGTATTTCCATTGAAAACTCGAATTCGAAAATTTTCATGATCGCAATACTTCCCCTTACTATATACTTCGTATATAGGTAAGGGAAAGTAAAAATCCTTGGAATCAATTTATTGTATTAAGAGAATAATAAACAAAATATAAATATTTAAAATCTATTTTTTGATCTAATAATATTTTTACTCATCATTTCTGCTTGGTTTAAATGGTTGATATTCGCTCTTAATTCTTTAAAATAAGTCTGGATACCTTTTAGGGTATGAGTGGGAGACTCAACATTCCAATTCTTTTTTATAAGTATGCACTTACCGGACTAAATGCCAGTGAAACATACAACAGGTTTGAGACATTTTTGAGAAATATAATGACCAAGCATGTACTTAGCTTTAAATCTGAGTTAGAATTTAAGGGAAAGTCCTTTAATGAACTAGCAGCACTTCTGTAAGAACCTCTCAAATAATTGTAGTACATTTTTTCTATTTTTATTATTATAAAGCCAATTAGTAAAAACTGAATTATCAATTAAGAACACTCCATTTATTGCACTAGTAGCATGCAAATCATAAAGAGAATTTAATGTACTAAACTATATTTAAATACTTTTATGCTAAAAAGAATATCTAAAGAACAGGTCAGAAATATTCCTAGTTCAGATGTGGAACGTCTTATTTTCAATACTAAAATTAATTAAAAAGCAAATTATATGAAAATAGAATTAATATAAAAATACAATTTTAAGGTCCAATACCTGTCATCTTTGAATTTTAAAATTCCTTTATAGAAAAATAAAAATGTGTAGGTAAACTGTACTAAGTTATATGTGTTAGAACTAATACCTTAAACAACAGTGATAAACTGTTAACACCTTCATCCTGTTTTTCAAAAACAAGAGATGTTGTTAGATTATCTGGAAGTAAACTCATTAAAGAATCTGTTAGTTACATTATAATGATTGCACTATAACCAGTCAATTGAAAAATGCGCCTTGTTTACCCAGATTTTGCGATTCCAAAGAAGTTAGTTATCATATCATCAAGGCTTAATTTTACATTAATGTAGTAAGTATCTAATAATAGGTTCTTATAAAATTAGTCAATATTATTGTTCTTATAATATTAGTCAATATTATTGACTAATTTTATAAGAGCCGATTTTTTTTCCTACTGATATAGCTTCTTTTCAATTGGGAAATAATGGAATATAAATTGATTTAAATAAAATGGTTTGTGCAAGGCGTTTTTATCAGAATATATTGACGATAAAAGTATAAACATACGTTTCCTCTTAAGATTAAGTCGTGCGAGACATCTCGAGACTCTCAGAGCATTATCCACTGGCGAGGACAGCTCCCGGAATAGTGAAAAACTCTCACGTCGACACGCAGCTTAAGGCATCAAAACAATAAAATTTACTATTAGGTATTCTGATATAATATATATAACGATATAAATTATATTATAATTTCTTGCTTCAAACTGATGTTTTTTAATCAGTGTTTTTAATGTGACCAACTTGGGAAAATCGACTTTTCCAACAAAATTTTCTTCGGGAGAACTTTTTGTAGCAAAAAAAAACAACTCGAAATTGTTGGACTTTTTTTGATATATTCAAAATATCTTGGTTCAAGAACAACGCTTGTTCATTTCATTTTTAAAGGGAAGAAAATTCTCAATTGCTTTTATCCGCATAACGTTTTTATACTTGCAATAGCAAGCGCGGTACCGAATTTCTAAAATAAGGTAATTACTCTTTCATAAAACTTTCCCTTGAAAAACATCATATTGTGGCGATTTTACCATTTTCCTGCTATTATTAATTCCAAAGCAATTTTATATATTGTTTTTATCCTGCCGAAGGTCAAACCTTTAGTCAACAACCTACGGGCTAACTAGAAAATGTTTTTACCTTCGGCAGGATAAAAACAATATATAAAATTGCTTTGGAATTAATAATAGCAGGAAAATGGTAAAATCGCCACAATATGATGTTTTTCCTGAAAACTCGGTTTTCTTATGCTGACCTTAATATAATATACATATTATAATTTAATATATATTAAACAAATTTCTGACTTGTATATTATATAAGTCAGAAAAAATAAGTTTACCCGGCCTTTTGCAAGGTAAAATGTACATTTCTCCTGGTCCAGGAGTCCTGGACTACTATTGTCTTTTTTATTTATTTAAAAAAATTGTATATATATTGAATATATTTTAAAATAATTTAAAAAAATAATAAACCGTATTTTCAAGTTGAGTTACACATTATTCATGTTTAATATAATAAAATAAATTAAAAATTATAATAAAGATTAAGAATACTAAATAATATCAATTTGAAAAACAAATACTTTTGAGGAAAAATCTTTGTGTAACATTACGAAGAATTTATTTAATAAATTTCTCAAATCATAGAAACGATTAATTAATAAAACGATGAATATTATTTATTTTTTTGTTGCACACAGTAAAAACAAATATGGGGTTTGAATGAGGACAGTTGTCATAGTAACTAGTAAATACAGTCTAACAAGTGTTGTTTTGTGGCTTCCGAACTCATTTCATTTTTTTTTAAAATGGGTGCTAAAAGAAAGAGTAAAACAAATAAATTAGCCCGAATGTCAGAAGAAGAAAAATTGAGATACCTTCAGCATAGGGCTGCTATAGAAGAAGAAGCTAGGCGAAGGAAAGAGCAGCTGATTTCAACATTCATGAAGGTTTCCTTTATGTTCACTTTAATCGATAAATATTCGTTTTATATTTTAATTATTTATAATTTTGATATAAATCTATGAGACATATCTTAATTAAATAAGAGACTGTTCTTTTTATGCATAAAATCAAAGAATGAAATGCCATGTATGGTGGAAACAAAAAAAAGTTTCACCTATTTCATAGCCCGATAATAGTTAATTTTTTACGTGTGGAGATCTTTAAAATACCATATTTTTGTCTTGCTTCAGGCTTATGACAACACCCAATACAATTTTAGGACATTTTCCGTTATCTCACACCGTTTATTTTTTTTGTTACAAACACAACATATTAGAAACAGTTATATTTATAACGATATATGTGTAACGATTAATACCTGTTACATGAATCCATTACTTATTTTTATATAAAAATAGGTTTGTAGGATTATTTTATTTAAAACACAATGATTGTGAATAACAAACTATTTATTAAGATTTACAAATCTGACTCCGATTTTAAAACACTCTTATTTTTAACACACTATATAACCTTCTCAAAGGTTCTCTTTCACACGATCTTCTCAGAATCAATACATTCAGAATATCGATGTTGATTTACATACCAATAATTATAAATCAGATATTTAATGTCTCCTACATCACTCCCCTCTCAGTAACTTAGCATCCAGTTACGACAAAATTAAGCAAGTAAGGAGATAAAAAATGTTATGTAAAAAAGTTTACAATAAAAACATTTGAACCAATTGAATTAGGAACACTACGGACACTTGCTTTTGACACTACATTCACATTTACGTCGCGAACCGCACTGACAGTCGAATCTGGCGACTTCGTCGAGAATGCGTCGGTAGGCTCGTCGAAGGTTCAGAGTCGTTGATTCTTGCATCTGTAGGCGATGGTGTGGCAACTGGAAGCGGAGTGTCGCTTGTAGTCAAGGATGTGTCCGAAAGCAAATAGGCGGTCTTCAACCTGTCGATCGATATGACAACTTCCTTGTCCTTAATCCGAAGTGTGAAAAATTGTGGGGTTCATTGTGTCACTTCAAAAGGCTCATCGTAAGGCGGTTCAAGAGGTTTCTTTGTTCAATCCACGCGGACAAACATATGCGATGATGTTACAAGGTCCTTGTGGACATAAATTTTGTGAGATGACTTATGGTGAGTATTTAGAGGTCGAAGAAGATTCATTTGACACATAAGATTCGCCACAAACGAGTTCGTATCCACTAGTATTTTCGATTCTTGGAAAAATTCTCCAGGTAATCTGATGGATTTTCCATAAGTCATTTGAGCTATGGAATGGCTATGGCTATGGAATTAATATCTTCGCGGATTGCAGAGCGGAGTCCCAGGAGTATCGTTGGCAGCGTTGAGGTCCAATTTATTGAGTTGTGAGCTCTGATTGCCGTCTTTAGGGTCCTATGTAATCGCTCTACTTTGCCATTCGCTTGTGGATGGTACGCCGTGGTATGTTGAACTTTGATGCCGCAAATTGCAGCAAGGCCACGGAATAAGCCCGATTCAAATTGTCTTCCTCGATCCGTAATAATTCGGGTCGGAACGCCAAATCGTGCGATCCAGTTTTCAAATAATGTCCTGGCTACTATTTCAGCGGTTATGTTGCTGACTGGTATTACTTCCATCCAAGAGGTGAATCGATCAATAATAGTGATACAGTAGGAGTAACCTTCCGAAGGAGGTAATGGTCCAACTATATCAATATGCAAAATATCAAATCTCACATCCGGCTCGGTATACCTGCTGATTTCAGACTTGGTGTGTTTATTGATTTTGTTTCTTTGACAGGCGATACAAGCACGGGCCCATTTTCTAACATCATTTTTAGTATTAGGCCAAATAAATCGAGCTGTTACCTGTTTGACTGTTGATTTAATACCTGGATGAGCGAGGTCGTGAATTTGATGAAAAGCAGTCGTTCTATAGATTTCTGGAAGAAATGGGCAAATGTTAGCAGTCGATACGTCGCACCAAAAAAATTTACCTGATGATAATTGACGCTTTTTGAAATCAAGACGAGAATCTTCTTGCTGCAACAACTTTCTGAGTTCTGCATCTTCTGATTGGGCAGTTGCGATTAAATCATAGTCCAGCAAATGTACTTCCTCTATTCGTGACAACGTATCAGCAACGATATTGTCATGTCCATTTATGTGATGGATTCTGGTACTGAACTGAGATATGTACTGAAGATGCCGTTGTTGCCTTGGAGATGCTTTATAATTGTTTTGCTTGAACACGAACGTCAGCGGTTTATGATCTGTCAATATTGTGAAGTCACGTCCTTCCAATAAGTGTTTGAAATGTTTTACTGCAAGATATACTCCCAACAATTCTCTATCATATGTACTGTAGATTTTCTGCGCCTCAGAAAGTTTCTTTGAGAAAAATGCAACGGGTTTCCATCCATCTTCTTCGAACTGTTCGATTACTGCTCCAATGGCTAAGTCAGAAGCGTCAGTGCATAATCTTAGCGGGAATCGAACATCTGGAAAAACAAGCATAGCGGTAGTTGCGAGATCTTGCTTGCATTGCTCGAAACAGGCTATCGCTTTCTGTGTCCAGGCTATTTTTCTCCTATCTTTCTTTCTTACTCCTTTAAGGTAGCCATGCAGTGGAGCCTGTATGTGTGCAGCATGTTTTAAATGTCAGCGATAGAAATTGAGAATACCCAAAAAGTGTCGAAGATCTTGCACAGTTTCTGGCAGTGTGTAATTAAGAATAACATCTATTTTGTCCGACGTCGGCTTAGATCCATGTTTTGAAATGTGGTAACCCAAAAAGTCAAGTTCTTCCACACCCAAAACGGATTTAGACATGTTAATTCGTAAGCCATAAGCGTTAAGTCTCTCAAAAATTTGTTTTAAATGATTTTCACGTTATTCCGGAGAACTCCTCCGGACTTTCCTCCGGAGGCCACCAAGACGTCGTCCAAGTAAGGAAATATGAAGTCTAAGCCATGGAATACATAATTCACAAACCTTTGGAATGTTGAAGGGGCATTTCGCAAACCGAAACTCATGACATTAAACTCATAGAGACCGAAAGGAGTTATTATTGCGGTTTTTTCTTTGTCTTCTTCGGTGACTGGAATTTGGTAATATGCTTTAAATAGATCAATCTTAGAAAAAATCGTTTTGTCCTTGAGAATATGGTGAAATACGTCGATCCGAGGGATTGGGTATCGATCTGGTACAGTTAGATCATTTAAACGTCTGTAATCACCACATGGTCGAAATGTTCCATCTTTCTTGTTTACCATATGTAACGGACTGGCCCATGATGACTTTGACGGACGGATAATATCATTATCTAACATGAATTTGAATTCATGTTTAGCTATCTTGAGTTTTCTTGAATCAAGCTGCCTTGGGCGGCTGAAAACTGGACCACCTTTCGTTTCGATATTGTGGACTGGATTATGTTTGATCGCCAAAGGTGTCAATCTGGGTGTCGTTATATTTGGGTACGATGCCAATACTGTTTGAAATTTAAAATTGCTACTTACAGAGCTGATGATATCTTCGGCTGTGATGGCGTTGAGTTCACCCTCGATATTGAGTTTTGTCGTACCATCGATTAATCACTTTTGTTTAATGTCGACCAGGAGGTTGAACTTGTCGAGAAAATCTGCTCCCAAGATGCCTTGTCGATCTTTTGCGATGATGAATGGCCATTGAAATTCTCTTCGAAATCCTAGGTCTAGCGATAAGATTTTACTTCCATAAGTAGGGATTTCGGTGTTATTTGCAACATACAGCTTTCATCAATAAGTTTCATCAATAATAGGTTTTTGTAGTGGCGGTATTATCGATAATTTTGCCCCACTATCAACCAGGAAATGCAGTCCGGTTTTGCGATCATTGACAAATAGACGGCATCTGCGCATATCCGTAGCAACTGGAGCTGCCGCTACTTCGGCTGCTGGTCGAAGTTTTCCGACTTGCGGGTATCCCATTGGCAAGGCTGCTGACATTTATCGGATCGACATTTACTACCGAATCTGAAATGATAAAAGCAATATTTACCTTTAGGGTTATATTTGCCTCTGCTGCGACTGCGGTTTCGGCTCTTCGTGATGGTCTCTCCTCTTTCATCAGGTCTGCCCCGCGTTTGCATCGCTTCGATCATTTTGCGGAGTTGCGCTACTTCCTTTGAAAGGCTTCTGTCATGTTGATCTTGGGCTGAAACAGAGTAGATCGATGAATGTGGGCTCATTTCAACGATTTTATCAGCCATTTCGGCTAGTTTCTCGAGATTTTCGTTGCTGATAACCAGAATGTTCCGCACATTACTCGGGAGTTTATTCATCCATGGTGTCTTAAGAACTTTATCAGTAATTTCAGCGCCAGCATAGGATTTTATTACAAGGCTCCGTTACAAGGCGTTTGATTTTTTTGTCCTCGCTTTCCTTGAAGATGTTAAGCAATCTTTCTTTCGCTGTTGAATATTTGTCGGGTCTTTCGGATTGGATAATATCCCAAATATTTTCTACGTATTTAGGCTCCAATTGAGCAACCAAATAGTTGAATTTGGTTTCCTCGGTCGTGATCCGGTTGATCCTGAACTGGGCTTCAACTTGATAGAACCAAATTTCGGGTTTTTCTACCCAAAAAGGAGGAATTTTTATGCTTACCCGATCGATAAAATTATGTCTGTTTTCACCTTCGTGGCTTTGTTGGGAAGAAATATTTCCGAAAGGGTTAGAAATGTTAGCGTCGGCCACATGTTCACATTCGTCGTTCTCGCAACCACTCATTTTAGCTCGGAAAACTATCACAAATCACTTCGCGGTCACCAAATGTAGGATTATTTTATTTAAAACGCAATGATTGTGAATAACAAACTATTTATTAAGATTTACAAATCTGACTCCGATTTTAAAACACTTTTATTTTTAACACACTATATTACCTTCTCAAAGGTTCTCTTCCACTCGAGCTTCTCAGAGTCGATACATTCAGAATATCGATGTTGATTTACATACCAATAATTATAAATTAGATATTTAATGTCTCCCACAGGTTAATACACATGTGATTATAGTATTCTTGTTTTCTCCTTTTCTCCAAAAGATGAATTTCTTAAAATTAGTTAACGAAACGGATTCCAAAGAAAAGTGTATCAAATTTCTCCAATTTAAGAAAATATTACACAATGCGAGGCATTGTTCAAATGGACACGAAATGATTTTAAGTACTGTCAACAATCAAGATAGATGGATATGCTACAAGAGAACTTGCCGTGAGTACAAACCTATTTGGGCTGACACATTACTACAAGGTCCTAAATTGGACTATAAAAATATAATTATGTTCATTTATTCCTGGTCCAAACAATATACATCTATCAACTTCTGCGAGCACCAGTTAGGGATAAACAATAATACGACCGTCAATTGGAACAACTACATGAGAGAAGTCTGTGAAGACAATATTTCGAAGACTTCAATGTTTCTTGGCGGACCGAATTCCCACATTGAAATTGATGAGAGTTATTTCACTAAGAGAAAGTATAATTGAGGACGAATTTTACCTAATAAATGGGCATTCGGTGGAATATGTAGAAAACCAAGGAATGTTTCCTAATACCAGTGCCCTACAGGTTAGCCTCTACATTGCATCCGATTATTATGTAGCACATCGCACCGGGAACAACCATTTTCAGCGATGAATGGAAGGCTTACAACAATTTACCAGCACATTATCAGTATTTAACCGTCAACCACAGTCTACATTTTGACCCTCAAACCTACGCTCACACACAAGGCGTAGAGAGTATGTGGGCAAAGGCTAAACTAAATAATAACAAACATTGGGGTACCCATAGATTAGGGTTGGAATATCGAAACGCGATATATCGATATATCGGATTTGAAAAACCGATATATTATATCGTTATCCTAACACCCGATATATCGATGATATCGATATTTTACACCGATATATTGGTGATATTAATATTATAAACTTTATTATTTTATTTTAATTAGAAATTTCTTTTATTCTTTGTCATATTTTTAATGTTATCCGTGAGCTGTACTTAACATTGTAGCTTAATTATTTAATCAATCTAGGACGCTGTCTTTGAGCTGTTGTAACTTCCTTACTGTTTTAACTCATAGGCGTCACTAACGGTCACTAACCTGTTGTTCATTGCTGTTGTTAGTGTGGTGATTAAAGTGAAAATAGAAACTAAAATGTCGCCACCAAAAAGTGAAGTGTGGAAACATTTTAAATGGAGAGACAGTAAAAGTGCGGAGTGCAAATATTGTCACAAAATATTTCGGACATCGAGAAACACGACAAACCTGCAGTCACACCTCAAATCTTTCCATTCGCACGTTTTTTCGTCTCCATCAGGGTCAGGTTTTTCTGCAACTCCATTCACTTCTAAATGAAGCAAATGAAATAATTCTTCCGTCAAAAGCTGCTAACATAAGAGTTTCCAAAATATCGCATGATTTGAAGAGGGAGGCGAACGATGAAGAAAAATTAATGATGCTATTTTATATTTTATCTGTTAGGATACTCTGCCATTCTATACAGTTGAATAGGAAGGTTTTCTCAGCTTGGTTAAAATTCTAGCCCCTTTATATAAGGTACCTTCTAGAAATACATTAAAAAAATATTGAATGAAAAATTCTCAGAATTGCGCTTTCTTATTTAAAAACATTTGAATGAAGTAAATTCAGTGACATTGACTTGTGACATATGAACGGAGTCTCACCAGATGAAAAGTTTAATTGGGGTCACTGTTCATTTTATTTTAGAAACAAATGATGAAATGTCTATCTGAACTTCGAGAACTCACAGACAGGCATACCTCCCAATACATATCTCATGTTTTGGAAGATGTGTGCCGACGTTATTGACGTTAACATCTCAAATGAAAAAATAACAACAATTGTCACTGCCATGGAGCAAACATTGTGAAGGCAGTGGATACGTTCTCACAGGCCAAACATGTACACTGTTTTGCTCACTTCTTAAATCTAGTGTGCGAAAAAACAAGTTGGAAGAATTATTTAGAAAGCTTCGTAGCATTACAACTTGGTTTGCTATTGTTAAGCCACTGAAGGTGGCAATAAATGGAAGCTAATTTCAGATGTTCCTACCAGATGGAACAGCAAATATTACATGGTCCAACGTTTCCTAGAACTTCGGCCTCATATCAGCGTTATATTGAGTGAACACACAAGTGCTCCAAATATGGTGACTGCACGGGATGTTGAAGAATATTCGAAAATAGGAATCGAGGTATATTAGGTAGATGCTAACGATTAGTTTTAAATTTTATTGTGTTTCCACATTTCACAGTGTGTCAGATGCATAGTAAATCATAGGTCTACTCGCAATTGTACTTTCGTACTTTATTATGAAATAGAATCCAGGTCTTTTCTCCTTACCCTTCAAATAAACTCAACATAAAAGAGTTTATGATTACCAAAACAAAAAATAATATGGATCAATCACTCACCAAATTGAAATAAAATAGACAATACTATAAATATAAATAAATTGTTGCAGATAATCATTGGTTAAAAAATAGCACATGTTACTTTATAAATATAATGGCGTAAATATGAGAATAAGTAATATTTAGTTGCCAAACAATAATTAGTAGATAAGATTGAAACACATATACTGTTAATTAATTCTAAGTAAAGACAAACAGGTAATAATATAAATCGTGATTGTACTAAAATATATATCAGATGAGTTACATGTTTTTATATAAATGTTTTGAGAATCCTCAATGTATGCATGGAAACTTTATGACATACAATTTTTTTTTAGAAAAATAAAACAAGGTTGTTTTTTTTTTTAAATTTGTAGAGTAATATAATATATGAAATATGGCAAAAAGCCTTCAAGATAAAAAATTATTATAATACCTATTTTTTTTACCAAAGTATTATTCTTTTCTATCTTTTTTTATAATGATTCATGGATAATAAAAATATTGTTCTATAAATAATAATTATATTATTTCATAACCTTCATCACATTTTAACGTTATACTCATTTAATGCACGGTTTCTTTGCTTTTTCATCTATTTCCTTTCGATATATCGATATTTTTCTACCGATTATCGGTAGATATCGATATTTGGTTTTGCGATATATCGAAATATCGAATATCGATATTTTTCTTTCGATATTCCAACCCTACCATAGATCAATTTTAAATTTTTACTTCGTTGAATTCATGTGGCAGCAGAGACATAGGGATATCTGTCAATTTGATGAAATATTGAAGAATATTGCTGAATTTATTCTTCCTAAGTAATTTATGTTATGTTTGTTATTTGTTTATTTTTTTTAAATTTATCTGTTATAATAAAATTAACTGGTTTTAATATCAACATATGTGTTTATAACAATAACAAATAACTGTATGTGAGATAACTGAAAAGGTCCCAATTTTATGGATTTGTTCAGTTAAAATCCTTTTTAGCGAATAGACATTTGTTTAATTAACTATTGCTACTTAAAGTGAACAATGGTGTTCATAGGATACAATTTCAGGGCGTGGGGGACAACAATTCTCTTGTAATAAAATTGTCAAAGTTTTGATGAAATTCATTTATTTTGATGATTTATTATGATATATTAATATGCAATCGCGTAAATAGCATTTTTTACGTCTATCACACTATCCACTTTAACTGTTAATTTCAATAACTCTCCTCTTTGCCTCGATGAGATACGTGAGCATTGATTATCTATATAAACTACAAAGTGAATTTGGATAGTAATAATCATAAACAAATATAATTAGTTTATATTTAATATTATAATTTGAAATTCAGCCAAACCGGTTTAAAATCTACTTTATTTCATTTTTTGCTTGCAGTTCGAGTCACACAAAACCTGCAAGCTTTGGAGAAGAGGAACCCGGGCAATAATAATATAGAACTTACAAGGGGAAGGCACAATCAATAGGTGACGTTGATAAAACTGGCCTCGTACTATTATTTCGTAGATTCAGCATTTTACCGAGTACTTGCTCACATAGTGTTGCGTTTCTACGTTTAATTCGCTTAGAATGGTGGGCAGGTATTCCGAATCAAATATTTGGAGCACGTGCTCCATACACTTAGCAAGTGCTCCATTGTGTAAATTCTCTTTACAGTTGGCCGGAGCACTTGCTGAGGATTGAGCATGAGCTCAGTTTTATTCACTTCACCTATTGGCTCACCGATTTTATCCAATTTTTTTTTTTTTTTTTTCTTTTGGTAATTCCCTCATTCAAAAATATTGAACTCGTTTCCCGGCATACGTTCCAATGGTCCTAGGAACCGAGAAAAATAAATTAAACATTATCTTTATATCTTAAGTATGGAAAAAGATATTGAAGTGATTTAACCACCAAAATATTTGTTTTTCAGGGCACATTAAAGGAAAAATAATTGCTTTCAGTCAAATAAATTTTAAAAAATTTAGATTATTAGACAATCTCGCCTTATAAATTGATTCAGCGCACCCAAAAACCATTATGTTGAAAATCTGTGCATTATTTTCAATTTATTTGACCAAAAGCAATTATTTTTTAATGTTTGTATTTCTCCTTTAATATATTCTTAAAAACAAACGTTCTTGTGGTTAAACCACATCGATACTTTTATTCCACTCTTGAGATGTAAAATAAAGCTGTTTTATTTATTTTTCTCGGCTCCTTGGGTCCATTGGAACGAACACCAAGACACATGTTAAATATTTTTTGATGAGTAATCACCAAAAAAAAAAAATCGTTAAAAATGGTGACCCATTAACTATGCTCTCCCCTTGTTAGTCTCAAGGAATACAATTAATTTCATTATATACAGTCTGTCACAGTGTTGAGTTCACTATACGCTTAAGATCAGCTGGCATGAGTAGAGAAGTCAGGTGAAATGGATTTGTCATTACATTTTTTTTTATTTTTAAAAACCATTTTAGCCGATTTAATGATAATACAGTGGACTCTCGCTATAACACGCGTCGAAGGGAAACGAAACTACCACGATATAGGACTGTCCGCGCTATAGTGAGACAGAAAAATATAAATCATTGGAAGAACTATACACACATGTACGTATGTAACAAAAGAGGCTTTATAAAAAAAAACGATATTGTATAATACATCAATGAAAGTCATTAAAAAATATTTTGTTTATCGATATATACTTTGCTAATTGTATACTTAGCATGCAGAATATATACTTTGTTTTATTGTTTCTCAAAAATATTAGTTATTTTAAGTTGATATACGACCTCTTTCTTCGCCATCATAATTGCTTTTTTCCTGCTAGATTGGGGGTTTCCAGTAACTAGGAGATAGGCAAGAGAAGAAACTTATTTGGAACCTATTTTAGAATCTTGAAGTTTGATAGGAAAAATATTAGTGGATATCGAATAAAATTCCTATATAGCAAACAAAAAGTGTTCGCAATAAAAAATTAATTAAATTAATTGTGGAAAAGTGCCCATAGAGTAACGTTCATAAGAAGTAACGTATTAAACAATAAAAAAGATTTCACTCCGTTTCACAATGCAATTTATGTATATATATATATATATATATATATATATATATATATATATATATATATATAACTTAACGAGTCCGGGTTAGAAAACTTTTAAAAAAATAAAGGTTTTTAAATGATAACGCAACAAGAGCTGGTTAAGAACTGACTTTATTCACCAAGTAATTCTACTTATATACTCTTAGAGAGTTGTTTATATTCCTAGTAGGATTAAGTTCTATTATTAGCTAGGTCTGGCTCTTAACTCCCCCCTCCCAGTTTCGGATACATCCGGAAACTCAAAAAATGCTCCAGATCCCAATGTATCACCTAAGGGGAATTTAAGTTGTTCTATATGAACGGTTCGCCTCTTTTTGGGCTCTCCCACGGTTTCGATGGTCACGACATTATGCTCCCGGATAACGACTACGCGGAATGGACCCTCGTAACGCCGTGTCTCCTTTCCCCTATTAGACCCAATGCGGCGATATACGATCGACCCTATTTTGATGTCCCCCAGACGGTCCCTAACCTTTACATTTTCCCGCGTTACCCTGGTTCGTTTCTCTTTAACAATTCGCTCACACACTTTTCTCCATAACCCTCGGACTTGTATCTGGTTTGTAATGATGTCGCGTTCCTCTGGCGAGTTCCCCGCCGTCCCCGCATAGTCCCTTCCGGGTCCGCGCAACCCAAACAAGACCTCGAATGGTGAAAAACCAGTAGCCGAATGGATAGAGTGGTTATAAGCCGCTATCGCCTTACTCATTGCTATGTCCGGCGCCAACCCCTTATTAACCTGGTAGACCCTGAGGTGATCGCTGAGAGTGCTGTGTAAGCGCTCAATCCCTCCCCGACTCTTCGGCTGACCCGGCGTGTTAAAATGCCACATGACCTCGAGGGTTTTCATTTCGTCGATCACCGCCGTATTATCAAATTCCCTCCCTTTATCGGATGTGATACGGTCCGGTACCCCGTAAACCATAAACCATGTGTGCAGGGCCTCTAAAATCGCTTCTGCCGCTTTCGCCTGAATAGGATGTGCCATGGCGATTTTACTAAACACGTCAATTATCGTCATCCACTGAAACCCTCTCCATGTAAACGTGTCCACCTGCAATTCGCGCAGTGGCTTATCTCCTGTAGGTGTCTCCTCCTGTACTGCCCGGGGTGGATGACGGTCATATTTCGTAGCCATGATGACCTCGCAAGACCCAATAACATTCTGTATCGTCTGTTTCATGCAAACCCAAAAATATTTCCTTTTCAAGGCCTGTAGGGTCTCACTGACTCCCCGATGATTGGTTTTGCCTTGATGATATGCAGATATCTTGTTTGCTTAGCCCTGATAAAGATCTGCACCTTAGGCCGAAACGTCGGCACACATTAAAAATACGTTTTCAGTTACTATGTATTTTCTTTCTTGACTGTATTTCTCAACCGACTTCTTGAAAAAATAATTAAGTAGGATTATTACCTGTAATGAGTATCTAGAATTTATTCTAGTATATATGAATTTATGCACAATTTGCACTTTAATTGTTCATATAAATGTTATGTACATTTGTTTATTTCTAGAACAAACTTAAACATGAAGATGCTTTCAGCCGCTTGAATACCGCGAAAATTAATCAGCAGTGGAGACAGACATTAAGACAGATTAAAAACAATGAACTTCATGATGCTGCAGAGGTACATTTTTTTTTAAACTATTAGGATAAAGCAAGTTGTGATAAGTTTTAGATTTGATTAACTAACACAAAGTTAAAATTGATTTTAAAATAAAAATGTACCGAAGAATCAAGCATTATAAAATTTAAATTTTGATCATAATTTTTCTTTTTTGATTAGGCACCTATATTTTAATGCTTTTGAGTAAGTAGGCCATGTATTAAGAAAGCCTATATGAGTACAGATATGATTGAGAAAAAGGAAGATTATTGAAGGAATTTGTTTTACCGGAATTGACTGCTGTCCTTAACTTAAATTTCCTTAGAATTGTTCTTCTGCTTACAGATATGATTTAAAATAAATGATGATCTTGTTCCATTCAGTGTTACTTTGTCAATAAGACTAATGAGATGTCTTCAACTATCTGCCTTCCAAGGTGACATGATTGTTTTGCGAAAATAAAATTCTTGTCAATTCGAATTTTGTCTCCGATTTCAGCGTTTCCGTTTACTCTGCGGCTACCTGGGAGCCAGTGGCAGAGATTATGCATAGCGGTGAAGGGCAATAGTATTCACCTAACCTCATTAGATAAGTCTAGTGACATAGGTAACATACATAGCTTTCATGGCAGAACCTATGTTGTAAATTGCGCTAGCAGAATCAACTGATAGGTAGGGTTAAAGTTACAAAGATATCATATGGATATGCTCCATTCCCAATTTTATTCAATGTTATAAATATTTTTGGATAAATTAGATTCTTGTTTGTATTTAGTGTTTGATTTAATAAATGGACCCTATGATACTATTTAATTTAAATATATGATGAATTAGTTATATTGGTTGGATATATGATGAATATATGTTGGAGATATCAAACACGATACCTTTGAAAAGTTTATTAAATATATTTCATAATGTGCATTTATAATCATTCATTTAAGTTGAATAGAAATAGATAATAAATTTCAGACTTCCATCTGGAATTGATAGAAAATATATGACATTAAAATGTATGCGGTTTATGAACTCCGTCCCGCCCTAGAAAGCGGATTTATAAATCGGAAAAAGCATAAAATATGTGCATCCCACTTGGGAATACAGCAGAGTCGACTATAAATAAATATAGAATAAGTGATGTACTACTATAATTGTAAGCTAAATGTTCTTCATCCTCTTCAGGTAATTAAGTTAAATGTTATAAATTAATAAGATACTATAAAAATGTCATAATTATTTTTTCACTTTTCCAGACACTGCGACAAACCTTTAATGTAGCCGTTCAAACTAAAAACAAGATTATACAGACGTTACTAGCAGATCTTGACGATTCCGTGGCTATGCACAACTTAGCTGTACAAACACATCTTGAATCCATCAACAAAATCATAGGTAAATGGTTTTCTCATACTCTTTAGTCCCACTTTAACAACCTGATTGGTTAATTCAAATATTATTTCTTACCTTAAAGAAAAGCATGCGTTTATGTGTATAAAATTTACGGAACTAACAGTTTATTAAGCAAGTTGTTTACTATTTTGTAATAAATTGATAGTATCTAATAAAATAGCATGACTCTTGAAGACACTAAAATAAATTATGTTTCAACAAATTTAATTTAAACCAAGTCGAATAATGAGTATATGTTTTTTGTTTACTATTTTGTAATAAATTGATAGTATCTAATAAAATAGCATGACTCTTGAAGACATTAAAATAAATTATGTTTCAACAAATTTAATTTAAACCAAGTCGAATAATGAGTATTTTTCCCTTCAGGAATACAAGAAGAAAGACTTGAAACCTTGCACTCAGCTTATTTGAGTGAAAGAGAAAGCAAATTAAAAGTAGGAGAAAATAATAGTAATCGAGGGTTACAGACACACACTGAAGACAAAAGAAAGCTGGAACTTGATATGTTTTGGCAGAAAGTTTTCCATTGCAAAAATTATAGTAGAATGGAAAAATTATCAGAAGATTTTCATAACGATTTCAAATACCAGGTATTTCTAATGACGTACGAATGAATGTGAATTAATATTCATAGATTTATTTATATAAAAACAAAGCTTTAAGCCTAATAAACAGGTAATGGTAGATACATACAATATATATATATATATATATATATATATATATATATATATATATATATATATATATATATACACACAGGGGTCTCTCGGATTTACACAATTTGTCGTTCTTTTTTATACATATATTTTAGAGGCCCACGTCTCATATTTATCACACCCCATAGCGACGGCGGCCGCACAACGTCAATTACATAAAATCCGGAAACTTTTTTCTTTGACATACAAGAAAAGGGTTCCCGGTCATATGGCATGTACCGGACCCCCCCCCCCTCCCCAATATTGAACATTTGGTCCCCCGGGTGAGGAAAAATATTCGTGAAACGTTTTGCCCATCTCGTTTAATATACTTTAATAACGCAGCCATCAATGTTTTAAATTATTGTGGTCAATTGTTAAAAATTTTAATGATATTATTAATAAAAGTTGTCCACAAAGTCTATGTTATGCTTAAAGAGACGTGAGGGGCCGATTTGTTGACAATTGAGAGCAGCTCTAATCCCTTACCATTATTTGCTCGCCCCGCTTAATCCCGCCACGGCTATTTGTATTTATTTGTCTTATAACTCAGAGTCGATTTAAATTACGAGTTCAAGTACCGTAATTCGGCTTTAGTATTCACATTTATTTATTCGTGAATAATTTATTTATTTATATGTACAATTGCATGTTTATATTATAGCCACCCATATTTATTTCTTTAAATATCGTCTCATGCATATTTAGATTATATTTAGTATATTTGTTTAACAAATAGTAGATTTATGGTAGTTAGCATAGAGTATTTGTGGTTACCATGTTTGATTTTCATTTATCTAAATATTTAATTTGATACAGCTGAATGTTTCCTGGTTAGTTCAGACTAGCCGATACTGTTTTATTTTTCTTGTTCGCAACTCTATTGTTGTCTCTATTTTCCCTTCGTAAATCATATTTATCCACATTTGTAGATTCATTTCACCATGAATAGAGGTGGTCAGCACTCGACAGACCTTCCTGATCATACAAGGTCCCTCGAGCGTAAGCTTCGTCATCTCAAGCGCGGTCTCCAGACTCACTGGAATGACAGAGTTTGACGCCTATCTTGATTTCGAGGTGAATTTTGAGGAGAATAAAGAAGTTTGGTCCAGATCGTCCAGAGCGTTTGGGACGAATTGGACTCCCTGTACGCGTCCCAGGGAGCTTCTGAATTTCCGACTGATAGGGAACCGAGTCACGACGCTATTCGAAGCGAATAGCGACAGGTCGAAGTTCGCTAACGCAAACTCCCAGCGCAGTCCAGCCTCTCAAGAAGCCAAACCCAGCTCGGCCGTTCCTACTTACCCCTTCCAGTTTCCCGGCATTCCGGTCCTGGTCTTTAGCGGCGACCTCTCCTCCTGTACACATTCGTTTCTTTGGTCCACAACAATGCGCACCTATCACCTGTGACCAAGATGAACTATCTGAAAAATGCATTTGTCGGTGAGTCCGTCTCGCTTCTGGCAGGACTCAATTTTTTGACGTTATTTTGTCTACCCTGACCCTCCGAGCTTTGGACCCTGCCACCTGGTGGCATTTTGAGCTCTCTCACGCGAGCAACAAATTCCCTTCCGCAGACGAAGTCATCGCGTTCTTGAGACAGAGATTAATGGCCAGCAAGCTGTCCCACGAACGCTTTATGTAGCCGCATTCTGATATTTTGGCTTTGACCATTCGCGAGTGCTACGACTTTGTGAAGTCGTCCGGATTGTGTACGAACTGTCTGAGATCAGACCATCGGGTCCCACAATGCCGGTAGACGTTCACATGCACGTTCTGAGACGCCAATCATCACAGCGTGATCATGTGGAACATCCATCTGATCCTCCTACCGCTAGTACTTCTCCGGGGTAAGGCGATTTCGTGGGTCACCTTCACGACACATCCGTCCATCGTAGCCCTCATTCTGAACCCCTAATAAGCACTACGTGCGCCCTGTTATCCGGGTCTCCGGCAGCCATCACACGTTTATCACCGCAGTGCTGCCTTTCGGGATTGGCAGGCCTTTGTCGGGAGAATCTCGAGACTTGACTGCGGAGAACGCAAATTAAGGCATTGACCTAATTTTAAATCCTTCGCGCTCAGCAACCTAGCGGTTCCTTCTAACCCACACATCGAGGATCTTCGATCCTCTCGGGTTTTTACCACCCAAAATTTCACGCTAAAGCACTCCTCATGGAGATTTAGCGTCACCGCCCGGATTGGAATGAGCCTTTACCGGAAACCCTCCGTGCTCTGATTTCCAATTACTTTTTTGCTGCCCGCTCGCAGTTGAAGTGAAGCGGTCCTAGTTGCCAAGGAGTTCTCCGTAGTTCCTGTCTCCGCGATGCACTCCACCTTGCCGCTTTGCGCACTCGTCTTCTGTACCCAAGGATTACCGACAGCTGAACCCATTCGCTCATGACCTTGGGCTTGTCATGGTAGGCGGTATGCTTTGCCAATTCGTGGAAGCTAATAAGGTTAGGCACTGCCATGCCAGTCCTTGGACTTATTGTTTGACTGACAAATTTTCCACGCACACTATGTTTTTTTTCTCTCTGTTTGATATTGTAATATGATATTTTGTGATATTAATTGTTTGTTGGCCAATCATAGTTAAAAGTTGGATTCTTGATTATTGCTTTATTTTTGATTGATTGATTACCGTTTATAATATAAGTAGGTTGTCGTTCTTGTCCCTTGTAAATATGTTTTATGTTAGTTATTTTATATATATATATATATATATATATATATATATATATATATATATATATATATACATAACTTATGTTCGTCCCGGTAACTTAGAATAAAAAAAAGGGAAAAGAGGGAACGTAATGACACACACGCTTGTTGAGAAAAGACTGACTTTATTGCCTCAGTAATCCTCTATATATAGTTTTAGAGAGTGTTTACATCTTAGAGTTGGGATTAAGTTGTATACAGTTACACTGTGTACCTTAACTCCCCCCTGCCAGTTTACGAACACTTTTCGTAAACTTCATTCCTATAATACACTCTGAACACACAAAGCAAACAAAAAGCACAACAAATCAAAAAAAAAAAAAAAATAAAAAATAAATAATACTCTGAATACGATAAATAATAATACTAAACACCCAAAAATATGAAACATAATACGATAATACAACTAAATACAAAATTCTTATATCTAAACTTATGACCTACTATACAAAAAGAAATAATGAACAACTTATGAAATCGACATCTGTCGAAAAACGAACATAGATCATTTCTCAATACATCTAATTTGCTCCCGTAGAAAAGAGGATACTCACCCGTGCACATCAGGGTTGTCCGGGCTCGCCCAGCGCAATCTTTAATTGTTCAATGTGAACGGTTCTCCGTTTCCTCGGCTCTTTGATACTCTGGATGGTCACTACATTGTGTTCAC
Source organism: Rhaphigaster nebulosa (assembly GCA_948150685.1). NCBI lineage: Eukaryota > Metazoa > Arthropoda > Insecta > Hemiptera > Pentatomidae > Rhaphigaster > Rhaphigaster nebulosa. The sequence continues at coordinate 160,630,555 of OX411307.1, forward strand.
GTATCACAATCACCTTGAATGGTCCCTCATAACGTACCGCCTCTTTAGTCCTATTTGATGCCAATTTTCGGTACACGATAGTCCCTATCTTAATATCCTCCATCCTATCCCGTACCCGAATATTCTCCCGTGCCACCCTTCTACTCTTTTCCGCCGCGATCCTCCTGTGCGCTTTCTCCCACAGTTTTACGAGCGCTACCCTATTACTCACTAATCGCTCTGCCAATCCTTCGTCTACTACCGTGCTCCCTCCGTCCCTTCGCCGTTCTCGAAGTCCAAAGAGTACTTCGAACGGGGAAAATCCTGTAGCCATGTGAATAGAGTGGTTGTATGCTGCTACAGCCTTTGGCATCGCGCAGTCTGCCTCCAACCCCTTGTCGACGTGGAACACTCGCAGGTGATCTCCCAGCGTACTGTGCAACCTCTCTATCCCTCCCCTACTCTTGGGGTGTCCCGGGGTGTTAATATGCCAAGCTATCTCCAACGCCTTCATCTCGTTTCGCAGACTCGCATTATCGAATTCTCTCCCTCCATCGGAAGAGATCGTATCCGGTATCCCATAAAATTGGAACCATGTTCGTAGAGCCGCGATCACTGCCTCTGCCGATCGGTCTTGTACTGGGTAGGCCATCGCCAGCTTGCTAAATACGTCTAGCACTGTAACCCATTTGAACCCTTTCCACGTGAATGTATCCACCTGTAGGTCGCTTAACGGTGCGCTAGGTGTCGTCGTCTCTTCTTGCTTCCCGGTTGGAGGGTGGCGATCGTATTTCGTAGTTTGACACACTACACATGCCTTTAACACCTTATCTATTGTCTTTCGCATTTTCTCCCAGAAATACTTCCTTTTCAATGCTTGCAGGGTCTCGTTTACTCCTCGGTGATTCGTCTTCCCCTGGTGATACGCCAGAGTAACCTCCTCCTGCCGTTCCGGGTCTCTTATCGTTTCCACCATGAGTTTGCATCTGACGAACGTCCTATCGATTCCGATTTTCTCGGTCTGCCATAAGCGCTTTATCTTCTCCCAGACCGATACGTTACCTACATACAAGTAATGGGTGGTTCCTGATCTGGACGCGTCTTTCAGGGCCCTGCAAATCTGCTCCTCTCTTACTCCTGGATGTGACCATATCGTGTTGATATTATACTTGCCATATCTCGAGTAATCCACCTTCATCAATCCCGACGTCCGGGTTTTCCAGATAATCTGACGTTTTTTGTCATTGACGATTTCCTCCCTCTCCTCCATATCCGTTGGCCTGTCTTCTATAACACTTTCGTCCCCCGTCGACATCCTTTCTTCTTCTGCTTCCCCTGATTCTGGTTCTCCTTCACCCTCGGGCGTCCATTCCCTTAAGAATCTCTGTATCTCTCCGGAATGTTCCCCTCTTTCTGTCTCTATCGCGTTGACCTGCAGCGCTCGAGATAGCCAATCTGCCACAATATTCTCTCTTCCTGGTTTATAAGCCACCTCCATGTTATATTGGCTCAAAAACTCTTTCCTGCGGGTAACTCTCGCCGATGATTCCTTGAGCTTTCCTACCCACAATAAGGGTCGGTGATCCGTTTGGACCTTAAATCTCCGCCCGAACACATACGGCCTAAAGTGCTCGACCGCCCACACAATACCCAGCAGTTCGCGTTCTAACGCGCTATAACGCGCTTCCGTCACCGTGAGGCGTCTGCTGGCATACGCCACGGGTTGTTCCCCCTGTTTTCCGTCCTGCGACAAAACCGCCCCCAACGCGTATTCGCTCGCGTCTGTGGTGATGGTGAATGGTTTACCAAAATCGGGGAACGCAAGTACCGGTTCTTCTTGTAATCGCGCCATACACTTTCGAATATTACTCTCAATCACAGGAGTTATCATAACTTTGCTCCCTTTCTTCAGCAGGTTATTAAGGGGTACTAGGTATTCCGCCATCTCCGGGACGAATCGTCGATAATAATTTAGTGTTCCCAGCAACCTCCTTATTCCTTTCACGTCCGTTGGGATTGCCATCTTTTGGATAGCCTCAACCTTCCGCGCATCGGGTCGTACTCCTTCCTTTGATATAGTATGCCCCAGGAAGTTGATCTGGTCTTGCCCCAGAATCGATTTCTCTACGGACAGTTTTAGCCCGAATTGTCTCAGCCGGTCGAAGACGCATCTTAGATCCGCAATATGTTGCGCTTCATTCTTACTGAAGATCAGCAGGTCATCCATATACACCTGGCAGACCGATTCGTCCAGTCCCCGCAAAAACTCGTCCATGAGTCTCTGAAACGTTATGGGCGCGTTTTTCAACCCAAACGGCATCCGGGTAAATTCGAAGTGACCCCTCTCGAATGTAAAAGCCGTCTTATGCTGGTCCCTGGGGTGCATTTTTATCTGGTGGTACCCTGCTTTTAAGTCCAGCGTGCTAAACACAGCCGCTCCTCCTAGCCTATCCAAGATATCCTCGAACCTCGGTATCGGGTATTTCTCATCCAGAGTGTTCTCGTTTAGTTTCCTAAAATCTACCACGACCCTATACTTCTCCCGCTTGCCGTTTTCCGAACTCTTCTTCTTCACTGCCCAGAGGGGGCTATTGTATGGCGACGTGCTGTCAGTAATAATGCCTTGCTTCTTCAAACTCTCCAGCTCTTCCCGGATGTGTTGTCGTAGAGCTTGCGGGTATCTTCTCTCCTTAACGTACGTCACCCTATCCTGTTTCAACGGGATTTCGTGTACCGTTTCCCCCGTTATACTCAATATCTCTCCCTCTTGAAATCCGATAATCATACTGGTACTGGTACTGGCAAGGGTGGGGGGACAAAGTCCGGCAAGTGGGCCGGACTTTGTCCTTTTTGCCATCCCCGGGGGATTACCAATAGAAATAGCTTATTAACCCTCCATATCGAACCTTCTGGTTTTTCTGATGAAATTCAGAAGGGATGTCCATTCGATGGAGGGAGCCTCTTGTATTCTGATTCTATCAGATCCTAACAGTCTGTATCTCAGCGACGCATATCTATTACATTCGGCTATGTAGTGTAGAGCAGTTTCCGGTGCCTGCCCACAGCAGTGGCAGGTCTCATCCCCTGCTATTACACACATCTTTAAGTGTCTTTTAAGCCTACAGTGCCCTGTAAGTACCCATATAAGCAGTCGGAGTTCCTTTCTGTTGAGGCCCAGCAGCCACTTGGTTCTAGAAGCAGAGGGTTTTTTAATTAGTTCCTTAGCCTGTCTAAGGTCCGCACTCCCCCTCCACTCCTTACCTGCTATATTCCTGATATCTTTTAGAGATGCCTACTGAAGGTTCTGGCCCAAAGATAGGGTACTCAGCACCTTCTCTTGCAAGCTTGTCGGCTATTTCATTGCCTTTGATTCCTTTAGGTCCAGGAACCCAAACTAATTCCAGTCTCTTCGAACAGGCAAGTAGATCCAATGCCTGTTTGCAATCTTTTACCAATACGGAAGTTACCCTAGAGGATTCCAGGGTTTGGAGAGCAGATTGGCTGTCTGAGTAGATAGTAATTCCAGCCCTGTCGCAACTGATAACCTCCGCACATGTGACCGCAGACAGTATCGCGAACACTTCTGCTTGGAACACAGTAGAGTGTTTACCTAGTGGTAGACTTATGTTAATGCCTAAATCCTCTATATAGACGCCCGCTCCTGCTAATCCGGTCGAATCCTTCCATGATCCGTCCGTGAAACAGGATGTTGCCTGTTTGAGTGGCTATTGAAACCCTTTCCCAGTCGGATATTCTAGGATATGAGTATCTCACTTTAGAGTCTAGAGTAAGGCTTCTATTAAGTTGAGGACAACAGTATTGAAGGATAGGAATCTCCTTTTCCACCACTTTCGCAATTACTGAGTGGCATGTGGGTTCGCCCCGCTCTTGCCACTGTCTGTTTTCCTTAATTCTTAGATAGGCCATAACCGCTTCGCCCCTCAGCCATAGGTGAAGCGGTGTTAGATATAAGAGGACCTCTAAAGCCTTGGTAGGTGTGGTACGAAACGCTCCCGTAATGCTCATACATGCCATCCTTTGAATACGGCTGAGTGTACGAACATGGGAGGCCCTATTCAAGGCTGTCCACCACACTATGCTTCCATGTTGAATTCTAGGTCTTATAATCGCTGTGCATATCCAGTGCATGACCCTAGGCTTAAAGCCTCAGGTTGTGCCCACAGCGCGTCTAACATGCCAAAAGGATGCTATTGCTTTCCTTTTGGTTTCAGTCAAATGGGAACCCCAGTTTAGTTTGGAACATAAAATAATCCCGAGGCATTTGACTTGTTGACTTAATTGGAGCTGTTTGCCAAAAAAGGTAGGAGCCCTAAAAGCGTACAGCTTCCGTTTCTTGGTAAAGAGAATTAACTCAGTCTTGGTTGGATTTACCGAAAGTCTAACTTCATTACACCAAGTCTGAACAATATCGCAAGCAACCTGCATGCGCTCAAAGATGGTGGCAATAAACTTACCTGTTATGAGGATTACTCCATCATCTGCAAATGCCTGGGCAGAGAATCCGGCCTCCTCTAGTCTTCTTAACAACTTGTCCATTACAAGGCACCAGAGCAGTGGGGAGATGCAGCTCCCTTGAGGGCAACCTGTGAATGCCTACGCCTCTAATCTGGTGCCCTCCTCTGAGACGACTATTATTCTGTTCTTTAAAACAAATCCAACCCATCTGGCTGTAGCAGGTGGGGCAGATATTTCTTTTAAGGCTCTACAAACTGCCTCAGGCCTGGTCCTGTCGAATGCCACTTCAACATCGAAAAAGAGCCCCTAATTCCTTATATACCAAGGTCTTTTCTATTTTTCCTACTAGGGAATGTAGGGCAGTTTCTGTTGATTTTCCCTGGAGGTAAGCATGCTGTTGAGGGTGAAGGGGATGGAATGGTAGAACCTTACTTGTAAGGTGTACTGCTACCAGCTTCTCCAGGATCTTAAAAAGAAAGGAGGATAGGCTGATAGGTCGAAAAGCCTTAGCAACACTGTAATCCTCCTTACTATTCTTCGGGATAAAAGCTATTAGGGATTTCCTCCAGGAGTCTGGAATGTACCCGATGGCTAGAGAAGTAGTGCTCTGATTCGGGGGAGCAGAGCATTGAGGCCCTCTTTGAGCATACATGGAAGGATACTGTCAGTGCCTGGACTCCGCTAGAGCCCAATCCTCCTCTGTATCGTTAGTATCACTGCCAGGGTACATACTTGAGGGAGGGTTGACTAAATTGGTAATACTGTAACCCGGAAAGTGGGTCTCCATCAGGTGAGACAAGGTGTCCACCAAGTTGGAGGTCCAGAGACCGTTGGGTTTCTTTAAGGCTCTCAGTGGCTGTTGGGCGTCATTCCCAAGCAGCTTAACTAGACGAGAGGCTTCTGGCGTGCATTCTATATTGCTACAGAACTTACGCCAGCCCTCCCGTTTATGCTTTCTTATTTCTTTTTTGTATGAGTTAGAGGCGACACGGTACAGATCCCAGTCAGCCTTCTGCTTTTATTTATATGCCTTATTATAGGCCTTTCTTGTAGCCTTTTATAGCTTAGAAAACTCAGTGGACTCAAGTAATCTGAGTTCTTTTTGAAACTGATCTTTTTCCTGGGTTCTGTCTTTAAAGGGCAGGCCGCCTCGTGTGCGTCTTGTACTATTCTCTCTAAGAGGGTAGTTTTTTCCTCTATCTGAACTTTGGTTTGAAGTCTGCCCATAGGGAGGTATGGGCGTCTATCCAACCTTTCCCTGAATAGATTCCACTCGGTGTTTCTGGGGTTTCTTGGAGATGGGTTGGAGATGTTTGTTCAGAGTTAATCTTAAATGAGGTTAATCCTATGGTCGGACAGTGTGATATCCGAGGTGATCTTCCAGTCTTTACAGAGGTCTTTAATCTGACTAGAAGCGAGTGTGATATCTAGAATCTCGCTTCTGACTCGAGTGACAAAAGTAGCTTCGCTACCTCTGTTTAGTATCTCTAAATTTGTAGAGGCTATATATTCGAGCAAGGATTCCCCTCGTTCGTTCGTGTCTGAACTGCCCCACACAAGGTGATAGGCGTTAATGTCTCCGCCTATCAAGAGAGGTAGATCATTCTTTCTTGCAAAGCGGAAGAGACTATCTATGTAATGATAAGTTGGATTCAGATTATGGGGTACATATATGGAGGCAATAATCATTTTAAGCTTAATATTACTGACCTTGGTAGTTATGGCCAGGGCCACCACATCCTTCGTGCTAATCTGGGGCAAAGGTAGTATCTGAAGGTCTTAGGTCTTAGGTCTTAGTGTCTGAGGGGCCTATTGGCGCCCGTTCCTTCCTTGATCCTCCTTTGGGGGCTGTTGTCTAGCTGGTGCCGAAGGCGTTCTCCAGACGGTCAGCGACACCAGCTCATAGCTGATCCGCCATCCGTTCGCCTCCAGCCAGGCGATCGTGCTGGTTGGGACTCTGAAGATGCCCCTCAGATGCCCCGGATCGTCTTCCACTCCCAGGAACTGCCACTGGTTGGTTCCCGCCAGTTCTGGATTCTGATATTCCAGGAGGCTGACCAATCTGCTGGGTTCGATCACCACAGCCCCCAACCCAATAGCAATTCTAGTGGGCCAGGGAGCCTCGGCGGACCGCCTCACTACAAACCTACGATCCGTAGGAGGTACCCAACTGAGAAGCCAGTCCCTGGTTTCTTCATTTTTGCAGGTTAGGAGGAACCATCCCGGTTCCGCCTGATACCCTGAGTTAATAAATTCCAGAGGCCTACTTCTGGGTCTTGGCTCATACGCCCTCCTCTCAATTTCAGCTATGAGGAGCCTTCGGATGAGTTGGGCCTCTTCCTGAGTAATGGGGGCGCCCTCCTGGCTCCCCATAATGACCACCTGCCAGGCCCTTGTGCTAGAAGCAGCAGCATCCCTGTAGGATCGGGGTCTCCCCTGATCCTCCTGGGCGCTCTGCTGAAAAGATGGCCCCGCTGCAGGCTCATTGGTCCTCCTAGGGGAGGATCTTGCTCTTTTAGAGTCTTGCCGACGCGTATCGGTCGGTGGAGACTCCTCCATAGGCCTTGTCCTTTTCTGATACTGATTAGGCGGTCCTGCTCTTGAAGCGCGAGCCGAGTCCCCTCCGCGTCGGGAGGCAAAGCCCCGTCCTCCCTTTCCCGAATCGGTTCGAGGGCAGTCCCCGGGCCGCACCCCTCAAGCCGTGCCAGAGGGGAACGGTCCGCGGGGCGCCCGCTAGTACTAGGCCGCCTGTGGGTAGCCGGGTCAGAGACGGGGTTTTGACGCCTCATCCTGATGGCCTCCCGTTCAGCTTGCCTTTGAATAGCTTCGGCCCGCCTTTTCTTTTGCCTATAAATTTTCTTTTTCTGCTTAGCTCTTGCTAAGGCAGCGGCTTTGAGCTCCACTCCCTCCCCTTTAGGTGCTCTGCTAGTAATAGGCTGATTTAGCCGTTCCATCTCGATCGATCGAGTCGATCGAGAGCGGGAGGGCTCTTCATCAGAGTTCTCCCTTCTGCTTGGAAGGCTAGAGGGGAGCTGATAAGGTCGCAGCATCCTAGACTGTATGGGCGCAGCAGCCTGCTCTGGCTCCCCTGTTGTTGTGGCTTCAAAATTTGTAACGGTCTGGGATGACCGCTTCCCCCCCCCCTGCGCAGCTGGCACATTAGGCTGCTCATTATCTTTTGGTTTTTCCATTGGTTTTTTTTTATTTATTTATCTGTATTGTTTACTGTGTGGTGTTAGTGTAGGTGTGCATCCGTCCTCGCCACCTTCCCCACTTGACTGGAACAGGTAATCTCCCAGGAGAGAAGTCCAGTGGTCTCGGGAGTGCAACTCCGGTCCGTGCAGCAGGGTCCCATCCAGTCACCAACTGGCACTACTACTGCGTCCGAACTTTTACACTGGGCTGATAGAGCAGCCACTCCTTCCAGGTTAGGATGAGCGGGCTCCTGTACTATCCCAACGGCCGAGGAATGCCATACCTCGTTTATCTCCTGTACCCTCTGCAGCGACCCCCCAGGAGGGCTGTACCAGCCGCCTGGGTAATGGCAAGGGGCGAATGTAGTGACCTTCGTGTGTTAGTGTTCTGTAATTGGGCGCGGTAATGAGCTGTGCTCTTCCGGTTGCTAACCCGGACAGGCTCGCGCCTAGCCTGGCACTAAGAGTCAGGAGGAGAAACTCGCCTCGAAGCAGCCTGACCTACTTCCCCATCCGGGGCGGCTACCCAGGATAGGTAGTCCTGGGGTGTGTACTGTAAATGACCTTAATGTTGATGAGTGTTGTTATTAGTGTACTGTGTGGCGTCAGAATGGATGTACCCCCAACCTGGAGGACCAGTGGCTGTTTGCGGTAATAATAAAAATAATGATTACCGGGCGATGGAGCCGCCAACTCCCTACGCCTAATCCGATAATCATAAAAAAAAAAAATATAGTCCGGAATTGTGATAATAACGACATTACCCAATTTTTAGACTATCGCCAAATGCATAATACATCAAAACACTTACATCCCAAAATTAATAAAGACATAATAGAAATCCAAAAAACAAAAATTTCAACTAATTCGGACCTCCTTATTATAAAATCAGATAAAACTAAAAAGACAGTCATCATTTCAAAAACCGATTATAACACCAAAATACACGACCTACTCGATGATCGCAAAATATACAGATGTCTTTCTCCATTGATATTCAAGAAAAAATATTATCTTATGTGAATAAACTAATTAAAAACAAATTCATTGAGGAAAAACAAAAACAAAAATTATTAAATAAACATTATACCATTCCTAGATTACACGGATTAATTAAATTACTTTAACACTTTCGATGTGAAAAATTCTATTCAGGTTCGAGACAAACATTTTTTAACAAAAAAAAAATAAATAAATGAAACATGATAAAATAAAAAGTTTCTTACCATTTCCGAAGGTGATTTGCCCAACGAATATGACAAAATGTATTAACAAGTTTTAACCGGGAGTGGGCTTTATGTATTTTCCTACAACTTCTGTTCGGATACTTGTAACAATGGCCCCGAATAAAATACAAAATTATTATTATTATTTTTTGTTAATCATTTAATAGAATATTCAACAGAAAATAAAAAAAAACTACAAAGTGGACTTACTACACTTTTCTTTCTTCTTTGAAACAAACAAATTAAATAAATCGTCCCAATTTAAATCATTTATTTCTATTGAAACCTTTTAATTTTTGCAGCTTGGTAAACTGTGAATAGCAATGAAATCAATTACTTTTTACATCATTATGCCTTCTTTTTTTTTTTTTCACCAACAATTTTTTTTTTTTCATTAACTTAGTCCTTTGGCATTACATTTGAGACAAACAAGCTAAATTTTAGAAGTGTTATGCGCCAACAAATATATATGATCCAGTTTTAATATCTGACAGTTATAAGATTAATTTTTTTTACTTCATTGTCATATTTATTGAAGGGATCAAATTTACATAGTTTTATATTTACGTTTGATTTACTTGATGAATATTTGTCTGCTTTAAATTTAGGTAATGAGTAAAATGAGGATGGAAGAAGAGAAAAGTGCGAAAATCATTGAAAATTTAAAACGAGATATGCATGATATACTGAAAAATTATGAAGATTCATTACGTCCGTTCCTAGTACATTACAGACAGCTGAGGGATGCAGATATGAAGGATATGAGTCAGCATATTGAAAATTCTAAAATTATTCATAAAAAGGAGGTAAGATTATGAAATGTTTATGATATTTTGCGAACGTGTTACAAAACATCTATCTTTAATTAAATAACTGGACACACTAAATCACTTTTTAAAAACTTTATTTAAGGAAAACTTACAATACTGAAATAGTGTTACAACTATAGGAAGCTACAACTATGACTAACTAGACGGTAATGAACGAGATGCTCTAGATCTGAGGGATATATATACTAGAACCATCATACTGCTGACTCAGGGGTTGCTGAGGACTGGATGAGTCCATAACTCCTCCCTTCTGAAGATTCGAACTCTGGGAGAACATATTTTCATTTTGTACAATAAGAGGGAAATTTATAGGTGGGCTAGGAAAGGTCCTTTGTTTACAATATTTTACTATCCTAAAATAAATTTGAAGTATGTGGATTACAATAAAATAAGATATAGTAATATATACAATTAATAGAGGTGTGGAGTACAATATGGGATTATCAATAGTTTCTAATGTTTCAAATTCTTCATGCAAGATTATAGGTAAGTCTATTTTATCAAATGTAATATTTAATTTCTTAAGGTTATTTAATTTATGATTAATGGATAAGGTATCGGAGTTGATATAAAATTTCCTAGTTTGATTTACAATTATTTCCTTACTTTCTAACTTAATAATAGAGGTAGTTGGCAAATTTGCAGGGATTGTTCCGTTACTAGACAATACAACATAGGATATATCAAAAGATACATAAGCATCTATAATATCTACATATTTAATAAAAGGAGAAATATTAAGAACGTTAGTAGAAATACAATTAGAGAGATTATTTCTTAAGGCATTAAGAATACAAGTGTCATTAACTATTCTAAGGTTAGTACAATAATAATTATCTTTAACAAATGTGCAATTTCCAGTAAACATTTCATGTAAATTATACAATATTAGGTTATGCTTAACAAGAGTAGTTATAACTTGATTATTTTCTTTAATAGGGACTGATAAAAGATATATTGTATTAAAGATTTTAGATAATTTTGGAATTTTTACTATATAATGAATGATATTTTGCCTAATGGTACAAGAGATTTTGCTTGTTAACCAAATTGTTTCCAAATCGTTTGAAATAAAGGTATTATCATCAATATCTGTTTGTTTAATTATGTTAGAGTGGGGAATTCCCATTCTACACATCTCTAAAGAATTTTCTATGTCAATTACTTGAATGGTTAAATAGGTGAGAACATTATACAGTTCATTGAAATACAATGTCATTTGTATTCTGTCCATTGTGTCCATAACTTGACTCATCTTTTCATTATTTTTATTTAATAATTTAACATCTTTTTCAAATGTTTCCGTTAATTGTTTACTGATTTTTATTTCATTAGCAATATTATGCCCCATATGGTAGTTATTTTTTTCCAAAGTTTCTATTACTTTATCATAGTGGGCTTTATCCTCAGCGTCCATTGTTCCAGCCAACCATCCTAGGGCGCTCCCGAGGCCATTCACAATACCACGCTTGGTTCGATTTTTGGGAATGATATTATTAATTTTATCTGTTAGGAAAGTTAATTGCTTAAATGCCATTTCCTGAGCTACTGTACTAACTACTGTACTACTTTTGGGTTTCAGTGATAACCTTAGTGAATTTAATTCATTGATTAATTTTGTTAAATCTAAAAAATGAACAATCGTTTTGTAGTCTGATATCAGTTTTGAGTCTGGAACCTTAAATGTTATTAGTCCTGATGAATGCTGAACGTTTGTAACTTTATACGCTGTAGTTACTGTCAATATCACTGAGATCACTAGAGACCATCTCTCCATCTGAAACAGTAATTAATTTCTTCTTAGATTTTCGTCTGGACTTCCTTTTTCTTGCTATATTGTCAGCATGAACAGTAATTTTCTGATTTCTATCTATAAAAGGTATGACCGGTTTATAAACCTTTTCACCCTTGTTTCTTATTCTTCTTTTAACATAAGGCCTATCCTGTTCAACATCTGGGTCTTCGCGGTTTTTATTTAATTTATTAGTTCTCTCCTTCTTTTCTTGATTTATTTCGGTTTTGAGTTTATTATGAACAATGTTCATGTTTTTGTGATATTCATTTACTAATTGTTCCTTAATTATTTCCTCATTTTTGTCTGGGTCTTTTATTACTCCATATGTTATTTCATTTGGAGTGAGTTTTAAGGTTTGATTAATAGAGTTATTAAAGGTTAATGTAGCAAGATTTAGATTAATTTTTAAATCATTTCTAGGATTTTCTTCTTTTAAGGCTCGCAATGTTTCTACTAGAGTTAATTGTGCTCTATTTAGGAGTCCTAAGGAATTAGGGTGATTTGGTGTTGTATAATATGCCTCTATTCCTAAAGATTCTAGAAAATTACGAATTAGATTATTATTGAATTCCTTTCCATTATCCATTTTTATTCTAATGGGATTTGGAAACAGTGCTAGGTATTCTGTTAATGTCTGAAATATATTAATTGCATTTACATGTTTACATAATCTGGCAAAAAGTCTCTTTGAGAATGTATCTATTATTGTCACTATATTATGAGAATCAAATTTTAATATATCCATCATTAATTCTTCAAAAGGTCTTTCCATGGTGGGTGTAATTTGGTATTTAGTTTTAATAGGCTTTCGTTCATATTTCACCTGTCTACAAATCGAGCATTTATTTATGAATTCAGATATGTCATCCTTCATATTTGGCCAATAATAATTTCTTTTCAATTTTTCGTATGTTTCTATTATTCCTTTGTGATATGATTTTCCTATGTGATAGTTCTCTAAAAGTTCTTGTTGTTCCTCATTTTGCAATACATCAATCAATTTCTTTTTGTATCTCTTAATCTTAACGGTAGGAAATTTATCAATTATAATTTCAGTTATTTTTTTATATATAGCTTCAAATTCAATTCTGACTGATTCTACATTAGGTTCACAGTAGACACCATAAACTGTTTTAGGCTTTAATAATTCAATGAGAGTTTCTTCTAAATTATTCTTCCAAGGGTAGGAAGTTTCTAAATAGATCCGAGTTTTACCGAAAGGTTTTGTAATAATGGGTTTAGCTGAACCTCTTTGAATTAAAATTTGAAATTTTTCTACGTTTATCGCTCTGTCTTCTGGAACTATTAAAATTTGTTCATTGCTGGAGTCTTGGGAATGTTGTGTTGGAGCCATGCTTAATTGTTCATCTTGATTAGGATTTAATTCCTGTAAAATTTCATCATAATCTTCCGAAGGTATTGGTGGTAATTCTACATTACTTGTTTCCTGTAATATTCTGTCTAATTCCTCTTCTGGATCTATTTCCATTTCGGTTAATGCATGTAAATCATAATTACTGTCTATATTAACTCTACTTAAAGCATCAGCTACTACATTGGTTTTACCATCTGTATGTTTTATATCGAATTGAAATTCACTTAATAAGAAAATCCACTTCATAATGCGTGCATTATTGTTTTTCATTGTGAATAGCCACAATAAAGGCTTATGATCTGTTAGTAATGTGAATTTTTTTCCATACAGGTATGGTTTAAAGTGTTTACATGCGTAAACTATAGCTAAGAGTTCCTTTTCTATGGTGGAATATTTTTGTTCTGTTACTGAAAGAGTGTGAGAGGCAAATGCAATAGGGTGATCCCTCCCCTGTCTAAGTTGGCTGAGCACCGCTCCCAATGCGATGTTACTTGCATCTGTTGTTAAAATCATTGGAGAGTTAAAGTCTGGATATTGTAATATTGGTGCATTTATTAAATGTAATTTAAGTTGTTCAAAAGCATTTTTGTAATTATTAGGGTTAAAATTAATTTCATCTCTCAATTGATTTGTCAAAGGTTTTGCTATGTGAGCGTAATTTTTTATAAATTTTCGGTAGTAACCTGACATTCCGAGGAACTGCTTAATTTCTTTAATATTTCTTGGTAAAGGGAATTTTACAATTGCTTCAATTTTCTTAGGGTCTGTTTTAATGCCGTCTCTGGTCAATACATGGCCTAAGAAAGGTAATTCAGATTTCATAAATTCCGTTTTGTCAAGTTGGATAGTTAAGGAATGCTCTTTTAATTTCTTTAAAACAATTTCTATATGTTTTAGATGATCTTCAGGTGTGGTAGAATAAATTATAATATCGTCTAAGTATACGAGAGTGTTATCAGTATTAGATAGCATAGAATTCATTGCCCTTTGGAAGGTGGGGGGTGATGACATCAATCCCATCGGCATTCTTAGAAACTCATAATGACCTGTGTCTGTTGAGAATGCAGTTTTCTCTATAGACTCCTCAGACATCTCTATTTGATGAAATCCCGATGTTAAATCAATTGTTGAAAAATATTTTGATCCATGTAATTTATTCAATAAATCTTCAATATTTGGAAGAGGAAATCTGTCTGGAATTGTTTCTGCATTTAATTTCCTGTAATCAATGACCATCCTGATCTTTTTTTGACCTGACGCGTCTTCTTTCTTAGGGACAATCCATATTGGGCTGTTATATGGAGAATTGCTTTCTCTAATAATACCGTTCTTCAATAGTTTATTAATTTCTTCATCAACTTTTTCTTTGAAATGTTGGGGATATCTATAATTCCTGGTATAAATGGGATTATCTGTTTTAAGTCTAATGGAGTGTTTCAAAAGATTGGTAGGTTTTAATTTTTCATCATCCGATTTTACTATCTCCGGATATTTCATGATAATATTAAATAATTTTTCTTTAATATCTTTATTTATGTGATCATGTCTAATTAGTTCAAATAATTCCTTTCTATTTCTTATTATATTTAATTCATTTTCATCTTCCTTAATTATTTTTCCATCCATAATTTTTATTTTTAGTTTATTTATTTTAATAAATTCATTTGTATCTCCTACATTAATTTTTGTTTGTAAACTTCTCATAGTTTCCATCCCTAACAATAATCTATACCTATCACTAAATTTAAATACTTTAAACTTAACTAAAAATTCGTCTTCCAAACCTAGTCTCGGTGCAAGATCAATTAGTACAGAACTATTTCCTCTCTTGCTTCCGGCTGGAGTGATAACAACGAATCCTTCCGAAATAATTTGAGTTCCTACGGGTACGGAACGTGGGTCTATATAATTTATTTCTGAGCCTGTATCAATGAGCCAATGGTCGCCGAGGTTGTCACAAAATGTTAGAGACTCCTTCAAAAGATTTAACCGGTAGACGGGCCAGGTTCCGGAGGGGCAGGTTCCGGCCGGCTTACTTCTAAAAAATTTTCAAATTTATTCTCTAACTCGGCTATTCTTGCCTTCAATTCATCATTTTCCTCTTGTAAGTGGTGGAGATTGTTACTCCTCACCGTTCTCATTGAGACAGTATTTTGTGAATTAGGATTCACATTTTGTTGCTGCGGAGGATTAAAATTTTGTTGCTGCTGAGGGTAATTAAAATTTTGTTGTTGCTGAGGATTATTAAAATTGAAATGCGTTTGGTTATAGGGATTTCTTATTTGATTACTAAAGGTTCTTTGTGGTTGTTGTTCCCGGTAATAGTTTTGCGGGTTATAATTATGACGGAATCTTTGTTGAATTGATCCCGGGTGATAATCATTGCGCGGTTGATAAAATTGCGGGGGTTTATTAAAATTTGGGTAATTAAATCTATTAAATGCAGGGTTTTGATTTTTATGTGTGAAATTATCTCGAGGTTTATTATGCTCCTTATGGGGTGTTTGGTAGGGCGAAGTTCTACCATGACCTTGGGGGTATAAATCTTCCATAATAATGCGGCATTCATTATATAAAGTATTTTTTAGTCCCGAGAGTTCCTTAATTACAACGTGATTTAAAGTATCTTTTAATCTAGGGTGTAAGTTTCTAATGACGTGGTCAATTAAAAAACGCATTTGAGTTAAAGTTTCTTGTGGTTTATTTTCAATTGATGTATCTATTATGATACGATTTTTAATTAAAATTTCATATGGAATAACTCGGTTAATAAAATCTATAGGATGTTCATTTTTTTGAATGGTAATATGTGAAGCCTCATATTGTAAGTGAGTTATCGTCCTACTGTCCTTAAATTGGTTGATTAATCTTAATTTTAATTCACCAATTGAAGAGAAATTTTCATACATACACAAATGTCTGGCTGTACCTTGCAATTTAAATAAAGCTTTTTGTAATAATAATTGTTCGTTCTCAACTCTATTAGAAATTCCTTCATGACAATTAGCATCATAAATTAATTCTAAGGCTTTAATAAAGAATACAAGTTGTGATGGATCACCATCATAGCTAGGCAAATGGTCATAACATTCTTTTGTCATTTGTTTAATAGCCATTGTATTAATTTCTTCTTGTATTGTATCTAAATTAATTTTTTCTGAATCTACTGTATTTAAATTAATTTCTTCTGAATCTAAAGTTACTCTATTTTTGTTTAGAATTTCTTTTAATTTGTCGTTAGGCATATAGTTATAACTACTTTAACAATATAATAAGCATTACCTTTAATAAAGATGTGAAGTTCTAGAAGTGATGTCCAGCGATTAATATTTCTTCTGACTGATGCTGAAGTATTTAAATACACCTTCAAGTGAGCTGCTCCAGATCCTGTTAATATTTCTTCGGACCCTCCTGACCAGTTCGTTAGAGTGGTAGAATCAATATCCCAAATCCTGTTGTCCGTACAAAGTACAATGGAACTATTTCTTCGGATTTTCTTGAATATGTAATTCAACCTTCTTCTCTTCTGACTTGAAGTGCACCAGTCCCTGTTCGGGCGCCAATTAAATAACTGGACACACTAAATCACTTTTTAAAAACTTTATTTAAGGAAAACTTACAATACTGAAATAGTGTTACAACTATAGGAAGCTACAACTATGACTAACTAGACGGTAATGAACGAGATGCTCTAGATCTGAGGGATATATATACTAGAACCATCATACTGCTGACTCAGGGGTTGCTGAGGACTGGATGAGTCCATAACTTTTGTCCAATGAATTTCAGATTAATTTATGTTTCCACTGTTTTATGAAAACTTTGTTAAAGATTTACTTGAATCTCTAAAAACTACATCAGGATAACATCTTTGTCCTCAGAAATGTCTTGGAAAAGTCGCGGTAAAGAAATAAGGATAATTAGAGCTAAATCCAGATTTAACTCTGTTCTTATCGAAAATATGAGTGTGTGTAAATATATATTCACATATATAGGAAACCATTCAAGCCAAGAAAGTCTCTGAAAGCTTACTAGATCCTACTAAGTATACTTATCTAAGACTAAAAACGTGATGTAACTTGAACAAGGATTAAAAACATTCCGTATTGTAAATCGGGAAATCTGAGCCTACTAATCATCATTAATCTTACACGGACAATAAAAAGTGCATATTGCTGAAAATATATCCCAGCAATATGGTCCGAATAACAGCGAAAAGTTGAGGGATGAATTGCTTATTATTAGATTATTTTTAATTGATTTAAATATTATTTTATACATGTAAATGGTTATATGGCAGTTGAAGTTGAACCTTTGTATGTACCTCTTTTTTGAAATGTTAAGTTCAACCTGATCACTTGGATCACATGTGATCTTTTTAATACATATTGGTTGTATTGCCTACTGTTTTTAACATAGTTTCTTTTACTTGAACGTTATGTCTCTAATACAATTATAGTCATAATTATCGCCAAAATTATTTCAAAAATAATTTTGCTATTATTTTAATAGAAAATTATTATTCCCACACATTATTTCAAATAAGGCATAGGTTCTTAAACTATGGTCCGCGATTCAATTTTGACATTAAGTTTTCATCCCCAACTTTTCGCTTTTATTCAAATAACTTTTTGTACAAAAACAAAAGACTTTTTGTATTTGTTATTAATTAACTAGTTTTTAGTATAACTGAACAATAATTAGTAAGTCAAACATTTGAAATAAATACTCAAAATAATTAGGTACTATAATTTTCCTTATTTTAAATAATTGCCTAATTGAATCATAAAAGAATTCTGTTATTTTTGTGAAACGAAAAACGAGCAAACAGCGACATGGTTAGTGGCGAACGGGATAACGAAATAAAAGCAATTAATGTTATCAGTTTTGAATCAAGAACTATTCTTTTCTTTGGCTTTATCACTCCCCCCCCTATTTCTTCAGTCTTTCACACGCTTCGATAGTGTTTGTTTCGTTGCCGTCTAATTTATTTAAGATTTTTTATTATATATAATTAATTATACGTTAACTGGAGCGATAGATATGTACGAATGAAAAAACAACGAGTTTTATAAATGCGGTACAACTACAAAACAGTAGGAACTTTGCTCTCACTTCCACTAGCTCCTGTTCGTACATTTCGATATGCATAACTGGCACTAGTATGGCTCGTCTAAACACTATTTTCCGGAAATCTATTGCCGCAAATATCGCCCAGCAATATTGCCTAACTATTACAGCAAATATGCCGGCAATATTACCGGACTATGTTGCTAGGATATATTTTCAGCAATATGCAATTTTTATTGCCCGTGAAAACGCCCCTTAAGGCTCATCCCTTACCTCGCTTATCGTCAATGATTCGGAGGCTCATGCTCTATTCTTGAGCATGTATTGTCGAGGTTTTCTGGAAGGCATTACACACTCATCATACTCACTTCCCTCGTCAATCGTCAACTTCATTTACGATACCTTGAACTGCATTTACGACTAAAAGAACGGACTGAAACAATCATGAAAATACTGGCACCTTATGCTGCTTACTGAAGCAAAATGCCTTACTGATTGCTTACAAGACGGCGGAATTTATAAAGTATGGAGGGAATGAGTATGGAGACTCGACTCACGAAAGTATACCAAGAGACTGGAGCAAAGCTATTCTTAGCCCAGTTTATAAGAAATGGGACAGGATGACATACGAGAACTATCGCGGGAGCGCTCTTGTCGACTGTGTATTAGGTACTCTCCATTGTAATTAAACGGAGGTAGGTGAGATGGGCTGAGAGGGTTACTCGTGAGTGCCAGTGTGGGATTAGACAAGGAAGAACGGATTTAATTCTCACTAAGACAGCTATTGGAAAAGAGTCACGAGAATAGCGTTAGCCTGCACCACCTTTCTATAGATTTTAAACAGGCATACGACTCGGTAGAAAGAGAAAAGGTGACAAAGGATATCAGATCCCTAGGAGTCCCAGCAAAGTTAGTGAGAGTAGTTGAAATGACGTAAAAGGGAACTAAGTATCTGTTAAAGGTTAGTTGACCCCTATCAAACGAGTTTGAAGTGACAGGTGGACTGAGACAAGGTGACCTACTGTAGCCCGTAGTGTTAAAACTGGCCCTCAAAAAAGGGATAAGATCAATTCGGACTAACCCCGCGGGAAATATTTGCAACAGGCACACCCAACATATAGCGTACGCAGACAATGTGGCCATAACAGCGCACACTTTACCAGCCTTATCAGGATCGTTAGAAGAGTTTAGATCGGCAGCAGCGAGCAAGGGCTTAAGAATAAACGAAAATCAGACGGAATAAAATAAATAAATGACGTCAAGAACTCAAGCAGGTAAAGAAAAGCAAGTACAAAGTAATGGGTACAGCTTCAGGAGCAGCAAGAGCTTCAAATATCTAGGATCTCTAGAAACGGAAGAAAATTATATAAGTGCATAGATCAAAGCCAGAATAGCGACTGGTAGCAGGTGTATTTTTGCACTGAATAAAGTACATCAAATTCGAGAATTGCCTCGATCTGAAAACCCACCATTTACAACACCATAATAAGACCGGTGATTACGTACGGGAGCGAGTGGTGGGTTGTGACTGAGGAGAGCGAGATGATCCTCAAACATGGAAATTGGAGGATTAGGAAGAACAGCGAGCACGAACAGCTCTTTGGCGAGCCTAATCTTGAGGCCATTATGATCGAAGGAAGACTGCGGTGGCTAGGCAATATTCAAAGGATGCCGGATGAGAGACTAACAAAGAAGGTGATGAATGGGAGGCCAGCTGAAAAGATATTGAGTGGAAGACCGAAACTAAGGTGGTTAGATGAGGTGGAAGAAGATTCGAGGCGGTTGGGAGTAAGAAGATGGCGAAGAAATACGGAAGATAGGCAGGAATGGCTTTCAATTCTAAGTGAGGTCAAGGCAAAACTAGGGCTGTAGAGCTACTTAGATAGTTGGTAAACATTTTTTTTTTTTTTTTGACACTGTGTTTAGTTCATATTTTTTTTTTTTATATTATAAAAAACAAAATATTACTTTCGTCCTTCACACAAAAACCAGATAATTCTGTCTAAATTAAATATATAATTAACTTCGCTCTGCACTAATTCAGTAATCGTAGTGGTATTAGCTCAGAAACTTTGTAAACATCGATTTTATACAAAGGTGAAAAATGTTATAATAATTATGAGTGAGCTGAGTGCTTCCTTATTAACTTTTATTAGTGAGAAAATGTGCTCGTAAACCAGAGAGATCGCCCACGTAGCAAGGCAGTCTGTTACCTGCTACTGGCCTCTGGCTATCATCACATAGAACAGTTTCTTTACAGATCTCAGGTAGCTCAGTGGTCAAGGCTCTGAACACCTGTTCTCGTCATCTGGTTGTCGCGAGTTCGAATGTTTTATTTTTGTATTATTTCTTTATGTACATAATTATAAATATTTAGAAGTTAAATTTTAATTTTATATTCTCTACAATTTTTTTATTTTAATTAAAATGGATAAATCCTCGAATATGGACACGAATTAGGAGACGGTCTTTTCCGAAATAAGCGAGACTGATTCGCAATATTTGAAGAGAGGGACCTTCCAGAAGCGTCAACGAAACGCTGCACTCTATCTGGAATTCACCTAATAAAAAACAAAAAAAAAAGTAAAATCCAAACAAACTATCCCACCTAACACCTACAGATTTATCAGCAGCACCTAATGAAATAGAATCCACGTTATCCGTTCCTACCATACCAAGAAGCAACAAGTTTGCAGTCCTAAATAATACAACCGATTCAACCAATCACCGGCAGTATTCAAGATATTATGGCGTGTTCGGCCATGAAATTGCAAATTTATTTGGACAAACTAATCTCAAATGTTTTTCTTGATTAAAAGACCTCAAAATCAACCCCAAGAATAAATAAAACTATTAAAAATTAGTCAATCATTTGACAGAAAAGAATTACAATTTTCAATGTTTTCAATTAAAAGAAGAAAAAGCTTACAGAGTCGTCTTGAGGGGCCATCATATCACCACCCCCACTAACACTATCAAGAAGGATATAGAAGAGTTAGGGCACAATGTGAGAAGCATCTCCAATGTGTACCACCCTACTGAAAGATATCCACTGCCACTGTTTTTCGTCGATCTTGAGCCAGGACCAAACAATACTGAAATATTTCTAGTTAATAGACTAGTATAGTCGTGTGTACGTTTCGAAGAGCCAAGGCAGATAGCAGAAATTGTTCAGTGCACCAAATGTCAAAGTCTAGGCCATACCAAAGCCTACTGTCATCATCAGGCCAGGTTTGTTAGTTGTGCAGGCCCTCATGCGTCTGGCACTTGCCAGAAGCCTCGGGGTACCCCAGAAAAATGTGCTCTATGCAGTGAAACCCACCCAGCAAAGTACAAAGGTTGCATTGTTTATGAAAACATTCAACGACAAAAAATTCTTGTTGCAAGAAATTTGCAAAGGAATGTAGTTCTTGAAGCCCAAATGCCTGGCCCTTCAACGAAGAATGATCCTGTGACCCTGGGAACTCCAGTAATCAACAAAAAGCGAAGATAGATGAGCTCCAAGAACAGGATAACAACATATTCCAACGTCACCACAAAATATCTACTTCGACCACAGGTGCCTCAAGCCTCCTTACCTCAGCCTCATATCTCTATCTCAAGCCTAGACCTCCCATTCTCAACCCCAGACCTCTCGGCCTCACGCCTCCCATTCTCAGCCACAGACCTCATATACGCAACCTCAGACCTGCCATTCTCAGCCTAAAAAATGAAAGTTCATCCAAAAACGCACCCCTAAGGATGAAGTTACCGCCACAGATTCCAACATCCTACCATCCCAAACATCCTGATCTATCACAATCGCCCTATCCCTCACAAGAAGCTCCATTAAATGTGGATCCCACACAACGATCCCAAAGCAAGGCTCAACCTCCACCAAGGCAGATTAATCCTCCACCTCACGACTCTGCCTTCTACTCCTATCACCTTCCTTCGTAATCTTCAAGATAGGATAAGACCTCTTATCACACTACTCACCAGAGTCCTAACTGAAATCCTGCTCGATATCTCACGATGAGAAAAATGACTGACTATCCTTTTATGGAATGCAAATGGCCTACAGAATCATAGAGACGAATTTGACATATTTCTCCACGAAAATTTCATTACCCTAGTGCCGAACCATTTCACGACGCGTTCTTTTCTTTATATACGTGATTACATTACATATAGATCAAATCACCCATACAACACATCCTACACAGGCTCTTGCATCCTTATACAGAAATCCCTACCTCACACCCTAATTCCCTCCACTCCAACTGACACCATTCCCTCAACCTCTATAACCTTATCCTTCCGCCCTTTAAACATTATATTCTCAGCTCTGTACTGCCATCCTGGTAATTCCCTTTCCTATAACCACCTTGATTCCTTATTCCGATCCCTTGGTCCACGCATCGTTGCTGGAGGAGATTACAACGTCAAAGACCAACGGTGGGGATGTCGAATGTCCAATATTCGTTGCAGGATTCTTTCTCGTATAATTAGGGATTGATAATCTTTCTCGTATCACAACCTCCAATAGTTATTCCATCCTCTCTCCCATGAACCCTACTTATTGGCCTACAAACCTCAAAAAACGTCCTGATATCCTTGATATATTCATTTCTTCCCACATACTCTCCTTCCAATCTAAATAAAATCCATATGTGACGTATCCTCAAATCATAGTCCGGTTCTGCTTCTCTTGCAATCAAATTCTGTTCCTAAACTCTCTCCTTCTTCACTGATCTTCACAAGTAAACTGGGACAATTTTTGGTACGATCTAGAAAACAAACTGGACTTTTTAGATCGTAAGTCGGAAAAATTCCGTTAAAAAATAAACAACAGATTGATTCCGCTATTGAGGAATTCACAAGAGCAATAGGAACCACTATCTACAGCAACACATCACACCAAAAAATTAGAAATACCCATGAAACCAATTTGCCACATCATCTCCGCATTTAATTGAAAAACGCCGAGCGAGAGCGAAGTGGCATAGAACAAGATATCCATCAGACAAAACTCATTTTACAAAACTTACCAACAAATTAAAAATTGAAATCAGAAAATTCAAAATTTCCAGAACTTAACAGAGAACCTAACTACTAACGATAAATCATTATGTATAACTACAGCAAAGCTACTAAAATTCAAAACCTTTAACCATCCACTTCTCAATGAATCTCATACCTGGTCAAGATCAGATGAGGAAAAATTCCAAATATTCCGTAAACACCTTTTCAAAACATTTAATGCTCATCCTGATATCCTTAACTCAGCCCATCTTGGACACGTTGAGGCAGAACTAACTATTCCACTTCAGATATCCCTTCCTCCTAAAGCGTTTCATCCCTCCGAAATAATTAACATCATTCAGAAATTACCTTCCAAAAAAGCTCCTGACAATGATCTCATCACATCACACATCCTAAAACAGCTCCCTCGAAAAGCTGTTCTATTCCTAACCTATATATAAAAACTGTCTATTATAAAAAGGATTTCGAAACCCAAAAAGCCACCCAAATGCCCACTATGGGCAAAATCCTAGAAAAACTCATTAAAATGACTCTACCCAATCCGAGATTTAAATCAAGTGATTTCTGACCATCAGTTTTGACTTCGAACATCCCATTCTATTATGCAGCAGTGCCATTGTGTGGTGAGTGTTATATCCTCCACATTGGAGGGAGAAATGTACTGGACGGGAGCCTTTCTGGATGTAGAACAAGCTTTGGACCGAGTCTGGCACCCGGGACTGCTTTAAAAACTCAGTCGATTCCTTCCCTCAACATATTTTCTATCTATAGGTGTAATCCGTTCCGACCTCACTGATAAAACCTTCAAAGTAAGCCATAATCTTGCCTACTCATTACCATTCTCTCAGTCCACCGGTGTACCTCAAGGTAGACCTTAACCCCATCATATACATGGTGTATACAGCTGATATCCCAACCCATCCTCACTACTTACGCTGATGACACATGTGTGTTATCTGTAAACAATGACCCATTTGCCACATCTCAAACCCTGCAGTCACACATCAAAGCCATTGAAGAATGGTGTCAAAACTGGAGAATTAAAATAAATTCCATCAAATCACCTTTACCCTACGTCGTAAACCCACTACATCCTGTCTTACAGTATCCTTTAATAATATACCATTTATTCCTGTCGAACAGATCCGCTACCTAGGACTCCATCTTGACAAGCGTCTTACATGGAACCCTCATACAAGACTGAAACGACAAAAAACTGCTCATAGATTCCGATTACAAAAACACTTACTTGACAAACGCTCCAAATTACCAATTTTCTAAAAAAAAGGTCATATACATTACACTATCAGGTCTATTTGGACATACAGGATAGAGTTTGGGGGCTCTACTAAACCATCAAATTCCTCCCGCATCCAATCCAAAATCCTTCGGAAAATCTTTAATGCTCCTTATTTTGTTATAAATATAATTATCCACAAAGACCTCAATATCCCATTTCTACAGATTTAGCCCAGATATACCTCCTTTAATTCCAAACTTTTTACGCACACCAACCCTCTTATTCGTAGCCCTCCATCCGTATGTATTCCTGATAATCCTCCAAGGCGTCTGAAAAGAAGATGGCCACGGGACCTTCTAACTTAAAATAGTCATTGAAGTGCTACCAATGGATGGTTCCTTCACAAGTCATTGTCATGTCTTATATTCTTACTTCACATTTACTATGGACTTAATGCAAAATCGTTTATATGTCGTTACTATTTACTTATCAAATCAAAAATATTTTACAGATTTTAGGTCAGAGTCATCTTCAAGTTCATTGAAGCTTTAGTTATATTCATATTTTTACCAAACCTCCCTTATTTTACATATTCGACTGATCTTGAGATAGAACTCACGTCTTTAACAAAACAAATATGTACATATGCATAGAAATATTTTTTTGAAATTTTGAATAATCAGTGATTAGAAACGGCCAAATAATAAAGTATCACTACTTTTACATCCTACTCAAAAACACTAAATTGATAAAAATATGATTTATTCAAAATACCCAAGTAATTAAGAAAATAAAGTTGGTTCTGATCTTTTTTTTTAATTATTGTTGACTAATAGGTATACCTAAAGAAGCTGGAGAAAATATTGAAATCAAAAGGTAACCTCATCCAAACTACGAAAGACGACTTCCAAAGAATTTTAGATGAACAGAAAATAATTTATAACAACTTACGATTAGATTTGAAGGACAGTCAGACTAAGAATGAAAAAACAATTAATCACCTAGCCTGCGTCAGCAGTATGACAATTAAGGTAATTTGTTTCAGTTTCATATATATATATAAAAAGAAGGGTAATATATTTACATCGAAATTTATTGAGCCATAATACTATTTATTTTTAGATATGAGGAGTTTTCTATCAAATGTTGATATATCTACTTTTCATAAAAAATTTATTTTTAACTGATTAAAATTCTTCATTCAAAACAGTATCTAAAGATTATTCAGTTTGCTTTCAAAGCTAGATTTTTCTCTGTCAAATAGGTATTCAAAATCACCCTTTTCAATCAAAACTTAACATATCCACATGAAATTTGGCCATAGTATGGCAATTAAGGTAATTTATTTCATCTTTTCTTTCAAAAGTTGATACATCCATGCCCTCTCCTGGCTTCTTAATACCTCTTTCTTCCAAAACTTCAAATATCCAAAAATAAGTTGTATGCCCATATTTTCCTTTGCAGTTCTCTTAAAATCCTCAGGGTTATCGTAATGATTTATTCAGGTTTGATTAGTCATTCTATCTCGTACCGAAAGATGGCACTGCCATTCGTTAGCATTCAACTGTTCTCTAGCGATAAGACGAAAATCCCATAAAAATATATTTAACAAATTTCAGGTGTTGGTTACAGATATCAAATTTGTACACTTTAATTTAAAATTGGAATATTTTTTAAATAAATCAAAAGTAGAGACAAATTAAAATATAAACTTGACCACTTATATGCTGAACTAATGGGTGATTCTAAGAAAAATCGTATCCCTCCTAGAAATGAGTATCAAGTTTTGTTTTTTTAATCCATTATGTTCATTTCACTTTCCGGCTTTATGAACAAACGAAAACGATGAGTTTATTTAATTATCAACTTTTTTGTTGAATGAAACATCTCCTTCTCATTACCACCATGTGTAAACTTTTTTTAGTTTTTTTTTTTTTTGTACACGATTAAATGTACTTACTCCATAGTTCCATCGCAAAAAGATAATGGTATATAGTAAAATATATACCTTAGGGGATGAACCAAAGCTGATGTGGTCTCGGAATCCGCATGCAGCGGGTGAATGAATTTTCGCGGTTCCAATTTTCCGACTATATGGAGGTAGGATAAAATAAAACTGAATGTGAAAAATTTCCTACTTTTCCGCTCTTATCCCGTGAACGGATGATAGTTTTCTCCGGTTCAAACGATTTTCCAATTATTAAGATGTAGCCTAAAAGTGAAACGAGAGTGAAAATTTTGCAACATTAATTTCACTTTTCCGCTTATATCTCATGAACGGGTGAACATATTTTTGCGGTACCAACAATTTTCCGACTATAGGAGGTAGAATAATAAACGAGAGTGAAAATTTTCCGACTTTTCCGCTTATATCTCGTGAACGGCAGAATGGTTTTCCGCGGTTTGCACGGTTTTCCAACTATTTAGATGTCGCCTAAAAGTGAAACGAGATTGAAAATTTTGCAAATTTTTTGTTCGCTTTTCCGCTTATATCTCATGAACTGATGAATGGATTTTCGCGGGACCAACAATTTTCCAAATATATGGAGGTAGGATAAAAACGAGAGTGAAAATTTTTCGACTTTTCTTCTGCTTTTTCGCTTATATCTTGTGAACGTAAAAATGGTTTACCGCGGTTCATACGATTTTCCAACTATTTAGATGTAGCCTAAAAGTGAAACGAGATTGAAAATTTTCCAACTTTTCTTTCGCTTTTCCGATTATTTCTCGAGAACGAGTGAAAACTATTTTTCAACTATTTAGAGGTAGCCTAAAAGTGAAAATTTTCTTATTATATTTCGTGTACGGGTCAATGTTTTTTCACGGATCAAACAATTTCCCAACTGTTCAGAAGTAAGTTATACGGAAAACTAGTTTTCGACTTTTCCTACCTCTAAGACTTAAGTAATCATTTCCATGAAAATCCATTCACTCAATCACAAAATATAAGAGGAAAAGCGACAGAAATGTCGGAAAATATATCACATTTGTTTTATTTCTTCCCACCCTCTAAGCAGACGAATAATCAGTTGACATCCGCATGATGATATGGAAGGATCAATCTAATTAGGGATTGATGAATTATTTGCCATTTCAATAATTTTGTTTTTATTGAAAACTAGTTTCGAATGTTATACATTCATCTTCGGTTCTAAAACACTCCCAACTTACGGTATATATTCCACAACTTCCCAGAGGGTATTATAAAATCTGTTCCTACCTATGAGAATAGTCCACAATGTGTGTTAATTTAACGATTGAAACATTTTCTCATATTTCAGTCATTACGGCTTCCAAAAATTCACAGTTTTTTCGCAGTGCATTTTTCCTCGATACTGATTTGTAGGGGCCTCTCAATACTCAATACTCTCATAATGCACTCATAATGAGTATTATGCACAATGCAATGGAAACGGTATTCACTAATCCCTAAGAGACTAAGGGGTTAATCCTTAAGGTGGTGGATCGTGTTTGTTTATCTGTGCATTCATTTGCAGTTGATTGTAATCTATTTCCAAGATCAGGCTCCATACTCACCAAGTAAAATAGTTTTGGTGTTTGTAGAAGCGACAGTATTTTTAATTTTTTTTTTATGTAAACCGAGTATCAATATTTGTATACTTTATTATAATTATAATTGTAGTCAATGTTTCTATTGTTAAATTAAAAAACCTTTTGAATTTATACAATCAATTTCCCTTTCATAATTGTGGAAAAATCATTTCAATAATTATTTCTAAGTATTTTTCAGAAAAAAAACACTACACCTACAGGATTGATAATATTTTTAATAGAAAGTCGCTATGTATCCATGATTCCAGTTTATGAGGTGCCTGAAAAATAATGACGTTTAGAATACAAGATTTAAAATTTATGTAAATCCTCGCGGGTCTATCATAACTCTTTAATTACTATAAATGAGCGTATTAAGAAGTAGGTGTTATCTGTAAACTCTAAGGCCCTACACTCACGGGGCGAGAAGGTTTCGAAGCGAGAGAGATTCGAGATCTAAAGGTTCTCGCCTCTGTTCCACTTCCTATGTAAATGAATTGGGATCCATTCACGGGGCGAGAAGGTTTCGAAGCGAAAGAGATTCGAGATCGTAAGGTTCTCGCCTCTGTTCCACTTCCTATGTAAATGAATTGGGATCCATTCACGGGGCGAGAAGGTTTCGAAGCGAGATATATTCGAACCGTGCGACCTGTTGAGAACGAGAAAAATCGAGCGTTACGCTTGCAACGACTTAGTTGTGTACTAGGTAGTTAGTACAGTTGCACCCGTATCTCTTGACCCTTTCAAGTGGTTTTAAAAAAAAAAGGAGTTATCCTTATTCAAAAATGGATTAATGTGAACTTTGCAGAAGTCGAAAAACACCCTGCAATATATAATCATACCCTCCAGGAGTACTCCAGAAAGGATCACACGGACAAATCTCATTTCATTGCATTTTTTTCATGTTTTTATTACACAGTAAAAATTTAGTACTGGAAATCTATGCAACGCATATTTTTTCCGCTTGTGTACATATTTGGATTTTTGAGGTAAAAAAAAAAAAACCTAGCTAACTACACTTATTTCTCTCTTGTAATTCTTTGGCCGCAACAAACAGCCGATAATGAAAGTTTCGTTCTAAGTACAGATATACCTGTATTGTTTGTGTCCTTTTTGTCATAATAATATCTTCCTCGTCACTTGAACAGCTAATTGTAAAATAAAATTGGAAGAAGAAATCGTTGCACCTTTTTTAGTCAAGACCAAGGTAAACTGACAGCTGAGAGCGAGAAAAATCGCCCTGTGAGTGGACGAGAACCGCATAAGACGCTTATCTCGCTTGGAGTTCGAGTCTCTTTCGCTATGAAACCTCGCTCCGTGAGTGGAGGGGCTTAGTTGTCGCCGCGCGGTAACTGCACCTACCACGTCAAAGTTAAAAATCAATAGGGGCTGGTGAAACTATAGATTTAGACCTACGAATTTTACGTCTGGAATTTTTGTATTAGATCATCCGTTTGGCCGTGAGAAGTAATTGAGTTAATTTATATTGGAAAATCTGTATACCTAGCACAATCGTTTTTCGAATGACTCATTAAATAACTGTAAACTGGAAATAAGACCTATAAATCAAATGAATATTGATTCATATATTTTAATTATGACAATTTTTCTTTTTCAGCAATTGAACTTATTATTAACTAAGGTTACAGGAATCGTAAGTTTGGGTAATTCTTGCCAGAAATTTCTCACTGAAAAACAGTTATATTATACGGGTTATGGAGGACTTCGTTATGACCACGAAGACAAGACCAATGAGGTGATGAACAAACTTTTTAATACTTTCAATACTGAAATACATGGATAACTCGTCATAATGCATCTAAAATATTTTAAAAATTAAACAATTCAGTCTTATTCCTGTTACACCAATTGATCACATTACTAACCTAAACTTTAGGTGTCTCAGATCTCCCAATCCCATCCTCTGTATTAATCTCCAAGACAGGTTATTTTCTCGCATCATCACCCACAGTGGGATCTGGTATACCTAGTCATATCGCGCTCAAAACTTTTTTTTTTTTTTTAATCATTGTTTTGGACAATAGTCACATTTAAAGGAACTAGAGTAAAGATCGAACCTGAGAATGTAAATCAAAGGCACCTTAATTGTTTACAATTATCACTAAATCCAGTGTTTTCTTCTTGTTCTCAGTCTATATTTGAGCCTCTTAGGAACTGTTATATATTTTTTGAGTGTGAATAAATCATTTAAATCAAAAAATGTAACGTCAAAAGCAGGTATATAGGCCGTATTAAAAATCTATTAATGCATTTTTATAAATTTATTAGGCGAGGACAAAATTTATGAGCATAAAAGTTTATGTTTTTAAAAAATACTTTTTTAAATTTTGCGCAAGTGTTTCATACTTTTCTCTTCAGCTATATTTTACAAAAGCTTCCATTATAACACTAAATTTACAAATTTGTAAAACTCTTGTGCAAAATTGAAATTAAAAAAAAAACTTCATAAATTTCGTCTCCACCTTATGAATTTATAAAAATGCATTATCCGATTTTTAATAGGACCTATATGCCTACTTTTGACCTGGACATTTTTACTTTTCCTTACCTATAGACGAAGTATATAGTAAAGGGAAGTATTGCGATCGTGAAAATTTTCGAATTCGAGTTTTCGACGGAAATACATGTTTTAAGGTCCCCTGAGTCCAAATGACCAAGTCTCACAAAATGGTCTGTGTGTATGTGTTCAGTCTAGCTCAAAAGCGAAAAGTTGTACGATATTGAAATTACGTAGTTAAGGCTAAGGTATGAAAGGTAATTAAATTATCTAAAAAACAATAAAAGAATCATCAAAATCGGATCAGTATTAGCAAAGATAAAGCGCATCGGACTAACCGGATGTAGCTATCATATTATATCATGGATTTTACACTTTTTTACATTTTTCTCGAAAACGGCTCAAACGATTTTGATGAAACTTGCCTAATATCTTCTCCTTACAGTCCTTTAACTTTTCATGTATGTAGTATAACACCGAAGAAAAGTAGCGAAAAAAGTTATGATGAAAAGAATATTTTATTTGCGCTTAACTTAAAAACTATCCAATTTATAGTAAATTATGTATAGGATTTTATAAACGGATATTAAATTATCTAAAAAAACAATAAAAGATCCATCAAAATCGGACCAGTTTTAGCAAAGATACAGCGTATTTTATGAGGAGCACAAGACCCTAAATGGATAACCGAGCGCATCTGAAAGTAGATGGATGCACCGAATCTTCTCCCACCAATCTGTTATAAACAATATACTCTGTAATAAAGTAATTTAAGAATACAAAAGCGTAAATTAACTTAATAATTTCTACTTTTATATTATTTAATGGAAAGAAAATATTTCTATGAAAACTAAACCGAAACTTTTAAAATATATTTGCAACTTGACGAAGTTAAAATATATTGGTAGTGTACAGAATTGTTGTACTAAAATTGTTTAAAAAACTGTTTTATTGTACTTAAGTGGGAGAAGAATTGAATGCTGCTGAGTTTATTTCAAGTATTGTTTATGTGAACTTTTTAAAATTATATTAAAAAGATAATTATTATAGGACGGTAAGGGAAAGTTGTGTGATGCGCGCACCGCACCAGATTTATTAAAAAAATGCATTATCCGATTTTTAATAGGGCCTATATGCCTACTTTTGACCTGGACATTTTTTAATCTAGGTGATTTATTCGCACATAAAAAAAAAATATAAAAGTTCTTAAGAGGCTCAAACATAAACAGATGAAGACGAAACCATTGGATTAAGTGATAATTGAAAACAATCAAGGCGCCTTTTATTTAGATTTTCAGGTTCCATCTTTGATCTAGTTCCTTCAAATATGATAATTTTTTCAAAATAACAATAATTCAAAAATAATGTTTTGGATGCCATATAACTAATCAAGTTCCCTACTCTGCGACGCAATCTATCTAGCGTGATAAAAGTCAAAAAATTGATAGAATATATTTGGTATAAAATTTAAATCTTAAGTGAGACTAGGTTCAGAGAAATCAGAAATAATCGTATTAATGGTGTTCAAAGCAAACAAACAAAGAATCTATGCCTAATTCCTACGGGTTGTCTTAACTGGCAGTATTTCTGTTTGATTGCCAGAGTAAACCAGCTATTAAATTTCATACCGCTATGCTAATATTTAAAAAAAAAAACGGATTCAAACTCTAGAGGTAAGGTATTTTGAAATGTTACAACCGAATTCATAAAAAGCTTCCGTAAATTTGTACATTTTTTTTTTTAAATTGAAATTATCACTAAAATACAAATTTTAAAATGTTATAACTTTCTTGGAACGTCTTCGGAGAACTTAAGAGTATATGTATTTCCTGTTTATATGAGTCATGTATTTTACATATTTACCAAATGCAATTGTATCATTTTGTCTCATTTGCAATTATAAAATTTTGTTCATTACAGTTGCGAAATGTGTGATAAAAAGAAGTGAACTCTGTATTTATTTAATGGTTCAACAAGCAACTAATAGAACAGATCAGGAGTGTTGTGATTTCTTGTATGAATACTTAACAAATAAATTCAACCTTCCGGATCCTCCTATATGTCTACGAGACGAACCGCTTCAATCCTGTCTTTTTTTTTAAGTTTTAAAGCGAAACTGGATTCAGTGCACTCGTGGCTTTACAAAATTACAGCAGAAACATAAAAACTGATTGGATCAAGAAATTGAAATTTCTTTGAAACCTGGCTTTACTTGATCCCAATATGGCTTCAATGTCTTTTAGCAGGCCTTGAAAAGGTTTCGATGAATGCGGTCCCAAGTCAAAACGAAGAAAAGTGGAGCCTTTACCAAGACAGTAGTCAGCAAGATATTATGGAGCTGAACAAAAATTAAAGCAGTCAGGGAAGAAGGGTGCTGCCATTGATGATGAGGACAATTTTGGCATCACCAACATGAGCCTGCTTGAATTTTCTAGAAAAATATCTAGGACACATACAAAAGAATTTCTAAATATCCTCTGACCCAGTGATCTCATAAGCCAGACCATTACCTCTAAAATAATTTAGCTTTTCTAAAGAAGCATAACTTATTCACATATCGGAGATACAAGATAATAACAGCATTGCAAGGAGCAAAACATCCTTTAATACTATTCCACTTATACATATTGAACGAATTCGCTACCTAAGACATCATCTAAACCAGTGACTAATATCAAATCCTCATACAAGACTAAAATCACAAAACCCACTAGTTTCTATCCTTTCCTCCCAATCTTTTTTGAGATGTCTGAAAGAAGATGGCCTTGGACCTTCTACCATAAAACTCATTGTAGAGTAGTTTGTATGCAAAGCCTTGCCACACTACATTAATGGTACGACACATTTACTTGTATTTTTACAAGTTCTGTATTTCAATACTTAATTTAAAAACAAAAAAAATTCAAATTTTGATTTGGTATCTTGCTTAATATCTCTTTATTCAATAGGTTAAATATATGTAATTAAATAAATTGTATGTTGTAATAGGTAAAAGAAATAACTGAACATTTTTGGAAATTATACAGTGAAGTTTCAGTTGAGGTCACTTCCTTATCAGCACATCATGCCAATTATATTGATGAAAACATTTACCTGAAGCATTCCTTGGTAAAATTTATGAATACCATTTCAAATCCATCGAACTTAACCAGTTGTATTATCAGAGATACTTGTGACTCATAAATACTCAATAAATGTTCTTATTCAGTTAAAAATATAAAAGTATGCAATTAGATGTATATTTAATTTTTTAACCTAGCAAGTTTTTCATTTTTAATTTTGGCCTTCAACCAAATAGAACAAAAATGAACCATATAAGTGAAAATTTACAACCCTGTTAAGTAAATTAGACCACATTCTTGCTTAAATTTACATTTTAATTAATAATATGTTTGTTATTTACTTATCTTAATTTAACATTGATAATTTGCATTTTTTTTAAAATTTATAAATCAAAATATGTCCAACTAATGATTTTTTTAAACTTTTTTAATACATAAACTCAAACATTAGAAACATTTTAAATTTTTACTTGGTGAATTCAAAACTAAATAACACACAAAAATAAAGATTAGGGATTCTAATAAATAATACACCATATAGAAATATAAAGGATATATTTTAGAATTTATAAACCAAGTCTTTCGGGTGATTTATCACTTGAGACCTCTTGGTTTTGGCACCAGTCTTTTTGAGAAGGCTATATTTATAAATTTGATCTTTAGATAATTTTATATCCAGATCAATGCAGCATTCATAAACTGCTGAACAGCCTGAGAAATACCCTGTTTTATCTGAAACAAAAGGGATAATATAATTGAATTTTCTATTAAGATAAATCAGCTTTAATTTCCTTTCCAATTGAATGTTTCACAGATATAGGTCAAGACTAATCTTCTCAAATTTAAGTCAAATGTAAAATAATTATTAAATGCTTCATATTCTAAAATATAATTTGAGATTTTTATAAAATAAAGGTAAGAAAAACTTACTATAAATTAAAATGAGAGAAATAATACTCGATGAATGACATTTACATTATTTTATATTCATGATAAAATAAAAACTTAATAGCGGTATAATGGAAAACAAGAACCAGCCATAGCTAGTGAGGGTAAACAATAACAAGTTGATATGCATTTAATATTTTAAAATACTTGTATATTATTAAATATCTTAACCCTATGTACACTACAAAATAATCTAGTAAAAAAACACATTCTATATAAGAAATGGTGGTTCCAAAGCGCATTGGATTGACTAAAAAGAATGTTGACCTTTACTAAGGAGACAATTAAGGAGTTTTCTATTAAATATCTCATGGAGATAAGGCAAATTTTGATTGAAAATGTTCATGTGTAGCATCTATTTGACAGGGAAAAATTTAAGATTTGAAATAAGCTGAATGTTTTTTGGGTGTAGAATATTAATACTTCAAAAAAAGATTTTTGTTTTTGAGAAGTGGATGCATTTGCTTTTGATAGAAAACTCCTCAATTATTTACTAATTTTTCACTTTGCATTGTTTAAAAAATTATAAAATAATTTTATACAATAGACTATATGAAAATTGAATGCACAATTAACCCTTTTAGAGCCAACAATGATATATCGTTGTTCCTAACATTTGCGAAAAGAGCCAACGAAAAATGAAAAAGAACTCAGTGATGGCTTATGGTAATTTTTTTTTTAAGTTCTAAGTTTCAAATGCTTTTGTTGTTCATCTTAGCAAAAGAAAAATTCCATAAGATATAAGAACAACCTACATTATGAAAAGATGTTCTGGCCGAATTAAGTTGCTAATCAGTTATTACAATTAATACAGAAAGATGGAATTACCTAAACAGGAATAGAGGTAAAAAACTAATATCTATGATAGATAATTTAGTAGTATAGCTTGTCCACAAGAATATGGCAGCCTGAGGCCAAACTCATGCGGCACTAACTTGGAACTAACGCTTTTTTTTTTCCTTACCCTCCGAATTTATTTACAAATTATTGACAAATGTATTACAATATTACGATATCATCTTGTAATATATCTTTATATTTGTCAATAATTTGTAAATAGATTCGGGGGTAAGGAAAAAAAAACGTTAGTTTCAACTTAGTGTCACGTAAGTTTAACCTCAGGCTGCCATCTTCTTTTGGGTGATCTATAGTTGCTAAGACTTTAAAAAAATATAGGTAATAACTTGATAAAATCATAAGATTTTTTTTTAAATATTGAAACAATATGTAAATATAAAAATATTTTAATATGAAAACAGTTATCATTTATACTGTTTTACTTTCCTTTCTCCAAATTCATATTATAATGATGAAATCTTTAAATAAACTAAATGAGACATTGCAATACATTACATATCAGAACGTCCATAATAAATATATTAAATGAAGAGATTATAAGACAAATATGATCATTATACATAAACTGCTTCATCACATACTCCTCCCCTCCCTCTTTTTTTTTTTTTTAGAATAGAACATTTTTAATAATTAGAATTTATAAATTGCCACAAACCTATAACAGATACCTTTACATGTTGTGGTCCAAGGCCCTTTTGCATGATAAAATGAGGTGATTTTATAGTATTTTACAAAAAATGTACTTTTAAAACAGTAGGCATTTAAAAAAAACAACCCTACAAATTAAAAAAAAGAAAAGTAAATAAAATAGCAAATAAAGTAAATGATCCCAGATATAAATAATGAAAAGATAATAAACACTTGATTAAAATAGTATACATACATACACTATACAATAAGTTTTAAAGAAATTAAGACAATATTCACATATTATCAATTAATAGATGTTTGGTACATTTGTGGGTATGCCTTGTCATAGTCACCTATTTTCTGTATGATCGGGCTGTTGGAAACGAGAGTAAGAGAAAAAATGTGTCAGTAAGTAGTACTGTTTAATTGTTGGGAGCTGTATTTCTGACAGCATTATTGAAATTCTGGTATATTGAGGATAGTTGTTTACTATCCTCATACATATACTTTAAATGGCCTCTAATTTCCTATGATTAAATTGGAAGGTGTAACTTCAGACTGGAGCAGAAAATGTTATTATTGGGCATATGATGGTTTTATATAGTATCAATTTGGTTTTTGGTGATAGTTTAGAACTTTTATAGAAGTATGGGGTCATTTCGCTGATGATATTTTTAGTTCAATTGCATTTGTTATGAATATTTTTGGTGAATGTTAAGGACTTGTCCAATTCTAAGCCTAAGTAATTGATAGACTGAGCCCAGTTTGTGGGTATGGAATCCTGGCCAGGGGATTTCTTAGTTTGCAGTGATTTAATTATTTTACTTGTTTCTTTAGGCAATATGGATGGGGAAGTAGCTGGTACTGGTTTCTTAAGAAATTGTTTTACAGAATAATTAACTTTACATCTATGTTGTTTAAGCCTAGATCCGAGGAAATAGAATACACAGAGCTGAGATGTCGCACCAGTAATTCTGATTTTTACCCTATTTTATATAAGGACATAGTATGCAAGACATTTATTCCTGGTTGACATTTGGATTTCAGATTTAGACTTAGTTATGGTTAGATGTTTTTTTTAAAGTGTCCATAAAAGTGAATAATTATGTTGAAGTTTCTAGTAGAGAAACATATTAGTCACGCCCAAGAAATGAATTGAATATTCTTAAATGTATATAGATTAGTTGATCGTAGTAATTAATCTAGGAGAAGATAGGGTAATTATTGGGATCTCACGCTGCTTATCAAAAGGGGGCGTGGCCTATGTAAGGTTATGCATCCTCACGTCACCAGCTACCCCCACCATTTTTCCCCTTTCCCCTACTTTTTGAAAAAACCGCTCCTCCACCAAACCGTCTCCCCAACAACATCAACTTCCTGCAATTCTTCGAATGTAATGTCTTTAATTTTTTGAAAATAGCGCCATTCCCCTCCCTGCCCTCTACCGTCAACAGGAAATTTCACAAATAAGGATTTCCTTTCCGCCATAATCTCCTCACTTCGTTTCAAGCTGTTGTGGCTAGCTCTCCTTTCAACATGCAACCAATGAATCACAATCACAATCTTTGACATATTATAACATTTAAAATAATAAAGCTTTAAGTTAAATGAAACTATTAACCTTCAAAGTTAAAGATATATAAATATTATATAAGCTTTAGATATTCATCTACTTTAGAATTGCAGTCTAATATCATATTATAATTGACTGTAAAGGTAATATTAACCAATTGATAGGAAGCTTAACTAGCCATAAATAAATTTACAATTTATCACCTATTATTCAGTCACCGTATCAATATTTTGAATAAATGATTATTCTGAACTAACCATAAAGATATTGGAACTTTGTATTTTATATTTGGAATATGATCAGGAGTAGTGGGATCAGCCATAAGATTAATTATCCGAATTGAATTAGGACAACCAGGAAGATTAATTGGAGATGATCAAATCTATAATGTTGTAGTCACAGCCCATGCCTCTGTGATAATTTTCTTTATAGTAATACCTATTATAATCGGAGGATTTGGAAATTGATTAGTACCTTTAATAATTGGAGCCCCAAATATAGCATTTTCCCAAAAAATAAATTGAGGTTCTGACTATTACCACCATCATTAACATTACTTATTATTAGAAGATTAACAGAAGCGGGAGCAGGTACTGGCTGAACAGTTTATCCTCCTTTATCAAGAAATTTATCTCATAGAGAAGCTTCAGTAGATTTAGCTATTTCTTCTCTACATTTAGCAGGAGTATTCTCAATCTTGGGAGCAGTAACTCTTTTATTAGAAATAGCAACATGAGGAAATATTTTAACTCAAGACGCAAATTATTCGCTAATAGAACAGCTTATATTCTTTCATGATCAGACAATTATGATTTTATCCATAATCACTGTTATAGTGGCATATATTATAATAACATTAACTAAAAATAATTTAATTAATCGATATTTACTAGAAGGACAAACAATTGAATTAATTTGAACTATAATACCAGCAGTTACATTAATCTTTATTGCCTTACCATCCCTACAGTTATTATATATAATTGAAGAAAATAATAATCCCTCTATTACTCTAAAAGTAATTGGTCATCAATGATACTGAAGATATGAATATTCAGATTTTAGAGATACTGAATTTGATTCCTATATAAAACCAACAAATGAATTAAAATCAGAAGAAATTCGACTTCTAGACGTCGATAATTGTACAGTATTACCCCTAAAATACACAAACACGTGTTGCAGTTACAGCAGCAGACGTTTTACATTCATGAGCCATCCCTTCATTAGGTATTAAAATTGATGCTGTGCCAGGTCGACTTAATCAGGAAACTATTAATATTAATCGACCTGGATTAATATATGGACAATATTCAGAAATTTGTGGTGCCGACCATAGATTTATACCAATTGTAATTGAAAGAAGAACAACAGAAAACTTTCTAAATTTATTAATAAGATTATTAGGAAATAAATCATTAGGAGTAAACAATATTGTATTAGTATTTATTATAATAGTACAAGTTATGCTTATAATATTTGAAGCAGCAGTGGCAATTATTCAATCATATGTATTTTCAGTATTAACTACACTTTATACTAGAGAAGTTATGCAATAAATATGAAAATACACAAAAATCACCCTTATCATTTAGTTGATTATAGCCCATGACCTTTAACACGATCTATTGGAGCTATAACTTTAACCTCAGGTATAGTATTATGATTCCATAAAAATGAAATGCACTTGTTTTACTTAGGAATTACAATTTTATTATTAACTATAATCCAATTATGACGAGATATTATTCGAGAGTCCACATTTCAAGGCCACCATATAATTAAAGTAAGTAATAGTTTAAAAATCGGAATAATCCTATTTATTATCTCAGAAGTATTCTTTTTCTTATCATTGTTTTGAGGATTTGTTCAGAGAAGATTAGCTCCAACTGTAGAAATTGAAATAATTTGGCCTCCTAAGGGAATTGAAGTATTTAATCCGATAGAAATCCCTCTACTAAACACCATAATTTTGTTATGTTCAGGAATAACAGTAACATGAGCCTACCATAAGATTAATAAGAAATAACTTTTCAGAAACAACTAAAAGACTAGCAATAACTGTAATATTAGGAATTTACTTTTCAATATTACAAGCTTATGAATACAAAGAAGCCAGATTCTGTATTAGTGACTCAATTTATGGATCATGCTTTTATATAGCAACAGGATTTCATGGATTACATGTAATCATTGGAACTATTTTTTTAATAATCTGCTTAATACGACATATTAAATGCCACTTTTCTATAAATCACCATTTTGGATTTGAAGCAGCAGTCTGATACTGACAATTCGTAGATGTAGTATCACTATTCCTTTACATTTCAATTTACTGATGAGGTAGATAAATTATCTTTTTAGTATAAACAATATATTTGACTTCCAATCAAAAGATCTTAAATTTAAGAAAAAGATAATATTTTACATTATTACATCAATAATTATTTAAATTATTATAACATATATATGTACAATTATTTCAAAAACATCAAAAAAAAAATCGAGAAAAAGTTCCCCATTTGAATGTGGATTTGATCCCAAAAGTTCTGCACTTACCCCTTTTTCTATCCAATTTTTCCTAGTCGCAGTATTATTCTTAATTTTGATGTTGAAATTCCAATTATATTACCAATCAGTATTACAATAAAATGAAGATTAACTAAAACATTAATTATAACTATCATAATATTTATTACTGTCCTAATTTTATACCATGAATGAAATAATGGAGTACTAGAATGAGCCAAATAAGTATATAGGGGTTGTAGTTATAATTTTAACATTTAATTTGCAATTAAAAAATAACTATTAATAAATAATCTACTTCAAATTAGGTAATGATGTAAAATTTACATTTAGTTCCGATCTAAACTTAGGCTAAAATTTAATCCCTTACCTAATTAATTGAAGCCAAAATTAGAGGCTTTTCATTGCTAATGAAATTATTTATTAATACTAAAATCCAATTAAAAGGGAGTGAAGAATCTAAAAGAAGCTGCTAACTATCTTTTAAAGCGGTTTAATTCCGTTTTTCTCTTATTTATATAGTTTATTCTAAAACCCCTCATTTTCAGAGAGGAAATAAGATTTTTAACATTTATAAGTACCTGGGAGAATAACGCCTATATTAACTACTTCAGAGTTAAACTTTAAAATTTAAGATACCCAAATTTAAATTAATATTATAAAAAAGAATATGAAAATAAAATTAATTAAATAAATTTTGATATTATTAACCTCATATAATGAATAAAAAGAACTTAAATAATTCATTAATTTAATTAATGAAGATGAAATAATATATTCACCTCAACTAAAATCTATAAAAGATGATCTTATCCTCGAAAAAGATAAAGCCTTATTATAAGTTATATAAGTTCTAAAATTAGGCATAAATGATATGCAACTTATAAATTCAGTAAGGTAATTATTTAAAATACCAAAAATATTATCATTAGTGTATAATAAAGATAAACTATAACCTAATCAACCTTCTAAAAACACAAAAATTAAGGGAAGAATCTTTAAAATAAAAGGGAAACATAAATTCAGGATATGGGAATATTAGTCATCTTAAAATTCTTCCAGCAAAAATAGATACAATAGTTAATAAAATTAATGATAATAATATAATTTTATATTCATTATAATTTAAATTTGATATTAATCTATTAGATCCTCCAAAGCAGAAATAAATTAAACGTAGACTATACCGTAAGACCAATAGAAATATAAAATAAAATAAAAATATATACATTATTAAATCCATAACTTTAAAATTCTAAAGCTAAATGTTTTCTATAAAACCCAGATAAAAAGGGGAATCCACACAAAGACAAATTAGAAATACAAAATGAAGAACAAGTAAAA
Source organism: Rhaphigaster nebulosa (assembly GCA_948150685.1). Classification (NCBI taxonomy): domain Eukaryota; kingdom Metazoa; phylum Arthropoda; class Insecta; order Hemiptera; family Pentatomidae; genus Rhaphigaster; species Rhaphigaster nebulosa. Next base: position 160,671,779 of record OX411307.1, read on the forward strand.
GGAATACAGGTAATTAAATTACCCATATGATGAATATCTTGAGAATCATTTATACAATGAATGATCAAACCTGCACATAAAAATATTAAAGTCTTAAAAAAAGCATGAGCTAACATATGAAAATAAGAACCAAAATAATTTCCCATAAATAAAATTCTTAATATATAGCCCAACTGGCTTAAAGTTGAAAATGCAATAATTTTTTTCAAATCATATTCAAAATTAGCAGCCAATCCATGGAGCCTCTTTATTCTTTATATTTTCATATTGGACGGGCTTTATATTATGGATCTTATAAATTAAGAATAACTCTATTGGAGTTTTACTATTATTTCTAGTAATAGGAACCGGTTTTGTAGGGTATGTTTTACCTTGAGGACAAATGTCTTTATGAGGGGCAACAGTAATTAATTTTATTTAGGAAAAACTTTAGTAATATGATTATGAGGAGGATACTCTGTTGATAATGCAACATTAACACGATTCTTCACATTATATTTCTTATTACCATTTATCATTGCAGCAATAGTAATCATACACTTATTATTTTTACACCAAACAGGAAGAAATAACTCATTAGAATTAAATTCAAATTATGACAAATCACCATTTCATCCTTATTTCACAATTAAAGACCTTATAGGAATAATAGTTACACTATTATTATTTATTTTATTAATTCTTTTAGAACCTCCAACTTTAGGAGATCCTGAAAATTTTATCCCTGCTAATTCTTTAGTAACACCAGTTCACATTCAACCACAATGGTATTTCTTATTTGCATATGCAATTTTACGGTCAATTTCTAATAAACTATGAGGTGTAATTATATTAATATTAAGTAATTATATTAATTTTAAATATTCTATTACCTTTAATTAATAAAAGAAAATTTCAAGATAACGCTTTTTATCCTCCAAGAAAAAGAATATTTTGATGAATAGTTACTACATTATCCTATTAACTTGAATTGGTGCACGACCAGCTGAAGAACCATACATCTTTACAGGCCAAATCTGGACAGTTTTATATTTTAGATACTTTTTAATTAATCCTATGACAATAAAAATGTGAGATAAATTACTAGAAAAAAATTAACATTAGCCAATAACTTTTAGATAAACCTATACTTTGAAATTATGTGAAGAAAGTTAAATTCTTTCATTGAATTATTTACACTTAATTTAATGGAATATATATTAATATAATATAAAAATTAATAAACCTAAATAAAAAATAAATATATTTAAAGATAAAGGTAAAAATAATTTTCAAGTTAGGTATATGAGTTTATCATAACGAAACCAAGGAAGAACCCCTCGAACTCAAATAAATCAAAAAACAATAATTATATTCTTTACATAAAACAACAAAGACCATAAATCACAAGCTAAAAATATAATTCTAGTTATCAAACTCATAAAAATAATATTTATATACTCTGACAAAAAAATAAAAGCAAATCCCCCTCTACTGTATTCCACATTAAATCCACTAACTAGTTCTCTTCCCCCCTCAACAAAATCAAAGGGAGATTGATTAGTTTCAGCTAAACAAGAAGATAATCAACTAAAAAATAAAGGAAAGCATATAAATATAAATCATCTTAATTCTTGATAATATATAAAATCTAATAAATTATATCTTAAAACAAAAATAATTAAACATAATATAATTATAATTATTCTAACCTCATAAGAAATAACCTCAGCCACAGAACGTAAACTACCTAATAGAGAATAATTTGAATTTGATGATCAACCCGAAATTATTACACCATAAACTCCTAAACCAGTAAAAACTATAAAAAATAAAACTCCATAATCAAAATTATATACATTGCATAAAAAAGGAAATAATGATCACATTGAAAAAGATATAAATAAGAGAAAAATTGGGGAGATATAATAAATTAAATAATTAGATTTATAAGAAAAAATTTGTTCCTTAAAAAATAAGTTAATTCCATCAGAGAAAGGCTGAAGAAGACCTATAAGACCCAATTTATTAGGTCCCTTACGAAGGTGGATATATCCTAAAATCTTACACTCTAAAAGTGTAACAAAAGAAACACAAATTAGAACACAAACAATTATTAATAAATAAATTAATAAAAACAATACCATCTGTAATTTAAATTACATAAATAAATTCTAAATTTACTGCATTAATCTGCCAAGATAGTTAATAAAATTCAATATTTAACAAAATATTTGATATAAATGGTCCTTTCGTACTAATTTATGTTAAACCTAAAAAGATAGAAACCGACCTGCCTCACGCTGGTCTGAACTCAGATCATGTAAAACTTTAAAGGTCAAACAGACCTAGAAATTATAAGCTTATGCACTTAAATGTAATTTTAATCCAACATCGAGGTTGCAAACTCTTCTATCAATAAGAACTCTCCAGAAAAATTACGCTGTTATACCTGAGGTAATTTAAACTAAATATCCTTAAAAAAGGATGTTTAAAATAGAAATTAATATTCTATTAATTATGAGAGTTAATAAAATCTCAATGTGACCCCAACAAAATTAATTATTAAATAATTAAAGAAATAACCAACAATTAATTATTAAATAATTAATAAAATTCTACAGGGTCTTCTCGTCCCATTTAAAAATTTTAGCTTTTTAACTAAAAAATTAAATTCAGTATATAATATAAAGAAAGATATTCTCTCATCCAGCCATTCATTCAAGCCTTCAATTAAAAGACAAATGATTATGCTAACTTCGCACAGTCAAAATATTGCGGCTATTTAATTAATAATGATTGAGCAGACCAGACTTAATAAACATTAAACATTTAGGCACGTGTTTGTTAAACAGGTGAAGAATAGATTTGCCGAATTACTATACATTAATTAAATATCGTACTAATTTTATCATTATAACTTTCAATAAATTATTTAATGAAAATTTTTGATAAAAATCTAAAATAAAATAACAAATAAATTTAATTATAACGAAATAGTTATGATGAAATTGATTATTTGTATATAAAGTGGAGATAAAAAGGGAGATATAAAGGGATATAAAGTGGAGCCACAATATAAGTAAGATACATACTTCAAAATTTTAGGAAATTTATCAAAATATGTTAACTTTAAACTGTGTTTTCACAAAATTAGGAAATTGTCATTTGTTCCCCTTTGATTCTCACTCCCTCAAATGATTTTTCAAAGGAAGCTGTTGATAAAGTGGATGCAAATATGGTGTTCAAGGAGTGCTCAGAGGAACAGAAGGAAAGGATACCATGAATGTATTGTGGTTTTCGGATTCTCATATGTTGATATAGGACGGCATCCAGCAAATAATGCCATTAGAACTTATATTTTGCAGTATGGGTTGGATGATATTCTGGGATGAGAATAAAGGTGTTTGGCAGATTCTTATTTCTGATCTGATGCAGCCTTAGATCTTTTGTTATCTCCAAGAGGATAGGTAATACAATGATATTTTAGGCTATTTTTTGTTAAGATTCCACAGGCGGTTATCATAAGCATTACTAATACTTTCATCTAAAAGTAGGCAAGTTCTTTTTTTATTGGTTTGGAATGGTAGTTACGAGTATATAATCTGATTGTGATCTGATAAACATCTGAACATTTGCTGTTTGCCTGAATGATATGGAATGGCATTTTGGAGCACTGTGAAAGCTCTTGTGTTAAACGATTTTTCTGATGGTATTCGGGGAAGGATGTAGTCCGAACTGCTTGCTGTTTCGAGTTAATGAAGTTATTATAGCATTACCTATTTCAGGTGTTTTCAATGTTATTCTGAGGTCTTTGGAGCCAGTCAATAGTCTGTCTATCAACAATATAGCAAATTGACAAACTAGGTTCCAGTCAGTCCTCCGATAAATGGTGGGAGGAAGTTTGGGAATTGGGGGTAAGGATAGGATTAGGACTAGTGTTAAGATGAAAGTCCATCAGTATGTATAATAGAATTTAGAATTAGAGAACCTAAACTGACAAAGGCAAAATAAATCATAAACAAGGTTTTCCGATAAGTAGGGGTGAGGAGTGAAATGGTCTGGGAATTAAGTGTAGAAAACAGTGTTTATCCACGAGAATAAGTGTTTCTTGAAACCTATTACTGATTACATCATGCTTCTTTTTTCCTGTAAGCATGAGCATAGGTTTAAATGTGTTGTATCCAAATTTTCTCCAGAATTACATAAATTGCAGAGTGGAGAGTCTACCTCTCCTATGCTTTGCAGATGTTTCATTGTACAAACACTGAAGAAATACCATAGCAGATTAATTACAGCAGTTCAGAATACTACTGTTTTGGTGTATACAATAGTTAACCCTTTTCTTTAATTGTTTGGGGTCCCTTCATATATTCACTTGAGGATTTAGATGATCACTGATCAATTAATAATAATAAGGAGTTTTGTTTTTAGGTAACTTCAGTTTTGTGGTAACACACCATTATGAACTATAGCATGAGTATAAAATAATAGAAAAATCATCCAGTCGCAAGACTGATTAAAATTTATTAAAAATTTTAATTCAATTGTAGGATCAAAAATGACCAACTAACAATTTATTTATTAAAGCCCTATTCAATTAATTAATTTATAATGAATTTAATCAGAATATCGTGATTAATGCGATGGGGAACATACAATTTTATTTATTTTAACTTTGTTATTGTTAATAATAATAAAAATGTGTTCACTTCGATGTAAACATTATTATTTGAATTAAATTCCTAGTTGGTAATTATTGTGGTTAATTTTCTGAAAAAGCGGAGACAGTCGTGATTATCTTCAGTGGGAAACGTAAAATTATGTATATTTCGGTAAATATTTACCAGGAAGAAGTGAACATTTCGAAAAACAGTGACGAATGTGTAGGTGAAGGTGCTGGAGAAGGTGGTGGGGACGTAACCTCAATGTCAACAATGTAAGCCACGCCCCCTTTTGATAAGCAGCGTGAGATCCCAACAATTACCGAAGATAGTAAGGGTGGAAGTCAAGAATAAAACTTAAAATAGTATATAACTTCCATGCTATACAATACTTCCACCTAAATAACTATTTACTGAATCCAAAGATCACGGCAATCATAGCATAGTTTCATTTAAGAATATGTTTAATTTTAGACCGCCACCATGACCATCTTCTAGTTGATTATTCTTCTATACTTTCTTCTGCGTTCTGATTTCTAATTCCATTCCCAACCGGAACAAGATGTCTGAGGTTGACACTGTAGTCTCTTTATTGTCTAGGAGAGAGCTATGTTAGGGTATGCTCAAAAAAAATAGTTACCCTTAGGAAAACAAACAAGTAACATGAGGAAGATAACAGATGTAGATGGCAATGCAGCTTCTACTAAACCAGTACCGAAATAAAATACATGATTAACTACATTAATTATTAACTTACAGTAGTAATTAAACAGCAAACGCAGCAAGATTCCCGCTGCATTATCCAAATTGTGAGTCAGAGATGTTTCAATTAAACGCTGATAACTTCCAATTTCATTATGCATTAAAAAATTAGCCCCGAAGCAAGGAATCGTCGGTTCCAAATATACTTTGAAATCTAAGTCTTCAAGTAAAGTATCAGCTAAACAATTATCATCAAACAAACTACTATTAAATAAGGCATACCATAAAGTCATTAAGACTGACAATTCATTTTTTTCATAAGAGAACTTCTTAACATGTTCAGTAATATTTGCAACAATTGCCATTCCACCCTTTTCTACGCTAAGACATATAAGGTCCTGCAAAATTTTAATCAACTTTGTTTGAAAAACTTTATCTCCCTTATCATATAAACTTGAAAACTGAATAAACGATGCAACGATGTTTCCCTTTAACCATGCCTCTTTGGCCATTTCACACATTCTCTCATCTTTACATTGAATATGCCTATCATTTGGGATTGCTGCACCATAGTTAGTATCATTACCCAAAAATATTATTAAATTGTCCCATTGTTGAGGACTCAACATCATAATTAGTTCAAAACTAAGAAGCTGTTCAAAAAAAATATTATTTTGAATATGATTAAAGAAATATTGCAGTCTATGTTTCATAACATTACACAATGATAGAACATGTTTATTTCCACTATATTTGTTAGTTTTATAACCATATTGGAGATTAGAACATTTATTGGCAGCTTTCTTTTTGGTGAATGGTAATATATACTCAAATTTTAATTTTCCATAAAATGGCAGAAGAAAAAGAGATATATGATTTTTCTTTAACAACCACATGACTTAATGGATAGCGAAAACAATGAGTGATGACATTTTAATAAAATTAGGAACTCTCACACCGAATTTCGTTTTTTTTAAGTTCATAAACAAACCACCGTATTTCAAAAATAGATGGTAATTTACAGCAATAATGACACTTTTGAAACACTACATCATGAAAAGGTATAACAATAACCAACCCTCATAAATATAAACAAACCTTTTGAATGGTTTAATGTTACTTCATTATACCTAAGCCATCCAAAGAGAATTTCAATGCTGACATGAACAATCATCAAAATAATGTAATAAGTGTACCTTTTGAATATAAGTTTAATTTAGCAAAAATAAAACTTTAAATGCAAAATGTAATCATACAATAATGGTTATTAAAACTTCACACAGGCGTAATTAACATTAATAGTACAAATGGTACATCAGATTCATCCGCTCTTCATTTAAATGCAGTCCTTTAACTATACTGGAGGTTTATTTACGTACGCTCATTTCTTTTAAGCTGTGCTTTGGGAGATTTCTCTTCAAAGGAAGATAGTTCTCAAATCGCTGGTTCTGTTGATGATTAGGGCTCTTCCTTATCTAGTGAAAGATTCTTCAGCAAGGAGAAGTTAAGGATGGTCTGTTTGGGGAATCTCTTCATTTTGATTACCAGCATGAGCCACATGCCTCGTTAAAACTGACATTTCACGCCCATCTAACAGTCTGATGTAAGCGTAATCAGAGATCGCTTCAAGCAGGTCCACTTCTTATACAAGAGGATTGAACTTACTTCTTCTTAGGAACCTACGTAAAAATACCGGTCCTGGCTGAATAGGCCATTCAGGCTAGGAAGTACCACTAGAAGATCGTCATAGGTGTTTAAACATACGTTAGTGGAACGTACAGTTAGTAGCAGTGCATAAAAGAGATCGTGATCAGCTGTGAAATGCATAATTAAGAATCAGATCCCATACTTTGGCTTCGAGGCCATTTGATCGTAATTCTAAGTTGAAGTGTCCCAAATAATTTTGTTATATCATTCACAATGGCCTTGCCACGTGGATTAAAAGGAGTCGATCAACTAGTCATTGCTCCCTTTTGTGAAAAATGGTTATTAACTCTTCTGGCATGAATGATGTGCCTGGATCGCTACGGATGTATGCTGGAAGTCAAAACTGTGAAAACAAGTTTGTTAAGTGTCGAATTATAATTGTAGCTGAGATATCTGAACATGGAAAGGCGAAAGGAAATCTACTGAATTCATCAATCATAGTCAGGATGTAGCGCCTTTTGTTGTACGATGGAAGAGGTCCTTTAAAAGCCAGGTTCAACCTTTCTCATTGCTTTGACCAGATGCTCTTATTGTTTTGTTTGAAAGCGTGGTTTTACTTCTGCTCACACTTTGCAAGAAGAAGTCATCGTCCTGATTTCCTCAACGGAGAGGGATAAATATTTTGATCTTACCCAATGGTATATGTTTATTATACCGGGATGGATCATTCTCTCGAGCCAATCACGTAGAGAGACGATGCTAATGGTAGCAGAAATACTTCATAGTGTGTCAGCTGGGATGTAGTCTTTGAATGGCCTCAAAATTATGTCATATTTATAGAGGACTAGTTCAATTCTCCACCCCATAATTTTCTCATTTTTGATCTTGGTTGTGCGATGATTATCAAACATAAACGCACCACTCTACTGGTCAGTAATAAGTTTAAAATGTCTTGAAATAAGGAATTGTCGCTATTTTCTCAATGCTTCAACGATCGCATGAGCTTCTTTTTCTATTATGGAATGTTTTTGTTCAGATGGGAAGAGTGTGCGGGACGCCCTAGCTGAGAGAGAGAGTGACCGAGATTGCAAATTCTGAAGCACCAGTCTCTACTATGAAGGAGGTTGATTTATCCACAGTCGAAACCACAGATTTGCTGTTTTAGGGATTCGAAGGTTGCAATAGCTTTCAGGCTTAGTGGAAATGAACGGGATTGAACTAATGGCCTTATTTTATCAGAGTATATCTGAATCCAGTAGGAATAATGAGAAAAGAATCCTAGTACCTTCTGAAGGGAGGCAGTATCAATTGAGATTGGCAGGTCAATAAAAGATTTTATCCGTTTAGGATCCGGTTTAATACATTTATTAGAGATATTTTAGCAATATTGATTGTTGAATCTCGTATTTTACATTTGTCTTTATTAAGAGTGAAATTGTATTTCTTAGCGGATTTGAGGAAATTTTTCAAATTTTAGTCGAGTTCTTCCTCGTTGGTTCCACATATTGCTACAACTGTCCCTGTCAGGTTTTCTATGCGGATATTGCCATCAATCAGGAAGAAACTCCGTTGATAACGCCCAATTGGATCCTGGTAAATTGGTAGAGTTGCCGATTCACGTTATACGCTGTGAAGGGTCTTTCTTCAACTCTCATAGATACTTGTTGATCTGCGCCGCATAAGTCAATAGTGCTGAAGACGGATTACTGAGAAACCTTTTGAATGATGGTGTCGATCCGTGGAAGTGGTTAGGCATCGTTAGTTTGAGAATAATCGATTACCATTCTATTTTTGTTTTTTGTTACCATTCTATTTATTTTCTATGGTTTGCACTAGATGCTACTAAAGCTTGAGCCCTCCAGGATGAATGGTTCGGTCCGATGCTCCTTTCGTTTTTCATTATATTGGTTTCACTATTTATGAAATAAAGTTCATCTAAAGAGTATGAATGTTGTATAGATTTGGTTGCAATCGGCTTCCAACCTTCTGTAAGGGACGGAAATATAGAAACATGGACGATCATAGCGACAGCTAAACTGCAAACTTTCAGGGGTTTACGGATTCTAATTCGATTGAGCGATGACGTTGTAGAATATCATGCACCAATATAACGTATGATATATACATAGGTCTATATGAAAATATTTTACCTGACCTTGAAACGCTGCAGTGGAATGAAATATATTCCTGTTCTTCCATTGATTCCATGGTCGATACCCTCACCTCTAATCTCATCCACAACCTTGATACCCATGCCCCACTCAAAACCTCTACTTTCCGTCGGCCGCCTGCTCCTTGGATGTGCCAACAAATTAAAGATATGCAAAGAAGGCGTGAGGCAGCCCGTAGACGCTTTAGACGCATAAGGCTAGCAGACGACTACCAAGCGTTTAGGGTACTCCGCAATTTGACACAGGCAACTGTTAGGAGAGCGAAATCCAACCACTATCATGAAGCCCTCTCCTCTGCTCCCGATGCTAAATCAAAATGGCAACTCCTTCGCAAACTTTCCCTTTGTAAATCCTCTCCCTCACCAGTCTTCCCAGTTTCACCCGATGAATTAAATTCATCCATTTTATCAGCCTCCTCTAACAAATCTCCAACTCCTCCTTCCTGCTTTTCCTCAGTTCCATCATTCAACTCCGATAATTTTTATTTTTCCTACATCTCCCCTACCGATCTTATTTCATCCATAATGAAATCTCACACCAATTCCACTGGGCCTGATGGAATACCTGTTAAATTGTTAAAATTATGTCTCCCCGAAATCCTTCCAGTTCTTCTCTTCATTTATAATTTCTCCCTCCAAAACTCAGTATTTCCTACCTCGTGGAAAAAAGCCTTAGTCCATCCTATTAACAAAATCTTCAATTATATATCTCCTAAAGACTATCGCCCAATTTCCATCCTCTCTAACCTTTCCAAACCTCTAGAAAGAATAGTCCAATCACAAATATCAAACTTCCTTGAGTCCAAACTACTTGATCCTCTCCAATCCGGCTTCCGTCCCAATTTCTCCACACAATCCGCGCTAGTCAAAATCACCACTGACATACATACCGCTATGGACCGAAAAAAATTAACTGTATTAATACTCCTTGACTTTTCTAAAGCTCTTGATTCCCTGGACCATTCTATCCTTTTTGCCAAATTAAGATCACTATCCTTTTCCAACAGCTCTATCCAATGGTTCAAATCTTTCCTTTAACTCTAGCAGTTACCATTCCTAATCAACCCCTATCTTCCTTCCTTACCTTGTCCTCAGGAGTAGCCCAAGGTTCGAGTATTTCCCCACTGGTTTTCAATACCTATATCAATGATCTTCCTAATTCAATCCACCACTGTTCCCACCACTTATAAGCCGACGACTTCCAAATCTATTTATCCTTTCCTCCTTCTGAGCTATTAGTAGCGTTTGCCAGTATCCAGGAAGACCTAGATAGAATCAGTGTCTGGGCAAACCTGAATAGATTAAGATTAAACGCTATGAAAACTAAGGCCATTGTCATAGGTTCCAATTCCCTCCTCAGATCCAATGACATCTTTCCTACTTTAATCCTAAATGATCACCCCGTCACGTTCAGCAATCAAAAACTTGGGTATTACTATCGACCAAACCCTTTCCTGGAAACCCCACATTGCCCAAATTTCCCGACGGTCAATAGGTACCCTTAAATTACTCCATCGTTCTCGACATCTTCTTCCACAACCTACCCGCAAACTCCTTGTGTCCTTTATTATCTTTCCCCACTTTGACTACGGATGTGTGGTATACGGGGGACTCTCGAATGTGCTCGAGGAAAGATTGAAGCGGATCATGAACTGCTTTTTAAGATTTGTCTTCGGCACCTCGAGACGGGCCCATGTGTCCCACCTTTACGGCTAGTTAGAGTGGCTCTTCCCCTGCAACCGTAGACAATATTTCCTCGGATCTTTTCTATACCAAATTATCACCACCCACCATCCTTCCTACACCTACAGCCTCCTACAATTCAAATCCTCGGTCCACGCACTGGAAACAAGATCTCGCCTTTCTGGCCTCCATACTCCCTCCCACAGAACCAAAACATTCGAACGCTCCTTTCTCGCCCGTTCCTCTACCCTTTGGAATTCCTTTCCTTCTAATATCCGCCATGCTTCTTCTCTATCCTCATTCAAATCCCTCCTTGTCCAACACCTTCTTTCTCTCCAAAATGATGCTCTCTAATTGCGAAATTTCAGTTTAGGATTAACATCTGGATCAGAAGTGAATAATAGTTTTTTAATGTACAAACTTTGCTAATCAATTCATTATTTTTGTATTTTTCATTTTCTCTGTTGTTTTTTTTACTTTTTTTTTCTCATTGTTTTTGTTTTGTTCAAATTAATTATATTTTTCGATAAAAAAACTTATTTATTTGCTTATTTATTTTACTGAAGATATTGTAAAAATTAATTGGTCTGTATTCTAGAGTCTTATGGCCAGATAATGTTACTCTTTTATTTGTTCCTTCATGTTATTCTTAAGGGACCTAGTCCCAGAATAAAGTTCTTTTATCTATCTATCTATCTGTATAGCACTAATATATGCAGAGGTCTTTCATAACTGATAATTTAATGTTTTGATAGTGACAGTCGTATATTCCAAGATTTAATAAGCAGCTACCAAAAATAGGTGAAACAAGAGATTTCGAGGCTATTTGATTTGTCCGCTTTGGGGCAAACTTTGTAGCTTCAGTTCACGTGCTTTAATCAGGATAAGAAAACTTCCTGTATCTATGAGTGCTTGATATAGAGGAGGCTATGATGTTGATGAAAACAGAAGTCATTGATCGAAATTTCGACTTACAGACCCTTTTATAATAGCCGATTTTTCCACAACCCTTAAGGTTCCCCCAGACAGATGTGATACTGAACTCGAGACGATACTGAGTCGGAACAGTTTATATCTTCAGAACTATTGGCCATAGAAAGCTCAAAATAGTGTCATTTTTTACGTAATTACAAAGGATTTAATTTTATATGTTTCTTGAATTTACAAAACAAATCTTTTTTTTTTTAAATATATGTTACATATGCATTTTATAAAAATCTTGTATTTTTATGCCAAGTTTTTTCAAACTGAAATGGAGATAATGTATAGGTCATATTTTAAAGAATTAAAATTTACTTTTACTTTGCTAAAAGCCATTAATAAACTACGTTTTTAGGTTACATCCGACATTATTCGAGTGCCATTAATTGGTGAATGAGCATCCACCAAACTTTTTTTTTTAATAAACTTTGTCGAGATACTATTGAAACATTTGGTATATGCATAGTTATATTAGTACTAAACATATATTTTAGATTGAATATATTAAACACAAAAACTGTTGGAGATACATTTAAATGATTTATATTTATCTTCTAGTTGCTTTATACATTTTCGGTGCCATGTAATTAGATCAGTAAATATAAAGCAAAAAGGCCATTCGGTCACCAAGTATTTTATTTTAAATCTTTTCGACATTTCGGCCAACTGGGACCGAATAGATATAGATTAATTAAATAAATTATAAATAGATTAATTGTGTGTAGAGATATTTTACTATAGAAAAAGTAAAACAAAAATGGAAGAAATGAATACAATATTGACAATTGTTTTTCATATAACAATAAAATGAAGTACGTTTTACATGGTAGATACGGTTTAAATGAAATAATTGTTGGTAATTATTGGGATCTCACGCTGCTTTATCAAAAGGGGGCGTGGCTCACATTGAGGTTACGTCCCCACCACCTTCCCTTATACATTCGTCACTGTTTTTCGAAACGTTTACTTCTTCCTGGTAAATAATTACCGAAATATACATAATTTTACGTTTCCCACTGACGATAATCACGACTGTCTCCGCTTTTTCAGAAAATTAATCACAATAATTACCAACTAGGAATTTAATTCAAATAATAATGTTTACATCGAAGAAACGAATGAAAGTTATATACAGTAAACACAGAAATGAACACATTTTTATTATCATTAACAATAACAAAGTTAAAATAAATAAAATTTATGTTCCCCATCGCGTTAATCACGATATTCTGTGATACTACTTTTGATATTTTTACTTTTGATATTCTGATACTTTTGATATTCTGTGTCCTACTTTTCAAAAAGTAGGAGAAAGGGGAAAAATGGTGGGGGTAACTGGTGACGTGAGGATGCATAACCTTACTTAGGCCACGCCCCTTTTCTTATCAGCAGCGTGAGATCCCAATAATTACCTAATTGTTTAATAATTATAAAATAAAATATATTAACTTACAAGATAAATGCCAATGAAAATCGACTAAACAAATTTGTTCTTTCAGACTTTAAAATGGCCCAAGTTGGCCGAAACTTCGAAAAGAAGTAAAATAAAATAAAATACTTGGTGACCGAATGGCCTTTTTGCTTTATATTTACTGATTTATATTTAGTTTAAAGTTTAAAAGATAATTAACATTTTTTTTTTTTAAAGTTACTTTGATTTAATGAAACTTCTCTTATTTTCAATATTTTTTTATTCTTCTATATATTTTTATGATTAACCCACATGTATAACATTTCCACGCCAATTGCAACATTTTCCAAATCAATGTCACCTTTTCCAATTCAAATATAACTTTTTCCATTTCAAATGTAACCTTTTCCATTTCAATTGTAACCCTTTCCAAATCAATGGTAACGTTTTCCATTTCAATTGAATCGGTCATTTGGAAAAGGGCACATGTCCGCAATTTACTTTTGTGGACATGTGCCCTTTTCCAAATGACCGATTCAATTGTAACTGGTAATCCGATAGTAAATTCGAAAATAGCGCCCTTGAAAACCTAAATGGCCGAACAAAATTTCGGTGGTAAATTTGGCATTAGCAACTTCTAAAACCTAATGAACGATCAACAAATCGGTGAAATCCATCTCCCCCCACTAAATAAATAAAAAATAATAAATATTTAAAAATAAATAAACAACTTTATTTCAAAAATTTAAACTACTTGAAATTAGCACTTAATATCAATTATATGATAAACGAAAAAAATTACGGGAGAATATGCAGAAATTATTTCAAAAGTCATTATTGTAATTAAAATAATTATTTTTCAATAATGAAATAAATAATATTGAATTAATTCATGTCTGGTTGGGTTACAATTGGAATGGAAAAAGTTACAATTGATTTGGAAAGGTTTACAATTGAAATGGAAAAGATTACAATTGAAATGGAAAAAGTGACAATTGATTTGGAAAAGGTTACAATTGACTTGGAAATGCTATATTATGACAACCCCTCTCCACTATCTTCTCTATATTACTAATATGACATTCTTAGTTGCAACACCTATACGTCTTCTTTATTACTTTGGAATTTTTCTTAGTTACTCCTTTACCATACATAGAGCTTGAAGATACTAAATTTTGTCTGTTGATTTTTTTTTTATATTATAATTTCCCAGTTATACTTATTTATTACTGTTATTATTTTTTTTAAATTTATTGTTATTACTCTATCAGTTTATTCTATAATTATTAATAGTCAGTTTAACTAATAACCAGTTTATTCTATTATTATTAACTAATTTATTTTCAGTTAATGTCATTACTCTATCAGATTAATCTTCTAACATTTTCATTTTTTCTCATATCTTTTTATTTATACGATCGGACATCTCTAATATGTGTTGCATGTCTAGAATCCATTAAAACGTGGTCAATTTGGTTTCTTGTCTGTCCGTCCGGGAAGACCCATGTTTCCTTATGTATGTTCTTGTGAGGGAAATGTGTGGTACTAATTGACAGACCTCTTCCAATTGCGAAATCAACTAGCCTCACTCTCTTCTATTGGAGCATGCACAGAAATCAGGGATGTGTTGCAAAACTGTCCTTTAATTCTCAGATAGCACATTATATAACTAACATTTTCGTATTTCAGGATACTTCCTTTCCACTTCTTTTTAATCATGAATCCGGTCCCCGGTCTATTGGGTCTATCCCCACTCTTAATTAGGATATAATCCTTGAGCACAGTGAAGTCTGATTTTCTCCATCGTATTTCCTGCAGAGCCAAAATGTCAACTCCGTACCTATTTAGCACCATCTCAAGATTTCGGCTTGCTCCCGCTTTGAACAAGCTTTTTACACTACAGAATCCAATCTTACGTCCTTTTCCTCGCCATTGTTCGTTCCCAATTTTATCAGTCCAGCCTTTCATCTGAGATGTATTCGTGATAAGAGAAGTTTAAGGAGAGCGGGTTACCAGCCCACTGCCTCCGATTCAAGTGAAGGAGCTGCCTTCTCAGTGCCTCTTGACTTACACCTCCATCCAGAGCGGCTACCTAGGGAAGGTGATCCGAGCGCAAGGTGAGCCGATCGAAACTCAGACCACTTCCTCAGCATCATCAAATACAAACAAAAATAGCGAACCCCAGTAGAGAAACCGGAGATAAGATTATCCCGTAAAATGTCATTAAACTCAATAATGGAGAAGTTAGGCAGGCATATAACGATAGCTTCAACAAGAAAATCTCTGAATGTCGTGATGGTACGGACGCCAGTATCAGATGGCCCAACATAGAAAGAGTAATAAGATCATCTGCTGAGGAGGTTCTTGGCTATCGACAGAAACAAGAAAGAACAGAATGGTTCGATGAGGACTGCATCAGATTAATGCAGGAAAGAAATGAAGCCAGAATGGACTACCTGAAAAAGAAGACGAGACAGGCTTACTACCTTTATAGCAATAAGAGGAAATTGGCTAGCGTCCTTTGGTGACGTAAAAGAAGAGAGTACGAAAGAGAGAAATATGAGCTCATAAAATGCCAATATGAAAATAAGGATGTACGAGGTTTCTTTGGGAGAATACGACAGATCAGACAGGGATACAAACCACGGCATAACCTTATGAAGGACGAAAAAGGAGATGCTCTGACGGGCAGGGACGATGTCATGAACAGATAGACGAGACATTTCCAGGGACTACTGAACAAGGAAGAAGAATTTAACGAAGATATAATACAGCAGAACTTCGACCTGAATCGGACACTAGAAAATGACATTGACGACGATGTGGAAACACCACCTGAGAAGGAGGATGTTATGGAAGTACTCCAAAATTATAAAGAATTATAAAGCTCCGGGGGTCGACTGTATACCAGTAGAACTGCTGAAGTAAGGCGGAAGAGCAGTACTCGACGAATTGTACGAAGTAATTTTCGATGTCTGGATAAATGAAAAAATACCGGTGAATTGGACCACAGCTCTTTTATGCCCCATAAGAAGGGAGAGAGTGCTAGAGTGCGAAAATTACAGAGGCATAGCCCTACTTAACGTAGCCTATAAATTTCTATCGTCCTTAATTTGTAAGAGACTGAAGACATGGAGAAAATTGTTGGCGACTACCAAAACGGATTTAGACAAGGAAGGTCGACAACGGACTGCATGTTTGCCCTGAGACAGCTTTTGGAAAAGGCGCATGAATTTGATGTCACTCTTCATCATCTCTTCATCGATTTCGGGTAAACCTTCTGCAAGATTTAAGAAGTTTTGGAGTCTTCAAAAAGTTAGTATGTCTGGTTCGTTTGACGATGACCAATTCTAAATGCAGGATCAAATCACGGGGCACATTGGGACAGGAGTTTCCAGTCAACAATGGACTTTAATTCTCTTTAATTTTTACATGAAGGGAGCAGTACGAGGAATAAGAACCAATCCTGGAGGCACTATCTATGACGGATACACAAAGGTATTGGCCAATGCCGATGATGTCCACCTGGTAGCCAGAACACTGCAGGCACTCGCCGGAGCATTAGAAGAGATGGAGCGAGAAGCAAACAGAAGAGTTCTCCAGATCAACGAGAAGAAGACGGAATATATGAAGAGCATCTATAACCCTACACCGAAACAACCGCATACGATTAGTATCAATGGCCATAACTTCCCAATTTGTAGGGCTTTCAAATATCTTGGAGCGCTGGTCACTGAAAACAATGAAATATATAAAGAGATGGAGGCCAGAATTGCATCAGGAAATCGTTTCTTTTTTTGCAATTCATAAAGTTGTAAATTACTAAGATTTTCCTCGGAGAGCCAAGGTTATCATCTACGAGACAATTATTCGCCCAACAGTTTGGCAGTGAGACATGGGTCCTGACAAACGAGATGGAGAAAAGACTGCGTGCCTGGGAAAGAAAAATGCTCAGAAAAATATATGGTCCAATCCACTTTGAGGGACAGTGGAAAATTAGAAAGAATGAAGATTTGAGAGCATTATATGATCAGCCGGATATAGTAAGTGTTATAAAAAAGGTCAGGCTAAGGTGGTTCGGGCATGTGGAGCGTATGGAAGAAAATCGTCCACCAAGGAAGCTGCTTTTTGGAAAGCCAGGCGGTACCCGAAGATGTGGACGTCCTAGAATTGATGGTTAGACGATGTTGAAGTGGACCAGCGACAACTTGGAGTGAGGGGATGGAAAGCGGCTGCGGCTGTTAGAACAGCCTGGCATGCAATCTGTGATGAGGCTCATACCCAACAGGGGCAGCAGCGCCAAACATAATAATAATAATAATATCTTTTTATTTATTTACATTGTCAATTTTTATATCATTCACTGTACATATCATTATTTTATTTTTTATATCTTGTTTATTTAGCCCTGACGAAGACCTGCAAAGTGGGCCGAAACGTCGGTTTCTAATAAATAGTTTATACTATTTGTGAACTTTTTTTTTGATCTCCCGGACCATCTTATTCCTTCATTGTAATGTAATTACACCGTGTAATTTCTACGGTTTACTATTAATTATTCAATATTTATATAATAACTGTGTATAACTATTTGGTAGAGCAAAACATAATAGATTTGCAGAAAGTGAAGTTTACACTCGAAACTGTCTAGCACTTATATCTGAATTACTTATTTTTAAAGTAAATGAAAAAATGGTTACATTCGTGAGAGTGGATAAAAATACTTACCATGATTTTAGGGTGAGCAACCTTCCACCCTGGTTTATCATGCCAGACTGGATACACTAAGTGATAGTAGACTAAACTAGACACTTGTACATTTGATTTGTGTAATTTGGCTCACTTCAAATGTGTCCCTAAACCGGCGGTAACCCTCGTGAGGTAACTGTTGTGAGGATTATGGGAGACTTCCCTTTAAACTTAGATAACTTTTTTTACGTGAAGTTTAATGCTAAAGTGCCGTTTTTTGAACAAGTTACACCAATATTCAAAGTCGATAAATTTGTATTTATTTATATTCAAAATGGCTGAAAGTTTGCAAATTTCCTGATGCCATAAAAAAAAAATTCCAATTCGCTTTTAATAACTCTAAAAACATTTAATTTTCAAGCCGTAACGTACCAGTATTATTTTGTCTCTGAACCATGACCTATTTCTCACAAATTAATATAAAAGTTCGAAGACAGAAAATTTGGAAAAAAAAATATATTTTCACTCATATGAAACGTGTCAATATAATTGTTACAATATACCCCTCAGACGGTCAATAAATTGACGTAATTCAATATTGACTGTGTAAGGGACACTTTATACTGCATTTAATATTTAATGTAAGTAACCTTCCTGAATTTATGATTATTGTCCGTATTGATATTATCCTTTCGCCCTTTACAATTGACTTGTTAGTTCTTTGGAATTTCAACTACAAGCCTTTTGGCACGAATTTAAATTGTTAGATTTCTGAGTTTTGTTTGTTTATTAACATCGTTGATGACTACCAGAAGGTATCTTTGAATAAATTGCAGCCAATTATTAAACCTGTTCCAATATTAAAATTCTCATTCAAACGATTACAATATTTTTGTTTCAATTGAGGCGTATTTTTGATTGCACATGAGAAAGAAATATCTGTTGTATTTCTCTTAATCTGGAATATACTAACAGATATGTCATCTTGAAAACAATAAATAGTTTATATTTGTATATAATTCATGGCATTTTCAATTTAGGAAAGTTTGATTGGTGGTTATTATGATATTGTTAATAATAATATAATCCACTGACTTATCATCCAATCCCAAATCCGATGATATTGATAAAATTAGATAAAAAGTTTGAGTGCTTTACATTTTTTAATTATAAATTATGATAGGACATTCATTTCAAATGATTTGATTTAGTAATCGATTTAGTTTATTTTCAGTTATATACTTTGTCAGCTGGTGAAGTATAATTATCGAATTATGTTGTCAAGCACATTCGCATATTCCTTCCCAAAAGTTATGATGATACTAGATTTCTTATTTCAATAAAAAAAAAAATCTATTTTAATACTTAGGTGTTTTATCATATTAGAGTTAAGGAGGTTTTTTTTTATCTTTGAAGGGTTTCGATTAAATGGGTAACTCACTTATACTATTTAGATGTAATTTATAATTAGCATTTACTGTGGCACTCCTCTATTCAATTATACCAACATACCTCTTTCAGCTTCAAGTTTTTCTCCATTCCAGTTAAACTGGTTTTTCTCAAGTATTGTTTTGACTGAACTCATTTTTCAATTGGAATAATATTTAATTGTGATGCAGGCCAGATACACGGAGATGTGCATTTGGTTTACATTTATAAACTCCTGTACTTTATCTCCCCTCTTCTCTATGATAGTCACAATCTGCTTCTGCACTTTTTCTATGACGTGCAAAGAACAGGTCCTCTTCTTTCAAGGTTGAAGTGGGCTGGGCCCTCAGCAATTTTACATTTGTATTCAAAAGCTTTGTATTTCAGGTAATTCTCAGTTAACACCTGTAAGAATTCTCTTTGAGGATATAGAATCTGGTTCCCCTCAACAATTTGGCCCTAGGTACCTTAATGGCAACGCAGTTGGTGACAAAATGCTCAGAAGTCTCAGGAATGTCACTGCTGGAGTATAGTGAAATGAAATGAAAGAACCATAAATCTTATTCTAGGACTTATAGTCTCCTTAGAATTATTAAAAATGTACAGTACCAATAGCATTTGTTTGGTTTTTAGTAATAATTATTAAACAATTAAATTCAACCAGATTCTACATCCTAAAAGAGAATTCTTTCAGCCATTAGCTGAGGAGAACTACAAAGCTTTTTTATACAAGTGTAAAATTGCCCAACCCACTTCAAAATTGAAAGAAGAAGTCCTGCTCCTAGGATGCCATAGGACAGAAAAAGTGTCAAAGCAGATGGTGACTACCCTTGAGAAGAGGGGGAATAAAGTACAGGAGTTTATAAATGCAGACCAAATGCACATGTCTGTGTACCTTGCATGCATCACAGTTAAATATTGTTCCGTCTGCAATATATTTTCTTAATAAAATGTCAGTTATTCCTTACACATACACTAGTTTATGAGAGTTTACACTTACTGTTTTTGCTTTTTTACGTATATCAGTATCTTGTGAAAGCTCAGAGTAACTGAATAGGTTAACTTAGCTACTGTAAAGAACAAATATCAATATCAGTACTTTTCTTTGGGATACCAGATATTTTGTTTAAATCTTATTGTGGGATTAAATGCATTTTGCAATTTTGTAGGTCCAGTATCTTTTGTAAAGTTTGTGACCCCCCAGGTCATATAGTGACAAATGATGGCTGCTACAAATGTGTCAACCATGCAACTAAAAGTTTTATAAAGCTGTGCTATTTTTATAAAGCAGATCAACTTACAGATATAACTCTGAAAGCAGGTAACTCAATTTCTCTCTCTCTTTTTGTTTTTTGATTTTTAAAATGTGAGGATTTCGTTTCATTTTAAATAATGTTAAATTATGATGATAGTAAATTCATTATAATATCCATTATGAACTATTTCTTGCCACAATAATATGGCAGCGGGGAAATGAGATCAGTTTGCGAGAGGGTAGGTAACTCCTCTCCTTCCACAAATTCTCCCTTGATGAACAGTTGAACTATCAATGACATGTTTGTTTTCATTTTGCCGTAAATGTGATAAGTTGTTGAAAATAATTTGAATAAAAACAAGAATTAATAAATAAATGGAAATTAATACATATTTTTTTTACTAGTGATTACTTACCTTTTAAAGGCACTAGGAGGGGGGACGTGTTTCAAATTAGTAAATGTTTCCCTCAGTTTGCCATATTCTTGTGGGTGAGCTATAGAACTTTTTCATGTTAACAGGTTTGTTTGGTTTTTTACTGGTTAATTCATCCTCATGGCACTACAACTCATGCAGAGTCAGGGCCTCCCGTAATTTCAACCGCCAGTCATCTCTGAGAAGTGCTGCTGGCTTTCAATTGCTTATACCAAGGATAACCCATACATCAGTTTCCACTCCATCAGCCCATCAAAGCCTGGGTCTTCCCACTAGTCTTGCTGTGTAGGTCCGCTCATCCAATAGCTTTCTTAATATATGTTCTTCAGACGAATGTGTCCAGCCCATCTTAATCCACCAATTCTTATTACCCTAACAACGTCAGCATCTCCATATAGCTTCTGCAGCTCATTGTTTGTTCGCCAGTCCTGGTTAATACCTATATCTGGATTTGTGAGCTCCTAACTGCACATTCTAGGGCACTGTTAGATAGGAGACATGCCAAGCAATCACCTTGACGCAATCCTTTATGTGTTTCAAAATAGTCTGACATATTTCCTTGGATTTTGACAGCATATTTTACTTCCTTCATTGTCACTTGTATTAACCGCACAAGTTTAGGCAGGATACTCAGGTTTAGCATATCTTGATATAGCTCTTTTCTTAGGACACTGTCATATGCCCTCTGATAATCAATGAAGAGGTAGTGTGCTTATTTTATGTTCCCTTGTCCTCTCTAGGATTGTTCTGATAGAAAATATTTGGTCGATTGTGGCTCTTCCTCACATGAATCCAGTCTGTGATATATGCCTATAGCCCTTTCAGCTAACAGAAGTAATTTCTGGAATAAGATTCTTAAACGGATTTTATATGCGCATGGTAGCCTGGATATCCTGTGGTAATTGTGACAGTCAAAGATATCTCACTTCTTATGGATGGGGAATATATCTTGCAAGTTCTTCCCCACCATATTTGAACAGTTCTGATGGGATTCCATCTATCCCCGGAGTCTTATTGTTTCTTTAGGTATTTTATTGCCTATTCCACATCTTCCATGTCGGGAGGCTCCAGGTCGCCTGCTGGTATTTCCTACCTCTTTTCCCTAACGTGAGGACTGCTCTCATTCAAAAGTCCTTGGATGTAGTCTTTCCATTGCTCCATTATTCGACTTCTGTTAGTGATTTAATTACCCTCGTCCTTACATGCATTGCTGTGGAGTTTGAATGTTCTTCGGCTCTGGTTGATGTGATAGCAGAATTTCCTGATTTCATTTTGGCTTCAAAAACTGGTTGATTATATATAAAAATTATTTAAAACTTAAGTGCAAATATCAGAAACCTCTATAATGCCATATTATGTTCTATTAATATAAACTTCCAATTTTTTTTTCTGATGTTTTAAATAGTTACCTAAGATTTAAGTTAATTGTAAAATAATAGTACATGTTCTAATTTATATTTGTGAAAATTATTGATCTAAAATTTTTTGATATTTAAAATTTTGGTATAACTGAAAAATTTGTTTCCTAATTTTGGTACCTCTGGTATTATGTGTATGCTGAACAATTTTTTTTTATTAAGGACCAGTGGTGTCCAGGTTAAAAATAAAAATGTGTAATATTTGTTACAAAATGCTTATTACGATGCTTTGACATATCCTAAGGTCATTTTCAAGTATCATATCCAAAATTTATCTAATTCTGTTTATTGTGTACATCTGAATTAATGTTTTGTTATTTCTACAAAGAGTTAATTTGTCTTTTAATATGCCGTTAATTTTAACAGGGGAAGATTGGGTTTAATTTTTAAATTTTTTAATTTGGCTTGCTCTTCCTCTGACGATGAATTTTGTTCTGAGTATATGGTTTGGTTTCATGGTCCCGTGTACCAATTTGAGCAATTGATTTTAATTTATTTATATGCATGTTCCTATGGACATAATTTTCTCATAGTTCCTGAAAGCTTGATATAATGAAATTAATCATTTTTTCAATGTCAAAACTCTTCTTAATCATAACTTCTTTTTTTTTTTATAACTTTCAATGATCCCCTTTTCACCGAAGATATCTAAGGAATGAAATATGTGATTATCTTGTCTATGCAATATTCCAATCCCCTTCCATGTCAAAAATACAGTTATACTTATGTAATACAATAACTAAATATTCTAAATGCCATCAATTAAATGGCCATTATCACTGTAAAGGTGGATTCACATGGGGTTGTGAAACTGGCAAGATCACGACTCATTTCACACATGAATCCCACGAAACGACTTTCTTATTCGAACAGCGAGCTCACAACCTACAGTTCACACAGAGCTAGTGTATCACAGAAATTTGCTGGATCACTATGAATTATGCCATAATCCCCCTTGGTACCTGGTATCGTATCTTCAACCTTCAACGTTGTCTATATTTGAATAAAAAATATATATCTGTGTCCCATTGGCCTTTTTAATTTTTAACTTAATTATCAATTATGGCACCATATTCTAGAAACACTACTAGAAGATTAAAAAAGATTGTTCTGAGTTAAATAGAGGATCCAAATATGAAATATTGCCATCTCTTCTGTTGAAATACGACTAGCGATCTTGAATTTGTCAGTGAGTTGTTGTAATCTTACCAGTAAGCTCCTAACTAGCGAATTTTATATTTTAATATAAAAATGACTAGAGACAGTTATTGCAATGTCAATTTTTTTTTTTTTTTACATCAAAAGCGATAAAATATTTTTGAAATGAAATGAAATGATAAAAAAAATTCTGGTACAACTTTACAAGATGGGCGCGTTATCACTGGTACTCCCGATCTTACCCGAAGGCCGCCGGACTAGCATACTTTAGCGCCACATGTACTAACTGCTTTGCATTCAATTGTAACATTCGTATTCATTGCAATTATTAAAATTATTACTGCCTTAATTACATATTATTTAAAATTGTTAGTGCTGTCGACTTCCGGTGATCTGGGGAGTTGTATTAATAATTTAAAGGAGTGATAATTTAAATTACGGTAAGGACCCGATCTCAACTCAAAAAGAACTTTTGGGGCATGTTTATCTCTTGAGTGAGCGGAAGTCGTCAGCTGTTATCTATTTAAATCAGTAATAATGGAAATTACGGTATAACCCCGACCTCAACTGAAATGGATCCGTTGCTGTTTTGTTTATTTTTTGGACGGACGTAATGAGCGGAAGTCGACAGCACTATTAATTTTAAATAATATATAATTAAAGCAGTAATAATTTTAATGATTCCAATGAACACGAATGTTAAAATTGAATGCAAAGCAGTTAGTTTGCACAAATGGTGCTAGAGTATGCTAGTGCAGCAACATTCGGGTAAGAACGGGAGTAAAGTTGCACCAAAATCCTTTTCAGGGACACAAGTCCCCTAAGAATATTTACCGTGTCCAGACTTTTATCATTGACTATTGTCATTCGTGACCATACATTTGTCTGGCTTAATTTAATGCTCATAAAAGTGCACTTATTAATTATCTAGTAGTAATTATAATAACAGAAATACATACTGTTTACATGAATGTGGTGGTTTGATTTTAGAATAGGTGAAGGAATAATTGTTGTTTAAAGTAAAATGTGGAGGTGAATTGCTGAATAGAGACAGGTAAGGAATTCCAAAAAGAGGTAGCACGAATGACGAAGGATTTTCTGAAGGAAGCTGTTCTATATGAGGAAATATATAAATCAGTAGGTTGGGATCTTGTATTTAGAGAGTGAACAGAGGAACGTAGAGTGAGAATATCATGGATATAGGAAGGTTTTTTAATTAGGGATTGATAAATTATTTGCCACTTCTATAAATTTGTTTTATTGAAAACTAGTTTCGAATGTTATACATTCATCCTCAGTTCTAAGAGCACACAAAAAATTCAAAATAAGCAATTCAAAATATAGTTGGTATTATTATACATATTAAATTAGATTAATATAAATCAGTATTATAAAACATTTATGAATTATGAATTTAATTAAGACAAGAAATCAAATACGTGTTGGTACTCACCAAGGTTTAAATGGATTATATCAAACTGAATAGTTTGTACTGGTTTCTTCTCGCATTGAACTATCAATGAACGAGAAGTAGGCAGGATGTTTTTAGGTAAACGGTTTAAGGGTCAGGGTTTTCCCAGTAATGCCGGAGAGTAATTGTTTTTTCTGTTATTGATGGGAATAAATTTAAGATTGGACTATTGGAGATATTTATTTGGTCATTTAAGCAAATAAATATCTCCAATAGTCCAATCTTAAATCTATTCCCATCAATAACAGAAATTAAGGAGGTGCTTGGAACCGATGAGGATGACCTTGGTTTTTTTCAGCAATCAGCCTCAATTCATTGTTGATGTTATCTCAGACTACTATCATTATCTTCTTGTAACTTTCAGATTGCCTCAAGCATCTTGGTGGGATGTAAGGATTGATAAATTTGGATGTATGATCTATCAGAAGAATCTGAGATATTATTAGGTTACCTGCAATTAAAAATATTACATTTTGGAAGAGAGGAATGTATGTAAGGTGGGAGGATTCAAATGTAGGATCAAATAGTACATCAAGGGGGACAGTAAATTATGATATAAAGGAGGGAAAAGATGCTTGAGAAAACCTGGACAAATAGGTATTCCATGTGCGGAGTTTCAGGAGAGGGAGATTTTTTGTCCCTTAACACTAAAAAAAATTATATTTTACCAGAAATAGGAGAAATTTATAACATTATAATCAATAAATGTTTCATTAAGATATTATGCATCAAGGTCAAATATATTAGAAATATATTTCATTTATAAATCATAGAGGCTTCTTCTTCTTCTATCGCTTCTCCCTTTTGTGCTTCTCAGTGTAGGGGAGTGCATAGCCACGAACTCCACTCCTCTCTGTTCCTTGCTAGCTTCCTGGCCCAACGGAAAACTTTGCCTCTTCCTTTGCAAAGTCTATCGATGTATTCCAGATTCGACACTCTTGGGCGTCCTCGAGGTCTTCTGCCATCCTGAGCGTAGTCCATTATCTTCAATGGGCCCCTATGTTCCTCCATCCCAACCACATGGCCAAATCATTTCAATTGGCGGGTTTGCAGAACTTCCTTCAAAGGGGTGACCCCCCGTTCCTGTTTTATCCTCTCATTGACTAGGGATCCTAATCTCACCAACTGTTCTTCACAGAAATTTCATCTCAGCAGCAGTGACTCTGCTCTCCTGCCTGTCTGCCAGTATCCAGCTTTCAGGGCTGTAGAGAAGTATTAGTAGGCACACAGATTTAAATATATGGAGCTTAACATCCTTAGCCACCTCTCGCTTTCCTACAACAGTGTTGCAAATCTGTTTCTTATTCTGTTAGATATTTCCAAGTCCACTTTCCCAGATCTTTCTATGACTGCAGTATATATGTACATCTTCAATCTGCCTTCCTACTTGTAATACATTGCTTTTACTGGAATTGATCTCACTTTTCGATGAAATTCCTCATACCATTGAGTCAATGCCTGCTGTAACTTTTCAACGGAATCAGCGATAAGAACATCATCGCCGTAGAGGAGAAGCTGCATCACCACCGGACGAAAGCTTTTTCTCCCCAGGAACCTCTGCTCTGTTCTTCTTTTACAGATGGCCACCACTTCATCTATATAAATTAGAAATAGCAATGGGCTTAAACTATTTCCTTGTTTGACCCCCCTTGTTATGTTAAAGTAACCGGACTCCAACCCGTTCAGGCGTTTAGCTTCCTTTAGGTGTTGGTAAATGGATTTTGGCCCCCAATAAGTTTCATGGGGCGTTTTTAGCTCTAAGAGCCTCCCATATTTCATGTCTGGGAACCGTGTAAAATGCAGCTTTAAGGTCAAGGAAAGCGAGATATATATTATTAAGTGAGTCTAGGAATTTTAAAAGTAAAAGTTGCTGAAGGTCAGTGAGTAAAGACCAGCTTAAATAGTCATCATATTTAACTGTGAAAGATGAGAAGAATGAAGATGGATACAAAGTAGGAGCATGAAGACATCGAATGAAGTATCAAAATAACTTTATTTAATATGTATATGAAATTTTAAATTTATTTATATATATATATATATATATATATATATATATATATATATATATATATATATATATATATATAAATTTGTAAATTATTTTGGTCATCACATTTTATTAAAATTATAAATGAATAATTTTTATTTTTATATCAATAAATTATCAATAATTTTTCTGATTGTATTTTATAACCAACAAATAAACAATTTGATCCTTATTCAAGATTATCATTATTTCACTTGCAGTTAAAAATTAGTAAAAGCTTAAAATATTATAACATCGGCGACCCTGCTAGGATTGTGTCTGTTTAAATAAATTACAAATTGTTTTTAAAGTTAAAATTAGTACAAAAGTAAAATATTTTAACAATATGTGTATATATAATATATAATAATAATAATAAACTCTTTATGTATTCCGGGACAAGTCCTTTTAGAATAACAATTACAGGCAGTGATAGGTGGGCTTCAGAGCCTTTGAATAGAAGATATTGGAACATATGCATTAACAGATAATTAAAAAAGAAAAGTCAATAAATAAATACAAATGAAAACTATAACAAGTGATAATGCAATAACTTCTAGGATATGAAATAGGTATTAATAGTCTAATTGATTACGTCTTAAAACAAAAACCACACGAACTTCTTATGTTGATAAGATATGACAAAATTATAAAATGAAGTAACATATTTACAAATGTTGATTGAAATAAGAGAAAAAACTATTT
Organism: Rhaphigaster nebulosa; assembly: GCA_948150685.1. Lineage (NCBI taxonomy): Eukaryota > Metazoa > Arthropoda > Insecta > Hemiptera > Pentatomidae > Rhaphigaster > Rhaphigaster nebulosa. The sequence continues at coordinate 160,699,603 of OX411307.1, forward strand.
ACAATGTTTTTTGGAATTAGATGTAAAATAAATGATAGAATAAGTGGGATTTGAAGGTGATAAAGAGTATTGGAGCAACGAACAGAAGGAGGGATGGAATTTCATAAGGATGAGGATCGGACAAGAAAAAGTCAGTCAAAAGCTGCAGATCAGTGGGCCACTGCATATAAGTCTGAAGGGCGAGAACGGTTATGACGAGAATGAACAGAGGATTTGAATTGAAGGAGGTTGAAAATGTAGGATGGATGACGGGATTGGATAACTTGGTAGAGGAAGGATGCCAGGATATGCTTACGACGTTAGGAAGGGTAAAGCCAGTTCAACTCTTCGTAATATCGGGAAACAGAGGCATCCCTCGGGATCCCGAAGATGAATCATACAAAGCAATTTGTCAAATGTTTTATTTTTGCCTCGAGGTCCCCAGAGACGCCCCCATACACCGCGCAATATTAATCAAAGTGAAGGAATATTAAGGAAGTAACTAGGAGTCTACGGGTCTCAAGTGGAAATAGGTGATGGAGGTAATTTAGTCGCTTTAAAGTGTAAAAGGTACAACGGGAGATATCGAAAACATATTTTTCCAGGAAAGAGTTTGATCAAAGGTGATTCCAAGGTTTTTTATGGTTGTATAGAACTTAATGGGATTATTATTTAGGAACAAGGTTGGGATATGAGGAACAGTTTTAAGGAGGTGATGGGAACCTATTACAATTTCCTTTGTCTTCTCTGCATTCAACTTCAGCTTGTTAGCAACAGCCCAGTGACTTATTTGATTCAAGTCCTCTTGGAGTCTTTTGGTGACTAGTAATAGGTCGGAAGGCGGGAACGACAGGTATATTTGGAAATCGTCAGCATAGAGAGTATTGAGAGTGATGGATAAGAAGGGGAAGGTCATTAATATAAATAGCAAATTGAGTAGGAGACAAAGAGGAGCCCTGAGGGATACCAGAGGAGAGGTACCGTGATTTGGATGAAGGCTGTCCTGGAACGACTACATATTGCGACTGATCTGAGAGGAAGGATTGGAAACAGCGCACAACATTGTTGAATAAAGGAAGACTTTGTAATTTGTTAAGGAGGATGTTATGGTCAACTGTGTCAAAAGCTTTGGAGAAATCTAAAAGGATGAGGATAGTTATGTTTTGGTGTTCAATGGCGGTTTGGAGGTCCTGGGTTATTTTCAGGAGTGTAGATTGTGTTGAGCAGCAAGGATGAAAGCCAGATTGGAGAGGGTTAATGAGGGACCGTTCTTCTAGGAAGTTTGAAAATTGAATTTGTACAAGGCATTCCAGTGGTTTTGAGAGGTTAGAGAGGAGAGAAATAGGACGGAAATCATGGTGTGAGGTGGGATTTGTAATTTTATTTAATGGTCAGATTAGGGCAGTTTTCTAAGAAGAGGGGAATATGGAATTTTGTAGAGAAAAGTTGTAAATATGATAGAGAAGGGGCATAAGGGTTGGGAGACAGGAATTTATTAGCTTTACTGGGATATCGTCAGGACCATAATCATTGGTGTGGGATTTTAGGATAGTGGATAGTAATTCGTCATACGACAGGTAGGAGAAAAAGAAGTTTTCTGGGTTGAAGCTATGATGTTCAATATCAGCAGTAGGTGAAGGGCTAGAAGGAGAGGATAAGAAATGATCATTGAGAACATCTGGGGTAACTGGGAAAGAACTCAGATTTTTGGATTCTGGTACGGATAGTTTTTGAAGGATTTTCCATCTGGATTTGGAATCAGGAGCATTGGAAAGGGCAGAATAGAAGTAGAGGGATTTGGCACATCAGACTGCGGATTGGGTTTCATTGCGAAGCTGTTTGAAATACCCAAAATCAGCTAAAAAACGAGTGTGACGAAATTTGCGTCTTGCTGCTTCTCTTCTTCTTATCATTTCCTTTATTTCGGAGGTTAGCCAGAGGGTAGTGGGACGGCGTAAGGTTCGGGTTTTAAGGGGAGCATGAATGTCTAATATGGATTGTAGGTTTGAGGTAAGGGTGGAAACCATGGGATCTACAGAATTATAGGAATTTATGATGTCCCAGTGGAAAGTATCCAGGTCAGGTTGAAGGGATTCATAGGAAAGCAGGTCCAAGCTACGATATGAAAGAACTTTTGGAGTAAAGGATTTGATGGGTAAGTCCTATGAAATCTGGATAAAGTCGTGTGATGAAAGAAAAGGAACAGGGTGCTGGGAAGAAGAGAGGATTTTCATGGGAGAATCAGAAATGTAAAGGTCTAACCAGGTATCAGAAAATTGTGTGTGGTGGGTAGGAGAATAGGGAACGAGGTAAAGATTGAGGGAAAACATTATGTCCGTAAGATAGGATTTATCACTGGATTCAGAAAGCATATTAATGTTAAAATCGCCAGAGATGATGATATTGGAATAGGTAGAAACCAGTTGGACAAGGGAGGATTAGAAGGTGTTGTCGAATAGGACACGAGGAGGTCGGTAGACAATGGCATACAACAGAGGAGAAGAGATGGTTGAAATTTCAACAAATATGTGTTCTAGGTGAGGAAAGGAAGAAGGTGATAGAAGTAGGATTTTGGCCTTTATGCTGCCATGGATATACAGCCCGACACCACCTCCCGTGCGATCAGGTCTATCATGTCGTATGAAAGAGTAATTAGGAAGGGATATAAGGTTTTAGCCAGATTTCTGATACAGCTATTATGTGATAAAAATTATCAAGGAAATATTGTTGAAATTCATCATAGTGGGCAATTAGGGATTGTGCATTAAGATGACAGGAGCTTAAGATATTAGTCAAAACTGTGGGTATGGAGAAGTGGAATAGCAGAAAAATGGATCGAGGTTGAGGAATAGGATATAACAATTTTTTATAGAGTATTCAATTTTAAGATATGATCGAATGAGAATATACATTAAGAATTAATACTAAGCTGATTTTGCTCAGCATGGTGTAGACGGCCCTCTAGGTCTGAAATTTTCGATTTTAAGAAATTGTTTTCAAGTTCTAATTTTTCTACGTGGTATTTTTGCTCCTCTAAGAGTGTTTCTATTTTTTGTAGTCTTTCCATATTTTCGAAGGAAAGCTCCGACTGCTTCTGAAGCGTTTGTTTTATTTCTTTCAGCTCATCTATCGGCTGAAGCTTCCTCTTCATTTCCTTGACCTCCTCCTTGAGAGCCCTCAATAGGTCAATCATTGAACTGCTTTCTTTGGCAGGTAGTATCTGTGATGCAATTTCGCAGTCGGTACATACCCAGTTTTTCAAGCTGTCGAAGTCCGTAGATTCAGCTTTAACACATTTTATATGGAAAAATTTTTGACAGATGACGCAGGCTAATCTCGCTTTGTCATCTCGGCCAGCTGATTTATTGCAAATTTTGCCATTTTAGTAAATAGGTAATATTAAAACTTTAAAGGGCAAAGTAAAGTAATAATTATAATATAAACCTGTGTATATATACAGCGACTGAGAGGATTAAACTTGCCAAACAAACTGTCCCCCACTGCTTCAACTGATGAAGTAATCCTATTTAATTTTCTTAATGTTTTATCTCTATTTCTAATAATTATCACTTAAATAGAGCATAAATAATTCACTACTGTGTTATATAACGAGAATATTTAATAACTACGTGAATTTTCTACCGAAATGTAGGTAAATAACTATTGAAATATAACAATAAGATAGAGACACGCAACTGAGCACTTGACAGGACCAGAGAAACTCTAAACATATATATATATATATATATATATATATATATATATATATATATATATATATATATATACACACACACACTTATATGCATGTACACATACATACATACATGTGTTTGGAACATATGGTGTTTCTCTGGTTTCCTCACTTTCACCAACCATTGTTTTGAGATTGCACGTTCATGTATAATTTATTTTAGCTTTTTTAATTTCTTCAATGTTTAGGTTGATTTTAGAGTTATTAGAAGTGTAGTTTCATTGACATAGTGTGCATGCATTATTTTTCGAAGATGCTAATTATGAATTTTCTAGCAATTCGATTAATTATTTTATTACTTTTACAGAATTCTTGAAAACATGAATCTTTTATCAGATTTTTAAGAACGAAAATTCCTAATTTACTATAGGATTTTCTATTGTGCAAGCTCATTTGGAATTACTGTTAATATCAGTGTAAATATACACAGTATGTGTATATGTACCATAAAATGGCAGAAAAGAACTTTCTAACCAAGAGCTTATCATATATAAATTAGGTAATCATAATGGATATTGAGGATATCGGAAATGTCAAAATAAATCGATACTTGAGCATGTTATCTTAAAATCGATAGTATTTTCATAAAAAGGACCTCGGATAACCCAATAATGGACCTCAATATATAGGATATCTGAAAAGTTAAAATTAATGAATAGGAATATCATATGAAAACAAGCCACATTGTTTAAAAAATACAATAGGTAATAAAAATAACTCTAAACAGCATATTTATGTAAAAAAAAAAAAAAGAGTTATATTAATTTATAAAAATCGAAAAAGATTGAATTTGTCTTGGAAAAGATTTGTTTGAAATGGAAAAGGTTGAATTTGATTTGGAAAATATTTAATTTGACTTGGAAAAGGTTGAATTTGACTTGGATAAGGTTGAATATGACTTGGAAATACTATAAATATAATATTATAATTATATTTTCATAATTCTTACCCAGCCTCACAGTTTTCCTTGGGATTACTTTGATTTTCTTTGTGATTCCATTATAACGTTGTTGATCTAATTAAGTATAAATTTGCCACCAGTAGGTTCTGTTTTTGATTGAAAAACATCTTTATAATACTCTCAGATATTAATTAACCTTGTGGTATAAAATGGCTTTTTGTAATTTATTAATGCTTAAGTTTACATTTTGCTGTGTGGAAGTGAATGGCCATCACATTAATTGGTACAAGAAAAAAAGAAAGAAAGATTACTTGATGAAAGATAAAATATTCAGCCTTTTCATGAAAAGTCGATTCATTTAATTTTTCTCATCCTCTTTGTCATGAAAAAATAAAACAAGAATATTAGTAGCTAGCTTCAAGTTTTTCAAAATTCTGCCATGGTTGTTGTGTAAATTATTGTCAGCATTTATTATTACTCATTTATCAGTTGGTAAGTCCTTCTGAAGTAAATTATTGATCAGTGCCCTTCACATTGCTTATGGTAAGCTGGGTGTTTTTTTCAGGATTTCCTGTACTCAATTGTTTTTAATGTTGAATGAGTTCTTATGTATTATTAATTGTTTGTTGTCAACTTATATTATTTAGTAAAATTTTTTTGTAGATTGGCAAATTAAAACAGTTTGGCTAACACTGCTGAAGTGTATTTTCATTCCAATTTTCAGAACATTGTTAAAATTTTCTTTTCCCATTATGTTTTTTTAATGTATACATTTTTTTTCTGTAATCTCAGTATAGTTTCTTGGATTACAAATTTTTTCACTAACAAATTTTTTTTTTTCAGGAGATATGAAAATAAATACTCACAAGTTGGTTTTGGCTTCAGTTTCTGAATACTTTTCAGCTATGTTCAATTCAGATCTGTTAGAATCTAGGGCTAAGGAAGTGGAGCTTCATGATGTTAATGGGGAAGCACTAAATGATTTGGTTTCATTTGCATATACTGGTTGTATAGAACTTAAAGAAGAAAGTGTTGAAAATATCCTTGCAGCAGCAGTTTTACTTAGATTTGGAGATGTAGTTGAAGCTTGTACTATTTTTCTTAGAAAGCAATTGGATCCGAACAACTGCATTGGCATTGCTATGTTTGCTGAATCACGTAATTGTTATGAACTTAGAGAAGCAGCGGTTTCATTCACTGAGGTAAGTTTATGCTAATGCAAGCTTTTCCTTTTTATTTTATCTTTGGTATTTTTTTTATTAACTAGAACTAGCAAACATGTGTATATCAGCTTTATTTTCTATAATGGGAAGAACTACTAAGTTTCTGGAATAATTTTGAAAAACTCTGGATAAACTTCTAATTTTGAAGAGATATCATGTTTGGGAGGTCAAAAAACATTAGATACCTGCAGAGATAAGTTTTATATTGGGGAAACATCTCAAAATCTTCTTAAAACCAGAATAAATCAACATAGAACAAATATTAAAAACCCCAAAAATGTTAATGATTACTACTTTGGCTAGTCACAGTATAGTCAATTTTGTTTTTGATTTTAATGAAGTCAGGATTTTAGGTAGTACTGAAGATAGTAAAATCAGAAAATTTTAAAACGGACGTTAAGGTATTGGTCAGCACTATGTTGATATAATTAACAAAGTAGATGTTTAAAAATAATGAACAGAGGCTTATTTTAATTTAATTATAGGCAAGTACAACAGTTCACATATAGGATTAAGTAAATGCTGTATTAACAAAGCAACACTAGGCAAAGTTCAAATAGATCACTCAGGATGGTTGGTAATGGAAAAATGTGACAATTGTATTCAGCTGCAAGTATATTATATTAATAATTGTTTTACTGAGATAAAGAGTCTAAATTAATAATTGATTTCAATATTTTTAGAACTAGGATGACAAATAGGAATTTTACTATACAAATAATATCACATTGACAAATAGGGATGAAAAAGTGAATACGAGGTAACTAACAAATTTTATATTGGTGTGATGAAGCATTGTAAATTTTTAAATACTTTTGGCTAGTCATTTGGCAAATTCTATGTCAGATATGTTTTTTATGTGGTTATGAATATTTCAAAGTTTTAATGTTATATGGAATTTTTAATTGTTGATTACATATGTAAGTTTTAAATTTTGAATAGTCGATTTGATTGTCATGAATGCTTGATGGTTGATGTGCAATATTTTTTAGATCACTTGAAAATGGGCAAGATGTCCCCGAAACATTGTGAAAAATGATTAATAAAGTTGTGGAAGTTGATAAGGGAAATTTTTCCTGAAAATTGATATTTTTGAAAAATTAATTTTTTTATTTCTTTTTTTAAGGGGTGAAGGTGGTTATCACTAGACCCCGGATTCCGTGCAGTAAAAAATTGTGAAATGTGCAATAAAAATGCCAAAACTTGCAGAAATGTGCAATGAAAAATAAAATTCTGCCATTTACATTGTTTATGCTTAATAATACAAAAAATATATATATATATATATATATATATATATATATATATATATATATATATATATATAATTTTGTTTTCTTTCATCAATTACTATTTTTTCTTAATAAATTAGGTAGGTTGGAGCATTGTTATGTAAAATGTGAAAACCTCACGAATTCTTATTAGGATGTTTTTACTGCTTTTCACACGATCATACGTGATTCACAACGCATTTTCTGCCTAATTGTTTTTTATTGCCAACTTATAAATTTTTTAATAATGTATCGCATGGTCAAGTGAGACAATCCCAAATTTCTGCCGATATATCGATAACTCAATCCTTGACAAAAAGGTTGAACCATTCATCTTTGCCGGCAGAACTTAAGTCTATGGATTTATGATCCATTTTGGGGGATTGTCTTTCAATTCTGATCATTTTTCCCATTTTGGGTTTATATTTGAATAAGATATAATTAATTAGATGAAAACGATGAGCAGATAACTAACTAGTTAATATCACAACTGTTACAGCATGAATAATTTTTTTTGCTCGATCAATTTCCGGTATTTGTTTTTAATTAGGTTTTATGGATTTTTAATTCCCTTCACTTGCAAACATTTATGACAGATGCTGTTTGCTATCATATCCACAAATTAATTTATTTTTAATAAATTATGGAACATATTTTTGTCCGAAAAACTATGTGTATGCATAATTATTTTGCCAACTATAGACTTGAATGTAGTACGTAAAAGGAAGTGAATGGATTGGTAAGGATTAACTGGCTTTCTACGAATCTAAAAAGACCAAACCAAACTTCAATTTTCAGTTTCAGTTCCAGAATTTTCCAGAAAATTGAATTATATTTAATGTGTTATAAACAGTAACGTATTACTTTGTGAATCTTTCTTATGAAATTTTGGTTCAACGTTTATATTTTCAAGCAATTTACAATTTTTTTTTTAATTATGGCTAAATGTGCTATTTAATGGAGTAAAACGTGCAATTTACCCAAAATTGTTTTAAATGTGCAATTTCGTGCAAAATAAAACTTACATATGCTAACCCGGATGCATTAATTTGTGTAAATAACTTGTCCTCAATCGATTTCAAGTAACCGAAAAAAAAGTGCAATTGCACGAAAATCTGGGCTCTAGTTATCACAATGCGGTAAATGGACAGCCGTTTTAATATTTGATTCTGTTTCATTTTCTAGTTACCACATTGTGACAACCATTTTCACCCCTTAAAAAAAAGAAATTGAAAAATTAATACAAAGTAAAATTGTTGGATAAACAATAAAAACCATTGAAAACGAAAAATACTGTATTTGAAGTAGTGACCCAAAAAGTTACAAGATAGCTATACCAGGACAAAAAAAATATTAGATACTTTTATAGTATTCGTAGCTCATGAATCTTTTAGAAAAAATTTTCTGGAAGACTGTTGGTTGAATAAGAATTCTTCAGAATTTTTAAGGCAACAGCAGCATCCCTGTGGCTAACTGGTTTTAGTATAGGTTCCTCTTCCTCAACTTCTTTCCCATTATACTTCCCCATCTTTACAACCGGGGAAATATAATGTAAACCAATGCCGATATTCAACCCAAGTCCTGTGTGTCTGAACGGAAAGATGGTTTTCCTGAGATGAATCTCTTCTTTTTGCTAAAATGTATGTTGGAGTGCATTTCGCTCCCTACCTCTGAAGTTGTAATGATAATAGCAAAGACCAGAATTTTTAATTTCAGGATTATCATAGAATCTTTTTTTGATGTGGAACTTGAATGGAGGGACCATGATTTACGAAGGACATTGACTTCTGTTGATAGTTCTGCAACTTGTTGTTTAAGGGCCTCTAATTCTTTTTTATAATATATAACTCAGATGGCTTATATTTACATAACCCTGAAGTTGGGTTTGGTACAGTGGGTGGAAAAAATATGAAATGAAGGGGTTGGGTTTAGCTCCTAGATTTTATCTGTCATCAGTGCCAATTGAGTAAGTCTTTCTCTATTAGTTAAAAGATTGTTCTGCGAGTTTTCAGGAAGGCTCTGTAACCGAGGGGTTTTTAATACTTCATCAGTAAGTAAATTTTTCGTGAGAGATTTAATCTGACTTAAGAGCTGAAACAGACGTCTGTCACCAATCTCTACATCTGATTATAATTTTTGTAATTATTGAGTTTCAGTGTCAGCAAAATTATTTATTAAAATGTTATAACTTTGTGTTAAAATTTCTGAGACAATGGAACTTATCAGAGTGTCTAATTTTGTTTGGTGACATGTTATTCTTGCCCTTTTAAACAGATCCTCTAACTGAATAAACCAAATTTTGGAATCAGGCTTCCAAAAAAGGTGTTATTTCAATAAATAAGGGAATACCTCTGGTGGTGATGCTGAAGGTGCTGTAGCCTTTTCATTTGAGCTTTAATATCCTTGTTGACCTCTGAAATTGCCATGATCAATAATGCATGAAATTAAAAAAAATAAAAAATCTTTTTTCTACTATATTGGCACTACACATGTGGCATCAAAGATAACTGCAATAATCATGGTATAGAAGGTTAAAAATTACAAAATTTATAAACTAAATATACGAGTATATCTGCCACAATATGCAGCAATAGCAAATTTTAAAATGTTCCTTATGCTTTGTATTATCATAAGAAGTGAAGCACTGGTGAGTAAGCCGCATGCACTAATATTTCCCAATTGAACGTCTCAATCGTTTCCTTCGCTCGTTAATGCACCCTGTTATGGTGCATTATCTTGAAGCAAAATTGCTTTGTGTTATCTTTTTTGATATTCTGGTCGTTTTTCACGCAATGCTCGATTCAAATCGATCATTTGTTGTTGATAGTGTTCTGTATTAACGGTTTCACCAGGGTTTAGCAGCTCATAATATATCACACCCTTCTGATCCCACCAATCACAGAGCATTGTCTTCTTTCCATAGCGATTTGGCCTTGCAATCGATACATGGTTTGCCTGGAGTTACCCATAATCTTTGATGCTTAGGATTCTCAAAATATATCCTCTTTTCATCACCTGTCACAATTCGATGGAGAAATGCCTTTCTTTTGTACCTGGCGAGCAACATTTTAGAGGTGGTTTTCCGGTTTTCTTGCTGTCTTTCATTCAGTTCATGTGGAACCCATTTTCCCATCTTGTAGATCTTTCCCATGGCTTTCAAACCTATGGAGATAGCTTCTCGTGTTACATTCAATTGATCCGCGAGTTGTTGGGTTTGAGCATCATCCTCATCGAACATTGCTTGCAATTCGCTGTCTTCAAACTTTTTTGTTGGTCTTCCACTTTCTTCATTTCTCATGTCAAAATCGCTACTTTTGAATTTTTTAAACCACTCAAAGCACTGTGATTTACCAAGAGCATGCTCACCGTAAGCCTCTACAAGCATTCAATGCGATTCTGCAGCAGTTTTCTTTAAATGGTAACAGAAAACTAATGCTGTCCGCAAATCTTAGTTTGTAGGCACAAAACTCGGCATGTTCAACACTATTAAAATGATGCTGTTATATGAAACTTGTATTGCTGTGAGTTGAAAATCTTTGCCAGCTGTTAAATAAACAAAATGGTGCCAATAATGCGGTTTAACGGTAACTACATTAACAACTAGAGCCATTTATGAACAAATTCCGGTTTCATATTTACATACCTGATATGAATAAAAATATATTATAATAATTTGCTTAGAGAAAAAGTGAAATTAAGTGTCACATACATTCTCAAAAACATTGTTGTGCAATCTTATAATAAATTGCTAAGAGAAAAAGTGAAGTGTCCCATACACATTTCCAAAAATATTGTGCAAACGAGCAATTATTAAAAAAATGTAAACATTGTTGAGCAAAAGTGCCAATAAATTAGTTTTAATAAAAAATAGAAAAAAAAAAAAAAAAAAGAAGATGCTGCTGATGAAAGCGATGAAAGACTGCAGAAAGAAAAAGAAAATATAGAGCCAAAATGTCAGGTGAAGCAATTCATTTGACGATATGGTCCTTAGAAGATCCCTTAAAAGCCTCAATGCCTGTTATTGCCTTACACAACTATTATTGTATAAAATAAAGACTAGGTGTGTAAATATGAAACCGGGATTTGTCCATAGATGGCTCTGGTTGTTAATGTAGTTACCATTAAACTGCATTATTGGCGCCATTTTGTTTATTCGACAGCTGGCAAAAATTTTCAACTCACAACAATAGAAGTTTCATGTAACAGCATCGATTTAATAGTGGTAAACATGTCGAGTTTTGTGCCTACAATGTACGATTTGTGGGTTTGCTTACAATGTACGATATACTTGTTAAAGTTTACGGTGAGCATGCTCTTGGTAAACCACAGTGCTTTGAGTGGTTTAAAAAATTCATAAATGGCAATTTTGACATGAAAAATGAAAACGTGGAAGACCACCAAAAAATGATATGATCTATTATGGGCTGCTAAAACCTGGCGAAACTGTTAATACCGAACGCTATCGACAACAAATGATCGATTTGAATCGAGCATTGCGTGAAAAACGACCAGAATATCAAAAAAGATAACACAAAGCAATTTTGCTTCAAGATAATGCACCATAACAGGGTGCATTAACGAGCGAAGGAAACGATTGAGATGTCCAATTGGGAAATATTAGTGCATGTGGCTTACTCACCAGACTTGGCTCCGTCCGACTACTATTTATTTTCATTGATGGGGCACGCACTTGCTTAGCAATGCTCCACTTCTTATGAAAATAAACGAAAATGGCTTGATGACTGTTTCGCCACAAAAGAGTTACAGTTTTTCTGGCATGGCATTCATAAATTGCCAGAGAGATTGTAAAAATGTATAGCTAGTGATGGAAAATATTTTTATGCAATAAATAGGTATTTTCTATACGAAAATTCCAGTTTCATTTTTACACACCTGGTAAAACATCAATTTATAATATTTTTAATAATTCTTAATTTTTTTCTAGGAACATTTCATTGATGTTATGACTAGTCAGGAATTTTTGATGATGCCAGCCGATGAACTGGCCAAATTTTTGTCTTCAGATGATGTAAATGTACCATCAGAAGAACTGATTTATAAGGTCAGTTCAAACTGAAATTTATTTGTGAATAAATAATTATTTTTAAGTTGGCTTCAATCCTATTACAAATTGCTGCATACTATGTTTAATGGTAACTAAAATATTATTATAGCCATCATGCCAGTGAAATAATCATAGATCAAATGGTTTTGTAATATGAAATTAAATATCTTCATACTCTTAAATATGCATACACTAAACAAATATATATATATATATATATATATATATATATATATATATATATATATATATATATAATATAATAATATATAGGTATATATTATTACTATGTTTGGTCATTGGCAAAGAATAAAAATATTTAATTGGGCTATAATTATGGTTTATGTTAATAAAAAAATATACAATAGGTTATTGTATGGTTCTGGGGGTATATTAAAATAAACATATGGTTTTGGGTTCCCATAGGATCACCATTGGTAATGCTCAGAACTCGACATTGCCATGAACCATTTTTTACAAAATGGCATCCGATTAGAGGTTTCATACACCCATATCTCAGCCATTTATGAAAATAGAGGATAAATATAAAGTGCTTTGGAATGATTATATCTAAGACGACAAAAAAATCAGTATTTGTATAATAATGCTGAAACACTTAAAAAATAATGTTATTAATAGTTAATAATAAATTTAACAAATAATTAATAATAAACCATTGTTTAATATTTTGTAATGTTTTTCAGTTTATTATTTTTATATCAGTGTCCAATTAAAAACTTTAAAAGTCCTGTTCTCAGTATAAAGTTTACTTGTATCAACATTTGATAAGTGCTTTTAATAGTTCAAAAATGGTGGTAGTGAATAGTATAAAATCATTAGTATTTGCCTAATGAGGTAGCAAATATTATTGGTTGGAATAAATTTTGCTATTTTTGGCCAGGGAAATCTTGTTAAAAATATTGGAAAGTCGGAGAATTTCTTCAAGCAACTTTGCTAGACACCCTGGTGTCTCTAAAGACCATTCAGAAACATTCTAAATCATAGTTATTTTTATTTATTCAGTATTATAGCTATTGTCTTATAACAAAATATTCCTAAAAGGTTTTTAAAATAATTTCTAAGTGATTCAAAAGATAATTAAGATAATCGCTGTCTACAAACCTCGATCCACCGACTACCGTCCAAACCCAAATCCATTGGATCACCCTTAACACAATCCTCCCACCTACGTTTCGGATGTTTACCAGTCAGCTTTTATTAATTCACTGGGAATGTTGTCGATTCCCACTGCTTTATGAGATTTTAATTTCCTTACTCGGTTTTTCAATTAATGGTTCAGCACTCTGATATTCAGAAGGAGGAGATTGACTATTATTTCCCGGATTCAAAATACTTTCAAAGTGTTTTTAATATTTATTCACAATGTCCCCTGGTTTGGGTAAGATATCGTTATTTTCATCTCTAATTCCATTTAGTACGGGTTCAAACCGTTAACGCGATCTGTTTATACCCTTATACATGTCTCTTTCGTTGTTTTCAATTCTATTAGTTTCTTTCTCTATTATTTTGTTTTTAAGATATTCTCATTTTTTATTTCTGAAGAAGTTAGACGTTTCATTCATTAAGGCTCGGAAGTTCGCTACATTGTTATCGCTTGGATTATTAAGAGCTTTCAATTTAGCGCCTTTTCTTTTTTCACACAAGTTTAGACAATCATTATCGAACCACGGTTTCTTTTTTTTACTGTCCCTTTTCCCAAGACACAGATTACTTACCTCGTTAATATTATGTTTAATTCCGACCCATAGCTTGTCTTTATCTTTGCGATCCTCATCTAAAGATTCTAAGGCTTCGAACCTATTCTTGATATCTACCGCGAATTGATTTCTAATTGAAGGGTTTTTCAATTTATCTAGATCAAAATTTTTGGAACAAAAACGGCTTTCTTTTCTGTTCTTAATATTAAGTTTTTTCGGAATTTCACATTACTAATTCATGATCTGACCCACATTCTGCCCCATGATAAGACCTCACGTTAATTATACTATTTTGCCATCGTTGTTGCATCAAGACATGATGAATTTGATTTCGTGTTTGTGAATCGATCAATTTGATTTTGTGTTTGCGAAAAACCTAACAATCAAAAGTTCTACATTTAAACATAAGGATATTCATAAGTATACCTGGACATCGCCGGATTCACAATACAATTTATGATAACATCATTATTTTTTTTAATATTAATAAACTCTTTATTTATTCCGGGACAAGTCCCTTTAGAATATATATAATTATAGGTAGTGATAGGTGGGTTTCAGAACCTTAGATTAGGTAAAATAGGAACGCATGAGTTAACAGATAATAAAAAAAGATGAAAATAAAAGTCAATGATTAAATACAAATGAAAACTATAACAAGCCGTAATGCAGTAAGTTCTAACATAAGAAATAGGTATTGACTGCCCGAGTGTTCACGTCTTTAAATGAAAAACACATGATCTTCTAATATTAATAAGATATTATTATTTATGTTAATAATATTATTTTAAACTTTGATACATTCAATAAAATATTTTAAGTTGATTTTTTCAAAAATGTGTCTTTTTTATCTATAAACTCTAAAGGAGCGTACACTGTTTTTTTAATGAAAAATCGCCACAATTTGATTCATGATTCCATTATCCAAAAATTAAGATTAACTTTTTTAATACTAAAAAGCTAAGTATTATTGACTAAGAAAATGTCCAATTTGATGTTTTATCAGAATTGGGGGACAGTGCTAAACCTAAATAGGCAAACTTCTGTAAAATTCCACTTTTTCGTATTGTGGTATTCTTCTTCCAATCGAACGTTATAATGACTAAATGTTATACAAATAGCAAATACAATGACTAAATGTTATACAATTAACAAATATAATGACTAAATGTTTTACAAATAACAAATATATAATCATATATTATACAAATAAGAAATATGATGGCTAAATATTTTAAAATTCCAAAGCCTTTTTGAAGTTCGATGCTAAAAAACTGTATTTTTTTCAAATTGTTTTAAAGAAGGAACACACTAATTTCCTACTATGAATTGACATAATTATTATTAGTATATAAATAAAAGTAATTAATAGAAATAAGTGAACAGAATGAATATATATATATATATATATATATATATATATATATATATATATATATATATATATATATATATATATATATATATGAATGAATTAGTGGATAGCAGAGTTTTAATTAATTGACTTCCTATTTATAATAATTGAAGTGGTATGAACTATATTTTAGGGTGTTATGGCCTGGGTTGAACATGACATACAGAAAAGAAGCCAGCATTTAAAAGATTTACTGGGATTGGTCAAACTTCCTTTGTTATCACCAGCTGTGAGTCATGCATTTTTACATGTCAGCAATGTTTTTGTTACCTAGTAATTTAAACTAAAATCAAGGATTTTCATTTGTGATTTATTTATTATAGCATGTAGTATTTGTTTTAAATTATTTTATCAAGTATGTAGTTATAGTTAGCAAAAATGGCATTATTAAAATTTAAAAATATGAATTTTTTGACAATATAGATTTAATTATAGTATTCAAAAATATTTAAAATTAAGTAAACTTGTTATATTCCTTTAATATAAGTTCTATATTGCATGTTATTTTCTTAATCAGTTCCTTATTTATTGCCTTACGATGGTCTATGGAAAATTGTGTAGCCTGGGCTTAATGTCTTGTTCCACTACGATTCCTATATCTTTTTGACTGCCTACACTTCTACCGCCAAATAGTTCCGTCCCCCTCTACTTAAAATTGTGGTTATCTGGACATAATTCTGAAGTTAATGATCTTTTAATATGTTATTTGTGGGTATTCTGTGGTATAGAATCCAAGTTTTCTAATTCAAGAACTCTGTGCGAGCTTCAGGGCACCCGATTTTTCAGATTTTTTATTTTATATTGCTTATGACTCCCAAACAACGCTTCCTAGGAAAAAACACTCCATTACAAAAGTTAATGAGCATTAAATGTTCTATAATTTGCCCTGTTTAAATGTTTTTTTAATTTTTATATTGAATGCATACTGAGATATAGCATTTGTAATGTTAATAAACTAAATAAGGGCCTTTTTAGAGATGCCTGAGGATGGAAGGCAATAAAAGTGTTAAGTGTAGTGGAAGGCACCCGACAACGCCAAGGTTCAATATCCATGGGCGTCAACTTCACTAACAACCCACCAATGCACTTAAGAAGATATGCAAGTAAGTACATTCCATCCCTTAGGACGAATAGGATTGCAAAATATAAACGTTATTTCTGAAGTCGGGGTTTTTATTTTTTATGAAATTAATTTTTAATTTAACGTTTTTAGTTTTTCCAAGTATTGGCTATGTATAATTTGTTATCATATGATCATGAACTTACAAATGATATAGTAAGAAACATCAACAATAAGCCGAAAATACTTAAAATATAATGATATATTTTTTCAGAATTTTGAGCTCACAATGTTTCAAAACATTCATGGGAATTCACCTAGTAATTTGAGCCATCAAACTTCAAAATCAGTCGTGCAGTTTGCTCAAAAAATCGTTAGATTCTCTCAAATGGACAGCTAAATCCCATTTAATATAACATTTCTTTAGTATTTTGAGCTCAAAATGTTTCAAAATATTCACGGGACCACAAAGAGTAATTTGATCCATCATATTTGAAAATCAGTTTAGCCATTTTCTCAAAAAATCGTTAGATATTCTCAAACGGACAGATTTAACACATTTAATACATTTCTTTAGTAGTTTGTGCTCAAAATGTTTCAAAACATTTATGGAATAACAACGAATAATTTGAGCCATTAAACTCGGTTGAGCCGTTCGCTCAAAAAATCGTTAGATACCTACTCTAACGGTCAACCTAAACACATTGCCATCCTTGTAGCTTTGCCGTATTCTGGTAAAAAAAAATTATTCAAATTTGGCATCAGATTTGTTTTTAGTACTTTAAAAAAACGTATATTCAAATTTTCAGGCGAAACTAAAAATTTTTTTTTTACTCAAAATTTCACCCAGCAGGAAGGACCCTTCAAATATTTTTTAAGATAAAAAAATTGACCTTAATACAGGAATTATTTGACTGATTTGGAGGGTCGGTTAAGGTTCCTAAATTATGTGATTTTCTATAACTGGGGAAAAAAAGCAGAACTCCGGTGCTCAGCCATCTGCAAAAATATTGCAAGAAATGCTTACAAGAATTCGCCTAAAACCGACCTCAACGAGGAAGAAAAAGACATTGAGTGCAATGAGGAGATCGTCATCGATGAGATTAATGCTTAGGGACGCCGAGCCTCTCAGTGATAGTTCCTGTTCAAGAGAGAAAGAGGAAAGACTTCTCTGGTTTGAGGAGTCGCAGCCGGGGATCTCTGAGGTACAGGGAACAGGTATGAGACTTGAGGCCAGCTCCCATGCCACTTAGAGAGGGAGGAATGGAGACAGCAAGGGGAAGGATTCTGGTCACATCACAAGATGAGGAGGAATTCATACTAGTTGAAGAGAGGAGTAAAAGAGAATGAATGAAGGAATATGTCCCACAACAACGGGAAGAGAGCAGAGTGAAGAAGACCATGTTTGTGGAAATGATGACTCAGGATGGAAGAAACGACAATATACATGATGATAAGTGGATAAAGTGATGACTGGATCCTGGATGATATATTAGGAAATCCCCCACCTAGTGAAGAACTGCAGAGAGCCAGAGTCCTGGCAGAGATGGTTAAAGTGACTAATAATGGCACAGTTTTAATTAAGACAGAAAGGTGAACAGGCCAAAAGAATTATGGGATGAGAAATTATAAAGCACGGGTAACTTAACGTTAATATAGCGAGAAATAGGAGACCCACATTTGAGGTAAGTGGAGCTCCCAAGAACTGGGACGCCTCGAGGCTGGAAAGAGAATGGGTCTATGGGGAGACTCGAGACAACGAGAGGAAACAGTGGCTGAAGCCGAGCTTCTCAACCCTGGAGAGAAATGGACTGAAGAGAGCATGTGTAGTGGAGGTCCACCCATTGCACAGTGGGTCAAAGTCCCGATTTAGGTGGATCGGAAAGGTTTTTTATGATCGCGACCTAAAAAAACTCATATGGGATCTATTTATAGTTTTTTTTACACACTAAATATAATTTTACTCATTAACAAGAGAACAGCATGAAATGGAATTAGTATCAACATAGGGCTTTCTAAAATTAATGCAATGAAAATGAAAACAGTGAAAAAATGAGAAGACAAAATTTACACAGGAAAAAAAATTATTAATTAAGTTTAAAAAAAAAGTTCCATGAGGATCTTATGAACATTTTAATCACTAACAGCAAATTTAAAACCGATTTGTGTTACATTATGTAATGGCGGAGAAATCAGTGTTTCTCATAAGTTAGTTTTAACTAGGGTGGATGGAAACATTTGAAACTCTTAGACTAACGCTTTTCTCAAAATGAGGACAGAGTTCCACCGAATTCATAGCACTCACTATTGAAAGGTGTTTTCAGAACAATGCTCTAGGATTATCGAAGGCAGCCGAGCACAGTAGTCTTTTCTAGGTCTGTGACTCTTAAAATGAATACATGCAGACAATTTATTTTGATATGAGATTTGTCCATTTAAATCAGGTCTTTGTCCCACTGTGAGTCGTGCCACTGGTATTGAATGCCAGTGGAGACTGAGTGAAGGCACAAACTCAGTCTCCACTGGCAAAAAAAAATTTCGAAACTTTGAAGTGATATATCTCGATACGTATTTCATTTATATAAACGTTTAACCACTGCAAATTATAGAAAATTTCATGCTCTTTTCTTTTTATATAGAGTATTTTTTGCTATAACACATTTTTTAGGAGTCATAAGCAAAAAAATTAAAAAAGGCCAACAATTTCGGGAGTTTTCAGGTCCCCTGAAGTTTACACAGGGTTCTCAAATTGGAAAACTTGGATTCTACACCACTGAATACTGACATATAACATATTAAAAGATCATTAACTTCAGAATTATGTCCAGGTAACCCCAATTTTAAGTACAGGGTGACGACTAAATGTCCTCCTTACTACCCTTTTTCTACTTTTTCCATTGTTTGACCTTTTTTTTTTTTTTTTTTTTTTTTTTTGTGGGGGAGGGATTTAACATCCTTTCCTATCCTATTAAGGCAAACAGGACGGGTTATCCCACAGGTTACCAACCTATTCTAACCATAGTGGAAAGGTCGAGATTCGTTTCATGGGGCCACCACAAAATAAATTTTAAACCCGCCCAGGCCAGATTCGAACCGGCCCCATAGCAATCTCGAAGTTGCTAATGTGATGCCTTAACACTCAGCCATCACAGCTTCAAGAATAAATCTTATTTTTAAGATAAGTTAAGAAAGCTTTATAGCAGGCCTCAATTGCTATAATTTCAATGTTTGGATTTGAATTATTAAAATCAAAAGAATATTTATCAAGAATTCAGAATGCATATGCATGACTAATAAATGTTAGGTTTTCAGTTTTTAATAATTCTATGAAATAAAATCAGCAGGGGAAAAAAGTCAACCAAAATAATATATCTTAATTAAAGTTTTGGTTTAAAATTAGCCATAATAATTTGTTACGTATAGTTCCGTTGTTAATAAAAAAAAATTGTGTTTATTTAATTATTATTTATTGAAAACCTGTCTAAAATTTGTTATGTATGTGGGTTGTTGTATTTGTATTTCTAAAAATTTAATTCATAACACAGGGCAACAGTGATTTTGCGGCGCAGGGCTTCAGAGTCTATTCTGAATAATGCCATTTTTCTAAATACAAGAGAATAATATCAGATTTGCCGAATTGATTCTAGTTTTTGAAATAAAGGCAGTAAACACTCTTAAATTGAAAGAAAAACGAACATCTTTTTGGAAGGGTTTTCGGATAACAGTGAGTTTGCGGCCCAGTTTCAGAGTCGATTCTGGAGAATTTCAGTTTTCTAAATACAAGAAAAATATCAGATTTGCTGAAATTACTTCCCTTTTTGAAATAAAGGCAATATATACTCTTACATTAAAAGAAAGAAAATAAATTTTTTTTTCGGGCAACAGTGATTTTGTGGCGGAGGGTTTTAAGTCGAATCTGGATAATTTCAGTCTCCTCAATTCGAGAAAAATATCAGATTTGCTGAATTGACTCTACTTTTTGAAATAAAGGCAATATATGCTGTAACTAACCTAGACTTTTTTACGCAAAATAAGAGTTAATTTGAACAAAGTTACTATGCATCGTGCACCTTAGTACATTGAAGTATCTATATTCACACTCAATAGCTATTCTGCAAGAAAAAAATATTTTTTTGTCCCCCGGTGTAATGCTACGTGAATGTGTTCATATTCTAGACCAGGGTGAAATCTGGTATTAATTTGTCCCCTACTATTTCAACATGACCAACACAATTTCATTCATAATAGTATTATATAATAAATGAACCTGTTACTTTGTTTATTTCTTCTGACAATTATAGTGTTACTTCTCTTTAGCAATGAGGAATTAGATAAATGAGAGAAAAAAAGGAAGTGACTATTTTTAATCAAATTTTTTTGATATGTTCAACATAATCCTTACCAAAAGAGTTACTGAGCAAGAAATCTGCTTACAAAGCAAACACCTTTGAAACACAAGAATATATATGCTATTCGCAATAGCCACATACATTCAGTGTCCAAAATATTTATCCAGAATTACCATAAGGCATTGTGCAAACTTCATTTTGGGCAGTGCGCAAACTGATCTCTCCATAAAGTATATTTCTATAGCTTTTTTATAGCATAGAGGACATTGTGAAAAAATCAACACTTGGTCTAATGAGTAAGAACAAAGCATCCTTAACATGTTGCTTACACTTTTATCAACCCACAACACATTTTGTGTATTTTATTTTTCTCACTGAAATAAAGTTTCTTGCTGTAGCAATGCTCATTTTCCTCAAACAGCTTTGCCCCTTTGACCTTAATAAGTCATTCAGATTGTATCTAATTGTGCTAACTTGGGGTGTAAGTAGTAATGAAGCATTATTCAAAAATAAATTGGGGCAGTTTTTGGTACTGTATGCTTTCTGCCATACATAGTGTGGCCTAGACTACTTTCCTATGAGGTTATCCTATGCATTGGTTTTATTAATTTTTATTGAAAAATCATAGCTTTAGGTTCATAGCTGTTTACTTCCACTCGCTGCACCTTTTCAATACATAAACCAACCCCTAACAACCTGCATATGTGGTCAGGACCTTACCAATTAGGGGTACCCATTGGTGAAGCATACTTGGCCTAGTTTTGCTGAAAAGGTAGGTTATTACAAAGTGATCATCAGTTTATAGCTCTGATTGACGAAGATCGTAAAGCATTATAATTAAATATGGGAATTGAGTGAATTCAACTATTGCAAATAATGTATGAGCATTTCCGAGCACTTCCCATTGAGTCCGAACAGATTGATTTGAAATGAGACAGTTTCTTTTGAGTGATCATTTCTGAACGAGAGCACAGTTTAGTGTCAGAACATTCTTTATTGTAGTCATCTTTTTTTTCTCCGTCATGAGCCAATGAGCATTGAATCATTATTTCAGCTGACTCATTAACTCTGTTAAAAGCATGAACTTTTGTGGAACTATTATCATGGCTGAGATCTCTATAATTCTATAGAGAGAAGAGGCAAAATAATGTAACTCAACTGGTAAGTACTTTATTTTACTTTAGTTTTATTGAAAAAAAAAACTGTTGTTCAGGAAAAAAAGAATGGTGGCTGTTTTTAGTGAATCGCAATGTTCATTCTCGACCATCAAATTTTCAGTAAGCGAACTGGCTCTATTTAATGAATGACAGTCTACTCCTCTCCCTCCCATTCCACCTGGCCAACTGAGTCCAACAATTTTCATCCACAGCCATTACATTTTTAGTTAGTGATCTAGGTTGCTCTTTTTTTAGTGAATCTCCCTGATCTTTATGACGATCTCCCCTCAGTTATGACTGACTTACTGATTCAGAGTGCTATTTTTTAGCTCTTTTTAGAGAATTATCCTCTGGTCCATACACCAGGGTAGCTCCTTGAATCTCTTTGTGGTGAGTGAATCATTCTGATCTGGTTCCTAGAAAGAGCGGTTTTACCCATTACTACTGCTGACATCTCACCATCCTTGTTTTTGTTTGGTGGTGATACTTTTAGTTTGAAATCTTCCCTAGATATTGGCAAGCCTTTTTGTGTTGGGAAACATTTCAATACAGTCATTCATAAGAAGAAAGTATCTACAACTTTGTAGTAAGAAATTTTATAATCTAAAACTTAATAATAGATATTTTTATTACAGAACGTAGCATTAAGCAATTTTTGCAATAACATGTTTTTTTAATCTATGACGTTATTTTTATTTTTTTATCTCTAACCAGTTTGATAGTGACTTCCAAAGTATAATTTAAAATGATTTAGTGGTTTTTATAAATTTTCAGCCTTATCACAATTTTTCTATTGATTCTTTAGGTGTCTCAAAAACGTTATGATGAGGTTGTTAAGGATGTTTTTTCTTGCATTGAATATGAAAAGTATTTAATTACTGCCAAAGCTAAGAATCAATCTGGCCGATGAATTTCTTATCTTGAGCTTCTTAATGTTGGTAAAGTTTATCAGCCATATGATATTTAGGTTAGGTTAGGTTAAGTTTCTTATGGACACTCAACTGCTTAGGTCTTTAGTGTCCTTTATTTGTTTTTAATCATTCACTGTTGGTGTTATATTTTGTTGAAAATATGGTTCTTTTTTAGGAATTCGATTATTTCCCTGAATTGGTGACGCTATCTCCTAACATCATTTAGAGATTTCTTTCCATTACTAAAGTTTGAAAGTATCTGTCATGTAGCGGGTATCTGTCTTCTTAAATATGACTGATGGTCAGCTGTAAATTGCACATTTGACAGTAGGGAGGTGTGTCTTTAGTAATAAGGAATCCGTGCATAAGTTGCGTGTGGCCAATTCTCAGTCTAGTGATGACAACCTCTTCTCTTGTGCTGCTGCGGTTTAAGCTTTCCCATACTTTTATTTCTTTTTTTTTATATTTTTTAATTTATTTTGTCCCTTGGAGGTTTCCCAAAGCTGGATCCAGGTCATCTTGGCTTGGTATTTTAGATATTTGCATATATCAGATGATATATGGATGTTGCTTTCTTCCAATGATGATAATGCTGCTTGGTTGGCCACGTCATTCCCTTTGATTCCAATGTGTGATGGGTACCCAAAGAAAAACTATGTTTTTGTTTAGATTTCTTATCATTGTTGAATAAGCTTGGGCTTTTTTTATTACAATGTTATTTGAGTATATTGTAACTCAAAAGTTTCTAGAAAAATGTCCCCACTCAGTGGAGACGGGATGGGTTGGAAAAAAATAGATAAAATAAAAATCTTTGATGGGCGCCACGTTATTTTTGGAAATAACGAAAACCTGTGTTATTTAAATACCCTTTTTTTAAAAATGGTTTGGAAAGGAAAACAATAACGGACGGTCAGGGTTCAATCTACGTATTTGTATTAGCCTGGTTAGCCTCTGGCTGCACCTTTACTAGTGATAACAAAAAAAAATCATACATATATATATATATATATATATATATATATATATATATATATATATATATATATATATCCTAAATTTAAAACTAACTATAATATAAAAAATAACCTCAGACAACCAAAAAAAAAAAATCATACATATATATCCTAAATTACTTAATTAATTAAAAAAAATAACCTCTTCCTTACTGCAAAAAAACAAAACAAACAAGAACCTCTGAACAATTAACCTTAATCAAATGATTTCAAAAGAAATAATAAGTTATAAAGAAATTATATAAAACAAAACAGCAAGTGTCCCACTGGCCAGTTAGAATTAAATATGTGTATGAATAAAACAGCTGGGAGACCTATTATCTGGCTCTCCCAACTTTACCAGGATTAATTAGTCCGCTGAGCACTGACTGGCCTCTTCAAATTCCTTTCAGGCACCTCCCGGCTTCTTCCTGAAGTTCTCCAGGATGTAATATGTCAGTCCTGGGATTCAGTACGTCTGGCAGCTTTCGGGACGTAATTCTCTCCACCTCTTCCGGAGGGTCACTATCCTTATCTGAAAGTGTGCGCCGGGTATCGATGCGCATCCCCCACTACTACTTAAAGTTATGATTATATCTAACGGTGCAGTCAGGTTATTCCCCATCATTCAAATTACAACCGTAACACCCCTCACAAAAAACGAGAAAAAAAAAAGGTTCAAGAGCCCGCAAAACCACTAAAGTAAGTTCATCCGACTTGTAAAAGGACTATATACACCTATTGAAGAATGTTAGTACTTTGTACCAATTTATTTGGCTAATCTTGTGGATCAAGCTTCAAATTCTGCACTTACACCTGAATCAATATCTTTTAACTCCACTATAACAGGTGATATTTTCTTTTTGATTCTGTACTTCTTATATTTTGGTGCTAACTTACTGAGGTTGTACATTTTCCTACTCTTCTCATAGGCATCCTTTGTTCGTTACTACATCGTTAATACATAGGCATCGTTTTCCTTACTACTCTGAATAGATCGGCCATGTTCTTCATCTTGGATAAGTGTTTTTTCTTCTGGAAATCTAATTCTTTTGGTCGACCATCATCTTTTCCGTCATCCTCTCCTGGCCTTGCTAATTCTCGTCCATGGTTGATATACGCTGGCGTAAATCCCGTTGACTCGTACACTGCAGTTTTTAGAGCAAAGGCAACTTTGTGCAGCTCTTTGTCTCACACCCTATGGTTGTTTTTAATATATGGCGCAAGCATTTCTTTTATAACTCTATTGACCCTTGCAGTTGTGTTTCTTGTGGATGATAATATGCAGTAAATGATGTAGTGACTTTATATTGCTCCATCAAGATTTTAAATTCTCTGCTTTTAAATTATACTCCATTGCCACAAATTAGTATTTGAGGGACTCCAAACATGAGGAAGACTTGTTCTTCTATGTGTTTCGACTCTATTTTGGCTGTAGCTTGTTTCACAATTCAGATTGAATATTTGGAAAAATAAAATCAGTAACACAGAGTATGAATCTGCGCTGCTTAGTTGTCAATGGTAACGGACCCATCTAGTCTGTGCTTAACTATTTGCCACTGATATTCTGCTACCTTCTGTTGACCCATCAAGCCTGCTGGCTTTTGTTGACTAGGTTTAGTCTCCAAACATGTTTGACACCGTGCCATGTATCGTCTGACATCTGTATTCTTACCCGGCTAATATTTTTCTTTTAGTCACCTTAACGTCTTGTACGAACCTAGGTGACCTGATATGTGACTGTCATGATACTCCATGAGAAGATTCGTTCTATGTGATTCAGGAACAGCAGCCTTCCAGGGTCTATCTTCAACAAGAATATCACTGTTATTGACCTCTCTTTTCATCAGCTTATCGTTCTCTATGGACCTCTCTGGATAGGATTCTGGCTGTTTCATAATTTTTGTAATCATGGAGCTATACCATAAATCAGGTTTATTGCCGTTGTTTTTAATGTTATTACTTGCAGTTGACATCCGCATGATGGTATAGAAGGATCAATCTAATTAGGGATTTATAAATTATTTGCCAGTTGTAATTTTGTCTATAAATTTGTTTTATTGAAAACTAGTTTCGAATGTTATACATTCATCCTCACTTCTAAAAACATACAAAAAATTCAAAAATAAGCAATTCAAAATATAGTTTGGTATTATACATAATAATATTGACTCTGGAGGAGAGGTCGGTGTTCTGAGTTTAGAGAAAAGTACATGTTTTGTTTTTTCTATAGAAAATTTTAATCCTGACTGTATGGACCCTAGCTCCAAATTTGACAGAGTTCTGTAATATTCCTTTCATTCTATTTCAGTCCCTGAATGGAAGTAACAAAGCTAAGTCGTCAACAGATAAAAAGGTTTTGATAGATTTGGGAATCATATTTGTGACTTTATTGATGGCTACAGCTCAAAACACTTCTCTGAGGTATTCCGTTGGTCATTATTTTTATGGAAGATAGTTGATTACTTATTCGTACTTGGAAGGTTCGTATTCGGAGAAAGTTTTCTATTATTATGATAAGGCAACCATTGGATCCCCATTCTCTTAACTGTTCCAGGACAAGTGGATTTTAATTATCATATACTTTTTCTATATCAAAGTAAATGCCTATGCACTCCTTCCTTCTTCTTAGCAAAGCAATTCAGAATTTTGTATTCCATTGTTATCATATGATCTGTGGTAGAGCGACCTGTTCTAAATCCACTTTGTTTTTCCGATTTTAGTTTATTTTCCTCCAGCATCTATGTGAGCCGTTTAAAAACCATCTTTTCCAACAGCTTACACATGCAGCTTGTGAGTGAGATGGGCCGGTAACTAGAAGGAAATCATTTATTTTTTTCAGGGTTTCAGGATCGGGATAATTATTGATCTTTTTAAATGTTAGGGAAGTCTCCTGTACACCAAATATGATAGTACAGAGCAAAAAGTGCGCCCAGAGCCTGCTTTGGTAAATTTTTCAGCATGCCATTGTTGATTTCATCAACTCCAGGCGAGGAAGGTTTCAGCTCCTTTATGCTGGCTAATAGTTCCGTTATGGTGAAAGGGAGGTTGTAGGCTATTTCGGTTTGATTTTCAATTGAATCCGAATCGATATCATCTAGTGCAGACTGATTTTGAGGAGAGTAGATGTTTGAATAGAATTCCGCAAAGTGCTCAGTTAAAACACCTGAGTTTTGTTCAACATGTTTGTCGATTAAAAGTGCCGTCCGATAGTCTGCATAGGTTCCTGAAATATTCTGTATCTTTTTTCAGAATGACCTAGATGAGGTAGCAGTGGAAATAGTGTTCAGAAATTGTTCCATGGATTGTTTCTTTTTGTTTTTAATTATTCTTCTAAAATATTTTCTAAAATTCTAGAATATTGGTCTTATATTCTATTAAATTGCTTAGAGTAGGCTCCTTTTGAAATGTTTAAGTGCTCTTCTTCTTTTCTTAATCGCAGATTTACATTTATTATAATACCAGGGGACACTTCTACGTGAATTATTACAATTGGAACTTTTTGGAATTGTTTGATTCGCTGCTATCAAAATTGCTGAAGTAATTAGATAAGTTATTGCATCACTACTGCTAGCTGGGGATATATCGGAGTCGGTTAACATTATTTTGTTTTGAGACGCTGTCAGTCTGATTTTTCTGTGATCCAACTGGGATGTTTAGTCATTCGGGTATTACCACAAAAAGAACTGATGACTATAGGGAAATGATCGCTGGAATGTTGATTTTGATGAACTTGCCAACTTAAATGGGTAAAAATACTTGGCGTTACACCACGTTAGATTTATGCTGGAAAAAGTATTGTATGCCATATGATAGAAACGTTACTTTATCTTTGAAATATATGTTTAAATATAAGACAAAGAATGACAATTGTCATTTTATATTGCAAGAATTAAAAAAATGAATGCAAGAATACAATTCCAAATGATAAAACAATAACAATTGAAACTAAAATATGATTTTACAAATGTAACAGCAGAGGAAAGGGAAAGTTTAACTATTATTTGTTTTACTTCTGCCCCCTGATGTGATAAATAGAATTTGGTATGGAAATAAAAATTATAATGAAAGAAAGACAATTTAAAATTTTGAAGGCTGCTGCTGCAGTAATTTGAGAATATATTCAATCAGTACTATTAGAATCATTCTTTACCAGACAATAAATATTACACTTTACTTCATTCTAAAAAAATGCACCACATATTTGTTTTAAAGGTGGTGTGAAGATGGGAGCTATTATATAAAATATAATTTTTTTAACCATCATTAACAGGAGAAGCATAGAGACACAAACCGGATTGATAGGGATTTTGGAAATTTCATTACAAATGATGATTTTAATTTATTTATTTGTGATTGTTGCATCTATTATGAGCTTTATCAATTTTTTTTTGTGACATTCAATGGATATTATGATTGGACTAGTTTGTTTTTAAAAGTTGTTTGAAATGATTGTCTTCAGAGCTAATATTTTTTGTTTAGAAAAAATTGCACAGACATCGCAATTATCACCATGTTCCCAACAACTAACATGATTCCTTTTTTATGAAGTTTTTGGTATCATTTTGACATAAACTTGACAAACTATGATTCAATTCTCAACTTTCCTGAAAAATCAAGAACGGTCAAGAAATAAAACACACAGTAATTGTAAACTTATTTTTAATGTGTACCAACGTTCCGACCTAAGTTGTAGGCCTTCCTGAAAAATATTCCCTATAGATTTTAGAATGGTTCTATAATGTAATTTGTAGAAAATTGTTATGACATTGCCTTAGAAAAAAATAGTAATAATTACAATTCAGCAAATAGTTTCGTTAAATATGAATATTTCTAATCACTGATATTGCTCAAAAAATTCCATGTTGGCTATGTAAAGCATGTTATAAAATATTAAATGTTTTGAGGTTATTGATTTATATTAATTAATATTTATTATTTGTCTTTGAGGTTATAGGAAGTAAAACATTACCATAAAAAAATTGTATAATTAATCTCTTTTATTGGAATGAATTTTGTTTTTATAAGGTTACTATTATTATGAGGGCCATTCAAATATAAACGAGAATTTATTTTTAAAACATTATTAACATACATAAATGGTTAATACCATTACCGTTAATACCATGGTTATACCATTTTTATACGTAATCACCCTCCTTAATGACAAATTTTTCCCATCGAAGTCAGAAGTTTTTTTTTTATCCCCTTACTGTAAAAAGAAGTAATCTCATTTTTTTTTAAATACCAAAGGAGGCGTTCCTCGAGTCTATTGCACACAAAGCTCTCAACCCCTGCATCATCGGTGAAATGCTGCTCTCCTAAAGCTTTTTTCCATGGTTCAAGCATGTGAGCGTCACACGGCGATAATTCTGAACATTTCATCAAGTTTTTGGCACTCTATATGAGCAGTATGGGACGTTGTCATACAGCAAATATAACTGCAAATTGGATAAGCAGTCTTCGCATGATCCAAGAGAGTGCTGTAGTTGGCAGCATCAACTATTCTCTGTTAGTAAAGGAACTCCAGCAAAAGAACACCTTTTGAATATGGTTTTCTGCCAAACTCGTCCTCAGCCGGCAATCATGGGGTCCATTTTCCATTATTTCTAGTCCTTTAGAGAAAGTTTTGTGCCAATGAAACACTCTAGCCTGTAAAATAATGTTTTCCTCAAACTATGCACTTAATCTGCAAAATATGATGCCTTCCCACACCAAAACTTAATTATTATGCATTGTGCAACTGACATAATTATTTCCTTCTCACTCATTTGTTATTGCTCCCCTATTCGTTACAAGGACAGGCCAGTGGTCACTCTCCACTCTCATAGTTCCCTTCTACTGTTTACTCATGACCCGAGTCACCGCACTCTCTTGTTGGACCGCCAACTCAAGATTCTCTTTTATATTTGAATGATCCTCATATTTATTTAAATATAATGATTTTAACCTTTTTAGAAAATTTGTTGGAATTTGTTGACTGACTTTTATTAATAAATAGTTTTTAGTTGATGAAGTAGTACCCAAAGTTGGCCAAGGGGGTGAATCGTTGGTTATAGAAGCATTGAAATATCATGCTCTTCCTGAGCGTCGTACCAAACTCCCTGCTAATAGAGTTACACCTAGGAAATCAACTGTTGGTCAGTTATATTCTGTTGCTGGCTGTGTAAGAATAGAAGACATGGTGAATTGTAAGTCAACATGTTATGTTTAAGTGTGCTTGTATTCAATTTTTTTAAATATATCTATTTATAATTTTTTTTTTTTACCGAATGGCATTTTTTATCCTTTGTCAAAATACTTACAGTGAAAGGCTAATGCTATTTGATTGCCTCACTGTAAGTATTTTGACAAAGGATAAAAAATGCCATTCGGTAAAAAAAAAAAATTATAAATATAAATAATTATAAATGGTGAATTGTAAGTCAACATGTTATGTTTAAGTGTGCTTGTATTCAATTTTTTTAAATATATCTATTTATAATTTTTTTTTTTTACCGAATGGCATTTTTTATCCTTTGTCAAAATACTTACAGTGAAAGGCTAATGTTATTTGATTGCCTCACTATTATTCCTCTTTATCACTCCGGTTTCTTTGCTATTGATAATATTTAATAGAACAAAAAAACTTAATCAGTCATGATTAAGTTTAATAAAGCACAATTATTTTTCCTTAATAAGATAATAATTATTTAATACAATATTTCATATTGAATATTTATATGCATATATATATATATATATATATATATATATATATATATATATATATATATATATATATATATATATATATATATATAATCTTTATGATGATTCGTTGATAGCCATAATTAGTCAGTGTAGTGTCTTGAAATAGTATAGTTAAGTTTTAAAGATAATTAGATAAGTAATGAAAGTATTGTATTTTCTTGAATGAAAGAATAAATCTTTTAAAACGTTCAGTGCGGTACAGGGTCAATGAACGTGTCTAACTTTGCAGCTGTGCTGAAGGTGTGAGTGGTAAACTTTCAAAAATTTCCTGACCTGTTTTAGCTTTGGACCTTTTTAAAGGGTTGAAGGCAGTATGGCTGTATGTTACAAACTTCAATAGTTTCTCAAAATACAAAAAAAAATAGCACAGGATCAAATGACCGATCCCGTGCCACATTGAGGCTAAAAATTTCATCTCTAGTGCGGACATGGACTTTTGATTCCGTGCTACTCTCTTGCCAAAATGATGATTTCTCGCTACCCTCTCCTATTTTAGGCGGCTCCTCTTTGTTTTCTTACTCTTCAATCTACGCTTAGAAAAACTATGTCCTCTAAGGAAGCTGACAATAAAGTAAACAAATTTCGTTCATATCACCTTATAGGCTTCAATGATAGACACTTATCAATGGCCTAGTGATTATTTCCTATTGCTTATTTTTGTTTTGAATTATTGTATTTATGTTTTTTCATGAAATACTCGTTTTATTTAAAAAATATTGGTACGATAAGTTACTTACCTTACTTAATTTGATTCACTTTTTTTTACTAAATATATATTAGCATCAATGCTCAGTCAAAGTTTATCAATTCAAAAAAAGATGAATAAAGATAAAGAAAAGGGCCAAACATCACAAAAAGGCCAGTCATTCTCTGATCTCTAAAATTTTCAAAAAAGTGCGGAAAAAATTAAATTCAAATAAAAGAAAAAGTGTCCTAATTAAAAATAAAATAATTTATTTAAGTGTAAAATTTACTTAAGATATGCCCTGCATACTTAAGTGCCTCAACTTCATTGCTCTAACATCAGCATCCCCAAAAGCTTTGTATAGCTCCTTGTTCATGCGTCGCCTCCAATCTTCTTCAACTTTTACACCTCCAAAAATACGGCGGGGAACTTTTCTTTAAAAAAAAAGGAGCTCCTTTACGGCACACTTAGATGTTGTCCAAAACTTCTGATCTAGGAAGAAGTACAGGGTGCACCAAGGTTTTATAGTAGTGGAGCTTGGTCTAGAGCTCAAGGGGGAGTGACGCGATTTACATAGCCACAACTGGCTACTCAGCCTCTCCTCTCCAACTCCACTCTCACCTGCCCGTGGCGGTCCCTGCTAAATCGAGCAACCCAGTCCAAGGTGGTGGTAACCAACCCTTGCGGAGGACAGGGTCAGTGATCAAATGAGAGAAAGGGAGTCCTGAGAGGAGCAATCCTTTCAGGATAGGGTCCTGGCACCTCACTGCTATAACCATGATCTCAGGTTTAACAGGATTCTGCTTACTGGGCCAGTCACCTGGGATAAGGAGATAATACCAGATTCAAAGCACTTTTACTGGAAGCGGACGGAATCGACGGTTAAGACAAGGCGTGATCAAGGAACTAAGCTTAGCAACATGGAATATCCGAGATCATACAGGAAAGGAAGTTGATATGGTAGAGGAAATGGAGAAATATCATGTAGATATTCTTGGTATCAGTGAAACAAGAAAGAAAGGCTGTGGAGAAATAATACTAGACAAGAACTATACCCTCATATACTCAGGAGTGCTAAAAGGCGACAGGGCTAAGGAAGGAGTGGGAGTCGTCGTGAAAGAAAATATTTTCAATATCATCTGTCAGTATGCCTGTGAATAATCTGATGAATAATATATCGAAAACTCACAATGTCTATATCTTAATCACTAATATTCATCTTTTTAATTATTTGTTTTAGTTTGTAAGCATTTTTCACATCACAACTGTTATTGTTGTTTAATTCATTCAATGCTGCATTCTAGAATTTTGATATAGCTTCGGTAGGTCCATTTATATTATTTATGATAGGTCAGAGATTATTGTCTTTCTTATGAAATTTTATCAGTCCTTGTATTCTCAGAAAAGTATAATCACTTACTTGGAATTTATTTTTAGAAAATGTATCAATAAATTCAAGATTATGTATTTTAGTTATATATCTGTCAATTTTATCTACTAAATCTGTGACAGGATCCTTTCTTATTCTATATACGCATATTTGTCTTTTATTAAGTTTTACATTTGATTATAGAATCCTTTCTTATATAAAGTCACTAATTTTTTTGTTTTATCCGACCTAATTGTAATAATACATCTTTTAAATCTCAGCTTATCAGCTTATTTGTGCATTCAAAGGAGATTTATTTTAATTATTATTATTTGCTATATTGTTTATTGTTATACATATTTTATTCCTAATAGCATTTGTATGGTTATAGTCCATAGAGTGAATATATTCATTTTTTGAAATAAATTGCCACGAGAGTTTCTCAATGTGAGGAGAAAAATAGTAGAAACAAATTTTTTATGTTTTAGATAAAGTCAGTATCTAGCAACATGGTGAAAAAAAATTCATAAAGGTGCCGAAAAATGTTTTTTTCACATTAAACATGAGAAAAAAAATTTGTTTAAGAAAAATAACAAATATTACGTAATAGCGTTTAAAAATATGGAAAAAATGAGTTTTAAATAATTGACGTCGGTAGGCAAC
Organism: Rhaphigaster nebulosa; assembly: GCA_948150685.1. Classification (NCBI taxonomy): domain Eukaryota; kingdom Metazoa; phylum Arthropoda; class Insecta; order Hemiptera; family Pentatomidae; genus Rhaphigaster; species Rhaphigaster nebulosa. The sequence goes on from OX411307.1 coordinate 160,732,867, forward strand.
TTTTCACAAAAAACAATAATAAAAATAAATTAAAAACTACGAAATATGGCCATTTTTGGTCATTTTATTAAAGGTCTTAACAAGCAGGAACTTGTTTTGGGGCTTAAATTGTGGCTTTTGTTAGTGCCTATCTAAAATAAGAATTGTATGCAAGAAAAATAAAAACTTTTCCCGGAAATTGAGAAAATGTAAAAACATGTGATCTCAAAAAAAGGTTTGAACAAGGGCCAAAATGGTTGTACAGCCATTTTTCAAAGCACTATTTGTTCCTGAGGAATTTCTCTACAACCCTATTTTCATGAAATATATGTGAGGTTCGATTAAATACCTAATAAACACTCTTGAACATAGGGTTGTTTCTCGAAACGGACTCTGAAGGTGAAGAAATGGAGGGGAAGTGATGAAGGGCGAGGGAAGGCTCTTTCTGTCTCTGCCGTGTTCGATGCCCAGCCATCAGTGAGCCTTCCCCCGCCCTTCCTCACTTCATCTCACATAAAAAGGCCTGTAATAAAATGGCCATATTTTGTGGTTTTTAATTTTTTTTGCAAAAAGTTGTTGACCGACTTCAATTGTTTAAAACTCATTTTTTCCATAAACGCCATTGCATACTATTTTTTATTTTTCTTAAACAAATTTTTTTCGCATCTTTAACGTGAAAAAAACATTTTTGGGCACCTTTATGAACTATGTTGCTACATACCGATTTTATCCAAATTATATTAAATTTGTTTCTATTGTTTTTCACATTGCAATTTATTTAAAAAAATAAACTATAGCACCTATTATCACATATGGACTATTATCTGATGTACGGATGTTATCGAAAATATTTTCTATATCTGTTATAATTTTCAATATTTCTCTGTCTTTGTTATCAAATTCAAAATTGAAATTTTCTCCTAATGCTAATAAGTTTAATATATTATCTGTCATTTTCAATTTTGTTTTGTTTCCCACTCATTTTTTATTAGGTGTAATTTATTAAATTTCTCATGACCTTTGTTTTTTAATTTGTAATTCTGTCCTACATTTTTAGTATTTAGCGATGTTAGATTATTATTATTATTGTTTCTTATCATTTTATTAATCTTGGAATTTTTTAAGGTTCTGTAAAATTTTTAGTTTCAATTTTTTTCATTTATTAAAATAAAATAACATTTCATGCAAATGAACATAAAAATATAAAAGTGGTATTTTACAATAAAAATTAATTGCTAAATTATATATCAAATACAAAAGATAAGATAGATGAATTAGATCTACAGAACATAATATATAGACTTAATTGTTTTAATTGCGATAGAATATACATGCCAAAAAACTAAAAACAAGGGTTAACCAATACACCGGAAATTGTAACAATATAAAAAATAAAAATACAACAGATTTTGCCTGTTAACATAACATTAAATTCTAAATTTGATTTTAAAAATCTGAAAATATTAAATAACAATGAATAGCTAAAAAATATAAGAATTCTTGAAGAAAGGATAGTGAAAAAAGTCTTCATTGAAATAAGATTTATTAATGATCAAATTGCTGCATGATCAACGTTTCAGGGTTCTTAAATAGAAAGACTTTAGAAGCAATTTATATTAAACAGACAGTAAATTTCAAGACTGATTCTAACAGTTTAAGCGCACATTACGTAGACATAATAAATAACTTAGATATTTAATTTTTAGGATAAAACCCTTCACAAGATAAAATGGTAAATCTGGTTTGGAAATGTATGTATGTTTTGGATGCAGTTGCATTAGTGAATAGGTATGTATGTACATACGTATATATACAGATGGGTTTAGTGTGTGTATATATATGCTTCTTGTGAGTGTATGTGTGTGAGCTGGTTATGATAGATGGTTTTTATATTTGTATGTATGTGATTTTATGTGAATATATTGTTATTTCAGTGTTTTTTAATATATATTTAAACTTTTAAACTAATTTTTAATCCTTTAATAAGAATTTAAAGGAGGTGGAAAAATAATAACAAGCAAAGTAAACAAAGCTTAGGAATTGGAGATTAAGTTAATCCCCAACAGTACCTCTCTTTTTGTAACATTTAAATAGTGCAGGTGGTTTTTAAAATAAGAAAAATGTTTCCTGACAAAGTATTTATATACAGATTATTATATATATAAAAACACCCTGTTTGCAGCATTTTGGAGATGTACCATTTACTAAGGTAAATTTTAAGTTTATTAAATTAAGACATTTATTAAAATATAACAAAAGAAAAATTATTGTTATTTTGTAATGTTATATGTATAAACAATTTGTAAATTGACCTTGACATATCACATTGCAGTTTTGATCCTGATGATGGGGAAGAACCCCGAAACATTGGTCATGCAGTAATTTTATCATTTATAAATCTTATTTCAACGAAGACTTTTTTTCACTAACCTTTCTTCAAGATCATATCATAAGTCTTCTATCAAATTATATTCATCTTAAATAAGAATTCTGGAAGCTATCCACATGCCAAAAACATAAAACAAACAATCACTTATGAAACAGATATCAACAATTTAAATATTTATTATGCAGATATCTTTAACAAACTAGAAGTATAATTATTTAAGCCGTTACCTTTAGTTTTCTTTTTTTTTTGTTCCATCACCTAGAGTTTCCATGACCTTTTACTTTTGTCTTATTATTAAAAAACATTTTTTTTTAATGTTTGTTTTGTTTAATGAAACGAGAGAAAGTTATTTATTTCATATGTGGTTATTTCCTCTGTATATACCGTTTAGGGATTAACAAGAGTTAATTGTGTCCCCCCTTGTTCTTCATGCCAGTTTCCCGAGAGGAGTAATTATCGCCAGACATCGATGGTCGATTTTTTTTTTTTACTTTAGTTACGATCAACGTCTACCAGCTGCAGCAGCTACAATTTTCGTCCAGGAAAGTGTGGAGAAACCCTAGTACCTAAACCGAACTAAAATTGAGGTAAAAAAAGAAAGACTTTTTTTATTATTTTCTCTAGCATTTCTGCTTCTTCGGCATGGCAGTAACTAAAGCCATTCCTTGAAAATACCTTGGACTTAATCAACTATTAATGGATTGCATGAGTAAAGTTGGTTTTTTCTAGTGGCTAGTTTACCAAAATATCGTCTTCTTCTTTGGCCCAACAATTCATTGCTGAATCTAGGCCTCATCAAGCAGCCTCTGCCAGTAGGTTCTACTAGGTTGTTACAAAAGTCCATGTCCATTAATTGTCGTCCATCAACACAACCATTAATTCCAACTCTTATAATTAATCCTATAAGAATTATTATTATTTTGTTCCTACTATTTATTTCAATGTTTACTTTTACTAATCCTTTAATTCCTTTTGACTTGAGTTGGCTTAATGGGGTCATTTACATTTTTAAAACACACATGCAGTGTCAGAAGAAAAAATTGAGACATTACTGGAAAAAAGGTTTAAGCGCAAAGGCAGCTGCCAAAAAAATGTATACCATAGAAGGAGAGTCAATTATCCATCGAAATACTGCTGCATTTTGGTGCAGGTGTTTCAACAATGGAAATATGAGCCTTTCAGTTGAACCCCAATCAGGTTGCCCAGCGGTCATTGATGATGACGTTCTTCTTGTATGTGTGAACCAGGACCCACATGTAACTGCTCGTGATTTATTGACTGTAGTAGGAGCTTCTAATGCCATAGTCTCTCGTTATCTTACAAACCTGGACGTACAGAATTTAAGACGAAGGTCTGACTTGACAGTGGCCCAAGCCCAGCAGCGATTTGATACATGCAAAATTTTGCTTCAAAGTCCAAAAGATGACAGGTTCTGGAAAAAAATTATCATAAATGACGAAATATGGATATTTTTAAAAAACCCTAGCAAACATAAGCAGTGGGTACAGCCAGGCGAAGCTGCACAACCGGAGGTTCGCCAAGATCGGTTTGGGAAATAAGTGATGCTTTGTGTTTGGTGAAACTTCGAAGGCGTTTTGCATTTTGAGCTTGTTCCTGATGATCGGGTAGTGGACTCAAACCTTTACTGTGAACAGCTAGACAGGGTTTATGCAGTTTTGAGTGCAAAGTACCAGCTTTGGTCAACAGGAACCAAGCTATTTTGCAACATGACAATGCTCCTGCACATCGTTCTCGTTTGACCGAGGAAAAATTATTGGAACTGCAAGGAGTAAACGTTTTGCCTCATCCTGCATATAGCCAGATATTGCGCCCTCTGGTTTGTTTAGATCAATGGCTCATTTTTTAAAAGGTTGGATCTTTGATAATTATGAGGATGCAAAAATTGGATGTGAAGAGTTCTTTGCCTCAAAACCAAAGAAGTGGTACCGGTATCAAATCCAATTACTGGCAGAAAGATGGGTGAAAGATGTTGAAAACAATGGACTTTACTTTGAAGAGTAGTGTGACAAACAGGAGAAAATAATGTATATAGGTAAAGACTAAAGATAAGGTAACACATTTGTAATATACGTTGGATTTTAAGAGCGGTACCAAAGTATGGATGTGGTAAAGCTTGTCAAGCTTGGGAGACTTCGTTGGGCCAGTCATGCGGCAATAATGAACGACACTGAGGTCCCCAAGAAACTCATGACAGAGGACCTACATCGGACACGCAGAATGGGAAGGCCAAAAGTAAGATGGCTAGATGTAGTGACAGCAGATGCTGGACTGCTTCTTAAAATACGGAACTGGACAGTTGTTACAAAAGTCCTTGTGAATTAGTATAGCTTTATTTCAGACAAAATATTTTAAACAATATTGAACACTACTCTTCAAAGTAAAGTCCATTGTTTTCAACATCTTTCACCCATCTTTCTGCCAGTAATTGGATTTGATACCGGTACCACTCCTTTGGTTTTGAGGCAAAGAACTCTTCACATCCAATTTTTGCATCCTCATAATTATCAAAGATCCAACCTTTTAAAAAATGAGCCATTGATCTAAACAAACCAGAGGGCGCAATATCTGGCTATATGCAGGATGAGGCAAAACGTTTACTCCTTGCAGTTCCAATAATTTTTCCTCGGTCAAACGAGAACGATGTGCAGGAGCATTGTCATGTTGCAAAATAGCTTGGTTCCTGTTGACCAAAGCTGGTACTTTGCACTCAAAACTGCATAAACCCTGTCTAGCTGTTCACAGTAAAGGTTTCAGTCCACTACCCGATCATCAGGAACAAGCTCAAAATGCAAAACGCCTTCGAAGTTTCACCAAACACAAAGCATCACTTATTTCCCAAACCGATCTTGGCGAACCTCCGGTTGTGCAGCTTCGCCTGGCTGTACCCACTGCTTATGTTTGCTAGGGTTTTTTAAAAATATCCATATTTCGTCACTTATGATAATTTTTTTCCAGAACCTGTCATCTTTTGGACTTTGAAGCAAAATTTTGCATGTATCAAATCGCTGCTGGGCTTGGGCCACTGTCAAGTCAGACCTTCGTCTTAAATTCTGTACGTCCAGGTTTGTAAGATGAGAGACTATGGCATTAGAAGCTCCTACTACAGTCAATAAATCACGAGCAGTTACATGTGGGTCCTGGTTCACACATACAAGAAGAACGTCATCATCAATGACCGCTGGGCAACCTGATTGGGGTTCAACTGAAAGGCTCATATTTCCATTGTTGAAACACCTGCACCAAAATGCGGCAGTATTTCGATGGATAATTGACTCTCCTTCTATGGTATCAATTTTTTTGGCAGCTGCCTTTGCGCTTAAACCTTTTTTCCAGTAATGTCTCAATTTTTTCTTCTGACATTGCATGTGTGTTTTAAAAATGTAAATGACCCCATTAAGCCAACTCAAGTCAAAAGAAATTAAAGGATTAGTAAAAGTAAATTTAAAATTAAAACACTTGAAGCACTACAATTTGTCATGCAAATAATTACAACTCTTACCAGTTGGATAACAAAATATTACATACTATGTAGGGGGAGATTAATTACAGATAATTTATTGCAAATGATTTGTTAATTTAATATTACTTAGTAATTTGTGATGTATCACAGAGAATATTGTAGTCTGATTGTAAGAATAGGATCCCCTAAGCATCAAAATATGTATTTGACATATGATTATATTTAATAAGTAATTTTATGGAAGTTGAAGTTCTCCAATATTTGATGACGTAGATTAATTATTTCTTGTTTATTATAAAAACAAATCATACATTTTTTTTTAACACAATGTTTAATTTCTGATCGACCCAATATCAATCTGCATTTGTAATACAGTTCAATCTGTACATCAATAAATAAGGGTGTGCTTAACCACTCAGTGGTTTTTGAGGATAATACCATCCACCATGCCTTTATTATTTATTTATGACATAGACTTTATTCTAAATGGCTTGGTCTCTGCATTAGGTTACCGACTGTGTACTGGATTTTCCTATACTTTTCCTAAGTGTGAATGGTATTTGGTCTAGGGGTAGCTATGCTTTTAGTTTAAAATTAAGAAAAAAAAATGTATCTGCCTACTTCAGTAGATAATTGATGAACGCATGAATATTACCAGGTTTCGTGATTTGGTTTTTAAATCTGTGAAGTGGTGATGGAAAATGCACTCTGCTAATGCAATAAGTGACTAGTAACTGTTTTCCTGTATTGTAAAAATGATTTCAATACAACTGAGTTAAACTAAAAAAAAAAACAAAGAAAATTAATCTATCTTTTAGTATTTGTGATGGGGTTGCCCTATTTCTATATTTTATTTACTTATCAATTTTTTTATTTACCTGATTATACTTTTTTTTTTATTACATACTAGGGCTATAAAAATATTTTATAACTTCTAACATTTATTGTAGTCACAAGGCCTTTTGAAATCAATCTGTAATAATGAATAACACTCTGATAGCACTATTTCTTTTTCTAGTATTTGCCTTAAAGAAAATATTTGGTCAATAGTTAATCTGTTTTACCTGATTTCACATTGATAACCCCTACATAGTATGTAATATTTTGTTATCCAACTGGTAAGAGTTGTAATTATTTGCATGACAAATTGTAGTGCTTCAAGTGTTTTGATTTTTAATTTTAAATTTAACAAATTAAAACACAAAGCTTTAAATTTTCAGTGGAATTCTCAGCTTATTTTTTATAAAGGCATCTCATCAAAACAGTTATTTAATTTTTTTTAAATAGTAAATAAATACCTAGTTTATTTTTATGTTTTATCCAATTTACCAAAAAAGTTTTTTTTAAGTAAAAGTTTCATATAATAAAGTATATGGTGTTATATTTAAATATGATTTGTTATTTTGTACTATATTAAATAAATGTTCGGGTAAAAATTAAAATAAATTTAAATTCTATTTAGGTATCAGCTGAGTTTTTAAACAAATTTTCTTTTCTTTTTTTTTAAACAAACTTTTAACATATTCTGTTTTTGTTTTGTTATTTTTTAGGGTCATCAACAATTGAGGCCTATTCACCGCGCCATAATAGTTGGTCACATATTACTAGTCTTCCTCATCGTCGTCTACAGTCTGGAGTGGCAGCATTAGGTCAAAAACTGTTTGTGGTCGGTGGTCGTGATGGCCTTAAAACCCTCAGCACTATTGATTTTCTAGATTTGGATGCAAAACTTTGGTTGAATATTGCACCGATGTCAACATGTAGACATGGCTTAGGTGTAACAACTATGGAGCCAAATGGGCCCCTGTATGCAGTAGGAGGTCATGATGGATGGAGTTACTTAAATACAGTTGAAAGATGGGATCCGGATACTGGAGAATGGTCTTACATTAAATCAATGAACTCACCACGTTCAACAGTTGGTGTGGCCATTTTATATAATAGGTATTTGATAGTATATTCCGTTATAATCTCTGAAAATTGAGATATGTCACATAAATATTTTTTTTATTATTGTTACTGAAAAGTTTTATATTGACGTTTCTTTTACTTTCTGTTATTAGGTATGATGGACCGACATTTTTTATTTTAAATATTACTATTTGTTATTTTTGGATTATGGAAGTAAAAAAGTACAGTGTTAATTAAGCCAATATTATTTACACAATAATCATGTTCGATCTTACTCAAAGGCTTAATAAAAATGTCTGCTAACATTTCATCAGTTGGTAAATATTTAACTCTGCTTATTCCCACTGACTATTAAATATAATAGAGAGGCCTTTTCCCTTTTGGCCTGTGGGAGGAGATATGCTCACATCCCCCCTTGGCTACCTTCCTTCCCTGCCCACTTGAACAATTTTTCTAAGTTGCAAGGTATCTTTATGGTGTTTTTCAAGTATGAGTCAGAAAATGAATTAACCGGTGGCTAAATAATTGTATATATTGGTTATTGAAAAATGTAGGTAATTTGACATAAAAATGGCAATATGTACAGTAATCTACTTATGTTTATTAGCCTTCATTTTATATTAGAAAGTCGTGTTGGTCTACCTCAATTTTTACCCAATTCTGAATTTGCTATCTTAAAATTTTTGCAGATTTATTTACGTTAAACATCACAAGAATTATGGCTACTAGAAATTTGTTCTTAATTTAATTGCGAGGATGCAAAGAATAATACAAATGTTAAAAGTGCAATGATTATTTACAAGTGCGAGCCTACAAAGCTTTTAAATTTAATTAAAAATATAAAACAAATTATCAATTTTATAAAAAAAAAGTCTGATGACTTAAATGACCTGATTTTGATCTTTTACTTGCTTATTTATTCTGATTTTGAAATAACCTTTAACAAGCAATACATTCTATTAACCAATGCTTGTGTTTGTCCTCTGAACTAAGGGAAAATAGAGGTACATCTATAGAGAAGTTCATATTTAAACAATGCGAAAGTAATTTGTTGATACAATGATTCATATTGTATCTTATATTTTATTATGTTGTGTTCGTATATTATCTTTAATATTTTTTTGGGTACAACTTTACAAGAGGGGCGCGTTATCACTGGTTCCTCCCGAACTTACCCGAAGGTCTCCGGACTAGCACACTCTAGCGCCATTTATGCTCACCAACTGCTTTGTATTGTACTAAATTGTTAATGCTGTCGACTTCCGGTGATCTGGGGAAGTTGTAGTAATAATTTAAAGGAGTGATGATTGAAATTACGGTAAGGACCCGACCTCAACTGAAAAGAAACTTTTGGGGTTTGTTCATCTCTTGAGCGAGCGTAGCGAGCGGAAGTCGACAGCTGTGATATAATTAAAGCAGTAATAATTGAAATTACGGTAAAACCCCGGCCTCAAAAGAAAAGGATCCGTTGGTGTTTTGTTTCTTGGGCGAACGTAATGAGCGGAAATCGACATCACTAATAATTTTAAATAATATCTAATTAAAGCAGTAATAATTTCAATAATTCCAATGAATACGAATGTTACAATTGAATGCAAAGCAGAATTAGTTAGCTCAAATGGCGATAGCGTATGCTAGTCTGGTTATCATCGGGTAAGTTTGCGAGGAACCAGTGACAACGCGCCCCTCTTGTAAAGTTGTACCTTTTTTTGTTATTATCTCTTCATTAAAGTATATGAGGTTTCAGAAATATTGTTTAATAATTACAATGTTCGGATTCAATGATTTTTTTTCCTCTTGTTCTGTTACTAATTTATTAAAATTAACCACTTTAACTTTAACATATTTACTGCGGTGTATTCCTTTTAATAACTCTATCTGGTATACCCCTTAATAACGCTATTTGGAGAAGGGATTTGTTTTTTTTATCATCATCATGGGTGACAACGCGTCACCGAGTCTGGACCTCCTCCAAAAGCCTCCACCAGATGGCTCATTCAGTTGCAGCAGCTCTCCAGTTATGGATACCACTAAGTACCAGCCATCTTACATTAAACTCCCCGCTTGCCATGAAGCTCATCTGTTAGCATCTTCTTGGTATCTCGCTATCTTCCATCTTCAACATGTGGCCTACCTATCGAAGTCTTCCGAGCTTGATGAACTTGACCACATCAATTTCATCATAAAATCCGCATTCATCCTTCTCCAGGTACCTCCCTCTCGAACCGGGTCAAAAATTCTTCTTAAAATTTTTCTTTAAAATACCAGAAGCCTGGCTTCATCAGCTCTGGTGAAGGCCCGTGCTTCAGACCATATGTAAAAACTGGGCATACCAGTCTTATGAAGGTGTACCTTGGTTTAGCCAGACCAAAGTAGCTCCAGTCAGCGACATTCTAATGGTATCACAGAGGTATTGAGAGAAAGTTTGGATACTTCTGTTTTTTTTTTTTTTTCAGAAAAACTATATTCCTACTGATAGTCACATTTTTTTGTGATAGACTTCATGAGTCTGTAGCCTTTTGCATTGTCACAATAACCAATTAATAAAAGTTTTTGATGAAGTTCATCCCATTTTTTCCACTTTTCTTTGGGTAGTTGTTTCATTGCTTCGCTACCGGCGATGAAGATTAGCTTTTCTTTGTAACCAAGCTTCGTATGGCGTCATGCCCTGAAGAGGTTTTGATATGCTTCTGTTATTTAAATATACAGCGGTAGATGCTGCTTTTGCCCAATAGATTTTAGTAAGTTCAGAGTCTACCAACAATGGATGGGATCCAGTTGAGTTTGAGTAAGATGGTAAAACACCTGGGTGTTACACTGGATCATAGATTAAACTGGCATCAGCACGTGGAAAACACGACAAATTCAGCTCTCAAGTGTCTCTGGGCCTGCAAAGGACAAAACTTGAGGTCTCAAGCCTATCATGGTCTACCAGTTGTACATAACAGCCATCAGACCTATGGTATTTTATGCATGGTAACATAAGGCGAAGGTGGGTAAATCCCGAATTAAGCTGGAGAAGCTACAAAGATTGGCCTGTTTGATAAAAACAGGTACTATGAGAACTACTCCAATGGCTGCTATGGCGGTAATGCTTGGGTTATCACTACTACACTTCGAGATCGAAGCACAGGCCCTTATAACTATTTAGGGATTGATAAATTATTTGCCATTTCTATAAATTTATTTTATTGAAAACTAGTTTCGAATGTTATACATTCATCCTCAGTTCAAGGTTTAAATGGATTATATCAAACAGAAAAGTTTATACTGGTTTCTTCTCGCATTGAACTAACAATTGTTTGAATTTGATATCTCACAGAAACTAGGCTGTAGAAATAATTTTATTAATATATTCCTCCATTACACTCATTTAATTGAGTTGACTCAGTAGGCCTATATGTCTTGTAAGTCCTGAATCTTAAAAAAGTTTTGAAAGAATGTCCCAAGCTTTTTTGAAAGATTTAGAGCATTTAATATTTAAAATATGGATTATTTCAGGTTCCACGAGGAGCGAGATCTTCACAACGGCTTTTCTCTGCTTTGCCCCATCTTCCTCAACCAATCCCCAGACCACTTCCTATTGATCTTCTAATTGCAAATAAGTAAGCACTTACATGAAATTTCCAAGAGGAATATTTCTTCCTGCCTTTCGATTTTTCAATAAAGGCTAAATTGGATATGACCAATTTGGATGTCTATAACGAATTTCAGTTGAGGGATTTCCCTCCCCCCCCTTACCCCTCCCCCGAAAATTGCCTGATTCTGTTATATTATTTTTCATTCTCGCTTGTAATTTTTTTGAAACTTTAGAAAAACTCAAACTATTGAGTTGTGTTTAATGAATTAGACAAATAGCACCTACCTACATACCACATACAATATTTATTTTTTTTTAATTTAATTTTTTTTAAATTAAGTTTTCATTATTTTTAATGAATCCAAGCATTTTTAAATATTTTTTCCTTCCTTGATTTTGATATTTCTGATACTGCCTTAAATTTTTCTTATTTTCCTATATTTAATATACCATTTTCTCCAAGGGTTTTTAGGAAATAAACCGAGACCTTATTAATCTTGGATTATTTGAGGTTTTTATGATGAAATAATTTTTTCTGTAAAGTTGAAGGATTGATATGGTTGTTAAATGTATTTATTTATTTTTGGTTATAATGATAATTCATCGAAACTATTATATACTGTTATTAATGTATGCATCTTTTATTCATTTTCATAATCCATTTCTAATCTAATAGGATCTAATTTTATTTTTATTTCAGGCTTTATGTTGTTGGTGGAAGAGATGGCATAGCTTGTCTTAAAAGTATTGAAGCTTACGACCCCCTTTCTGATAAATGGACAAGTTGTACCCCCATGTCTAAAAGGCGTGGTGGTGTTGCAGTTGCAGTGTTAGATGGATATTTATACGCTTTAGGAGGACATGATGTTCCTACATGTAATTCAGCTGCACGGTTTTCCTGTGTTGAAAGGTATTTTAATTTATTTAACTATCCTGTAAACTAGTAACTGAAATATATATATATATATATATATATATATATATATATATATATATATATATATATATATATAATATATATATTACAGTTACTAGTTATATTACAGTTATTAATTTAAATATTACAAAAAATAATTGAAAAATATTATTCAGGTATACATGTTAAAAATATACTTTTAAAGAAGAAAAGAATCTGCAATTCTTAAATAAAAAACTAGAAAATCACATACAATAAGGTAAGTATGTTAATAGAGATCACATCATAAATTTTCTTATTTAGTCTCAAAAAATTCGGTAATCTTCGTTTGAACATCTTTGAAGAACCACGCAGTTGAATCTTTGACTTGTCAATAATGAATAGTCAGACTTTGTCAGGTCCATCAGCATTGGTGGTAAGAAGTATGGTTATTCTTTTTTTTTTCTTTTTTTTTCCAACAAAGCAGGAATCGATCTTCTTGGCAAGAGTTTTTGATGGCCTAAGGCTATAAAACAGGCAAGTTTCAACCATGTTATAAATGTCCCTCAGGTCGTTATTTTTAATGATGTTTTATAGAGCGCCTTCTTTCCTTTGTTCAACAGAGGTGATATAAACACTTGCTGGTTCACAGTGTACAGTTCGACCAGTTATCCCTTGCAGAACTTTAAACTTTTGAAGCCATCCTATGGATGCCATATAATTTAGAAGCAACCACCTTCTACAAGCAAGAAATATCAAGAAATGCCATGTTATCTTCGTTAAAGTGAATAATATATACACCAGGGTATCGAGTTTCCCTTTGTTTAAGTGAATGTTTCATATAACTAAGCATCGTATAAGTGAATAATTGATTACATAGGCCTAAATGGAATTTTGCCGGGGAATGAGAAATTCTTTATATTTCTGAATGTTTCGAATGTGTGAGCTTTGTATAACTGTGTGTGTGTATATATATATATATTTTTTTTTCCTTTTTATTCTTTACATTGATGTTAGTCTTGAGGTAATTTTTGCCTACATTCTAGGATTAAAAAGAATTGTCAAAATTAAGTGTGAAATGGCAATGTCTCCTGTATACTTCTTGTGACAGTTGGCTTAAACATTCATAAGTAAGCTAATCTGCAGTCTGTTAGGTTTTTTGTTAGATTCCAACTAACAAGGAGAGGATCCCACATGAGTCCTAGATTTTGATAAAACTTTTTAAGTGAATCTAGGCCTTAAAATATTGGACTGTGACTTAAGAACTTTTGATAAGTAAAGGCATCAATCAAGTCCAGGCAAAGGCTTCCCCCCTCTATATTCTAAAATTATTTTTTGGAAATAGCAGAATAGTTTGTCATATTTTTTTGTTTATGAAATAATGAAATTTAAAAATTTGTTCACATTATTTCTAGTTAAACGGAATGTTCATTTATTTATTTATAACAACCTTTGATAATGAAGAATATAAACACCGACCTAGAGAGAATAGAATTTTATAGCCATATTCACATTTTTAGCAATAACTACTAAATAAACCGACCGATTTCAAAGGTTAAACACACGTTTAAAAAATTAAACTGTAATGATTAAAAGAAGTATATAAAATTTATTTTCGGACCAAACTTTCATAATTAAAAACCGTTTTAAAAATGAAAAAACAAGATTGTGGTTTTTGCTTCAAAAATGTATTTTTACTGATACTATAAAATGTCCAATTTTTTTTTTTTTAAACACCTTAAATTATGGTGTAAATTTGTGCAATTTTGTCTATTTTGAAAAAAACAAAGAGGGTCCCCTTTGGTTGGCTGTTTATTAGCAAAAAAATTTGAAATAAACTGTTTTTTGGTGTGGAGAATCCTAATCTGGTCTCAGTTTCTAAGAAAAGTAACATTTCCCTCCAAAAATCACAATTATGAGGGCGTTTTTGATGTTTTTAATATTCTTACCAAGGATAATATTTGAATATTTTGATGTCTTATTATTTTTTATTTTATTTTTTTTTTTATTATTTCGCTTGGCAATAGGGACCTTTTGGTACTAAACTCAGTCTTTTGCCTTCATTAGAACCAGATATATAAAATAAAATATGTTTTGCACATGCAAACTTACCGATTTCTGAGGCTCTCGGGGTGCATTGATACTTAATACTTTATACTGTCAAATATTTTAAGGCCTAGATTCACCTAAACAAGTTTCATCAAAATCTAGTAGACACATGTGGGATCCTCTCTTTTTAAGCCGATATATTTATTTTTCTGATCCTAGCCTATTTCTGGTGTCTAATTTTGCTCATCGACAAAAAAAAACATAATAAATAAAAAACTGAGCTTTTCATTCTTCTTGGCAAAAAATGTATTTAATTTTTTGTATTATAAGCTTTTTTTTACCTGGGTCAATGCAAAGGAGTCAACTACACAGTAGGACGTGAGAATAATATTGTTCTATTAATTTTATGATGTTACCTAATAAATATTTAAATTCTTTTTATAAAAGAGCAAAACCTCTGTAGTATTTAAATTATTTTTATAAAAGAGCAAAACCTCTGTAGTATTTAAATTCTGAGAAATTACCACAAATATGTGCAAATTGTCCATTTTTATGGTGTCTCATGTTTTGTTCAGGAGGCAAACCTGAATAAAAGTTACTTTTTTAAGGTATCCATATCATAAGGCTAATCAATTTTCAAATTCTGAGATTGGATAAACATGGATTAAAATATAAAAGCAAAAAAGCAAGATATGAACTGCATACTCATTTGTTTCCTCCCTATTTCTTTTTCTTGAGCAATTTTCTAAGTATACAAAGTGCAAATTATGCACAAATTAGGTTACTTTTGTATGATTCTAGGTATACCAAAAGCCTATAATCTCTCAAGTCAATGTTTGTTACAAATCTGTTAACATTTTGTCACCTGGTGTTTTTAGGACTGTAAACTTTTACTGTTAATTTATTTTTATTAACTCAAGCTTTAAGCCAATAATTCTTAGTTACTGCTCTCTTTGCAATTGGCTACTCACAAATTCAACCTTCTAAGTTAACACATTAAATTTTACTTAAGAAAATGAATTAACAGTAAAGAAAGTTTAGCTTTGAAAGTTTTGTAATTGGCAGGTTAGTAATAAACCTCTGCTTTATAGACTTAAGTCTTTTGATTTGATTAATGTAAACTATACTTTTTGGCATGCTTCTTGACCTCCCATGGATAACTGGTTTATTGGTAGAAAACTGAAATTATAATTCCAAAGTTACATCTGAATCAGGATAATAATTTTAAATTATTATTTCTAAATTATTCAGGTGGGCTGTACTGATGTAACAATTTGGAGCAACTCCATTTTCAGATGAAATATCATAGATTTTATTGTTGACTCTTGGTGACATAATATAAAGCTCGATTTTAATGTATTTCTATTTATTTATTAGATACTTTTTATTTTATTACTTTAGCTGTTTCTTTTGTAAATTGAAATATTAAATAAAAGGCTCAACAGGTTGAGGAAGGTGATGATTAGCATATAACATGATTAGCTGGATTTTTCCTCTTTCCCTTTAAATTCATTACGTAGGTTGAGTTGAAAATTACTTAATTTAGTCATCATTATAAATTATTACTAAATTCCTTATATACTCCCTATATTCTGTTTGACTCTTAGCGCATTAAAATTCTCAAAGCTCTTTGAGAAATCAAATAAACTTGGTAATACAATTTCTGCACTAACATCTGTTATTTTCACATGATTACTAGGAGCGAAGCAATGAACTTTTGCTGTTGGTAAATATTGTAAAATTAAACAAATAATTAATCTTTATGTTAAATTAGGTTGTAATAAATTGGTTCTAATGTTTAAATAACTTTATAGACATTATTCCACATGTGCTTTTGCAAATTTTAAAAACTCTGTTAGGTAATTTCCTTGAATGACACAACTTTACACTGTGCTCTATTGTGATCCATTTTAAGAGTTCCATGTGCATATTTTGTCTTTAATTTAAAAAAAAATTTCATGATATTCTTTGTGGTAATATATTTGCTTGTTATGGAAATTGATTCATATCTCATATGAAGTTAATTTTTTTAAAGTTGT
Organism: Rhaphigaster nebulosa; assembly: GCA_948150685.1. Classification (NCBI taxonomy): domain Eukaryota; kingdom Metazoa; phylum Arthropoda; class Insecta; order Hemiptera; family Pentatomidae; genus Rhaphigaster; species Rhaphigaster nebulosa. The sequence goes on from OX411307.1 coordinate 160,749,190, forward strand.
TTCTTTTAAAAATATAGTATACTGAAAGAGAAACTGTCTACTATTAGGACCTCAATAATGCTGTTATCTGGTCTTATGGACGACAGGGTAGGCTGAATAGGCTCACACTTCCACTACTCTTCTCCTTTCCCCTTAGACTGGTTCAGGTTCGTCTGAGGAATCTCACCTTTAAATTCTTTTTGTCTAATAGAGCACAAAATAAAATTATGGGTTTTTCAAATAAAGGGAAAACTTAGTTAATGCAAATAGCTTTTATTTAATTATTTTATGCTGTTTAAACAACAAAAAATAAATATTTGTTTATTTGTAAGTCCTTAATATATTATTTAATCTGTAATCCAATTTATTACAACAGCAAATGGTCTGCATTAAAAGGTCCTACTGTAGGTCCTTTTTGCACAAATAAGACCTGCTACTGCATGTGTAGTCTCAGCATATATCTGTGCTTTAACTGTATTTTTCTTTAGATGATTTAATCATTATTTTTATAATTTGTTTTAATATTTTGTTAGTCACAAGATATTAATTGTAGAACATGTGATGTTATTGTTTATCACAGCACTAACTTTTACGAAAAAATTGTCTGCCAATTTAAATTTATATTCCTAAAAGGATATAGACAATTATGAAAAATAAAAAAAAATCGACCTAAAATGACTTGAAAATATAAAATTTGAATCTGTACAAACTGGTTGCGCAATAGTAAATGCAACCGTTCCCAGCAGCCAGATGTGCCGCATCCCTTCTAAACTTCAATAAGAAAAAAAATATCAAAAGACCAGCTGACCTTAAATTCTTGTTTTGTGATGTTGCTATCCTATCTTGTGATAGGATTGCCAATGTTGTAATATTAGCATCTGATTCTCTACTACTGTGGCAATTGTTAAGTAACCTACTGTTGCTTCTTCTTCCAGTTTTCTATTGCCTTTAAATCCTACAATTTTCAGACCGCTTGCAACAGGTGAAGCAGTGTAAATAAAAATACTACTTCCAATGTCTTGATGGATGACCACATTGGGGAGAGGATCCAAGAGGAAGATAATAATCACAAGGAAACTTTTGAGTCTGTCCTGCATTCCTTGTTAGGGAAAATTGAAAAGGTCTCACATTTCAGGGGGCCCACGCTAGGACTCTTTTTCAATGTTAAAGGGTCATACAAAAAAAACTAGACCTGAGACAGTATAAACATAAAATTTTAAATATAACTACAATTGTTATTGAAATGTCTTTAGCAATTCTTTTCATTCAATTCTGATATTAGAATCATTTATCTTCCATTTACTAATATGATACTTATTTTTTGTTTTTAGGTATGATCCCAAAATGGATCGTTGGCAGAATGTTTGTTCTATGTCTGTTGGTAGAGATGGAATAGGTGCTGGAATTTTAGGGAACAAACTATTCGCAGTTGGAGGTTATGATGGAGAATCATATTTAAAAGTAGTTGAGGAGTATGACCCGAACACAGATACATGGTCACAGGTAAAAGTTGATGCATTATAAATTTTTATTTCTATCTTTAATCATCTCATCTTATTGTTGTTCCCATGGTAAACTTATGAATGCGAAAATCACTACTTTTCAGGTGAGCAAAAAAACTGTTACATACTTCTGTGTTTAAAGACCGATTTCAAGAGTTTTGCCTTTATAATAATAGGCTTATTCATTACTTTAGCATGGAAGCTTCAGACTTTCTGACTTTTTTTGTAAAAATGCAACTGCGATTTCAGCACTTTCTAATGCCCTAACAGATTCGTAAGTTTACTATAGGCTGTACAACCGGAATACTATTGAAAAATAAATCGATATTCGATATTTTGGGATATTGCGAAACCATATATCGATATCCACCGATAATCACTAGAAAAATATTGATATATCAAAAAGAAATGAATGAAAAAGCAAAGAAAGGTGTATCAAATGAGTATAATGTTAAACTGTGTAGGAGGTTATGAAATAATATAATTATTATTTATAAAACAATATTTTAATTAGTCATGAATCATTATAATAAAAAAAATATTCATAAAAGAATTATACTTTGACAAAAGAAAATGTTAAAACAAATTTTTATCTTGAAGACTTTTCATCTAAAAGCATGAAATTCATTTTATATACATCACAGTACAATCACCAGTTATATTATCATCTATTTGTCTTTATATAGGATTATTTATATATAAATGTTATCTACTAATTATTGTTTGATAATTAAATATTGTTTATTCTTATATTTTACTGGTAAAACTCCGGTATCGTGACCCCAACATGGGGGAGGGTCTGACCTGGCTGTACTTTGAGCTGCGCATGCCCTCAACAAATACTCAAACCAACGGATCCTTACTGTAATTTAAATTATTACTGCTTTAATTAGATTACAGCTGTCAACTTCTGCTCCCTCAAGAGATAAACAAACCATACTGAATTATAGAAAAAAAAATCTATAACAAATCATGGAATTCGATTTATTGAGCAAATATTTATTTGAGTATTTGTTGTGTGCATGCGCAGACAATATTTGCTAATAAATGGTGCATGTTATAGATGTATTATTTTGCCATTTTAGAACTAATCGTTGGCAAATCAATTTCTTCATCTCCTTTTCAAAGGGACTCAAAATTTCCTTATCAGTTAGGGTCCTAGCTACCGCTAAATCTTGGTCAAAATAGGTGAAATCTCGGAAAGTTATGAGAGTTTCTTCATTTTGAGGTAGGTGATTCCCATTCTTAATGCTGTCAAAGAGTTGGATCACTACTTCCTTGCATTAAGTGTCTTGAATCGTTTAATTATGGCTAAATCTAAAGACTGCAGCTTCGAAGTTTTGTTGGAAGGCAATAACAGAATATTAATGTCGCTGAGTGATGGGTTACTGTTGTGGTTCCATACGATTATTAATAAACACTTAAAAAATTTTGCTATTTTTTATTCCATCTCTGATTGTACCCATTTGTTGAATATTTTGCATGTGGTGAATTCTTTTGTGTTTGCATGATAGGCTATCGGTTATGTGTTTGTTTTTAGAACTATGGTTACAGGTTTTTTACAATTTTTTTTTAAAGAGAGGTGAATAGAAACAAAAAGAGTTAACCGACCGAAATTCATAGAAACGATTCCCCTCTTACTTACTCTCCTCTCCTCTTAAAAAATATTAAGAGAACCAGATTTTTTATTTGGAAATTCAAATTATAAGATACAGTACTTGGCAGATAAAAATAAATACGAATTATCAAGGGGGCCGCATTCCATTATTTTTATACGAATTTAAGGGAGATTTTCAAGGAACCAGAGAATCCATGTGAATTATCAGGATATATGAATTATCGAGATTCTACTGTAATATAGTTTAAAATATTGGTATCATCGATATGTCGTTGTAAAATATCAACATCATTGACATATCTGATGTTAAGATATCGATAGTAAATATCAGTTTTTCAAATCCCATATATCGTGTTTCGATATTCTGACCCTACATGGGACCGATGATATGCCAATCACTAACTTTATGCAATGTATTATAGTCCATTTTAATTATAGTATTGGTATTACTATACATGTTTATATTTATAATGCATATATAATATATTATTTATTAGCTACCTTTTATTTAAAAACTTGTTTGTAATTAGTAATAGTGGACAAGTTTACTGAATATTGAATCAGTTTTTTATGTATATTCCAGGATTGATAAATTTAAATGTTTGTTGTAATTTATAGTTCTATTTTATAAAATAACAGTTAGTATGTGAAATTTATTTAGTTGACATCCGCATGATGGTATAGAAGGATCAATCTAATTAGGGATTGATAAATTATTTGCCACTACTATAAATTTGTTTTATTGAAAACTAGTTTCGAATGTTATACATTCATCCTCAGTTCTAAAAACACACAAAAAATTCAAAAATAAGCAATTCAAAATATGGTTTGGTATTATTATACATATTAAATTAGATTAATATAAATCAGTATTATAAAACTATATTTTGAATTGCTTATTTTTGAATTTTTTGTGTTTTTAGAACTGAGGATGAAGGTATAACGTTCGAAACTAGTTTTCAATAAAACAAATTTATAGAAGTGGCAAATAATTTATCAATCCCTAATGAAATTTATTTATTTATTTTACACTATACAAAAATAATGTTCCATTTAATTTGCTCATGGGGGTCATTTTGTTTGCGGCTTAGTTTTGGTATTGAATTGGCTTTAAAAGATAGTCTATTTGGAACCAAATCTGTAGCATAATAGCTTTTCAGATCATAAGGAATAATTTATTTGTAACATGATAAGGAATTTTGTACATTTTTTATTACAATGATCAGATATTGAAAACATTTGATACTTTTGTTGAACTCAGTAATATTTTACTGTGCATCTCATCATCATCATAAATGGAGCTGCAACCCGCCAACGAATCTAGGTCTCCTCTCTGAGGTTTTATGATTACATGGATTTAAGTTGATCTGATGTCTACCTCATCAGTTTTGACCAAAGAGGTGATTTGTGCCAGCATGAACAGGGACACATTATGATCTAATTTGGGGGGGTTGATCACCCCTGCTGACGCTTTGCTTCCTCACCAATCAAGACTGGTCATATTGGTGATTTTCCTATTGTGCAGAGAAGATGGTTCTGTAAGTACCAACCCTGGCTTTGTATCTCAGCCCCAATATTAATACCAGTATAAAAAAAGTTTGCAGCAGATATGAAGTTTTATTGCCATATTGTTAGTGAGGCTTTTCCATGGTCCAGTCTAGTTTATATCAGTACTTGTTGGAGCTGAAATAGTCTAGGGAACACAATAATTTTGAGTGATTTTTAGAAAATAAATTATTTTAAATTCCTGTTAAATTTCAATTTTTAAGAAATCATGCCTTTAAATTATATCCAGTTCTGTCGCCTTTATTAGGCATAATTTTATTTTAATGTGCTGCCAAAAATTGTAAATGTGGTCACTGGAATATCTTGTGAAGTTGGTATTCACAATCATGAGTGGTCTGGAAAACCAATAGAAGAGTATGATAACATTAACATAGAGAAATTTGTCATAAAAAAGTGTACTATCCAAATCCCACAAAATTTAAATAAAAATTTAATTTAATTTATAAAAAGCATATGTAATAAAAAATTTAAATTCAATCCATTTTAATTATATTTATTTATTCAAAAGTAGACATAAATATATGACTACTTTTAAATACATACCCCGTTCTAGAAAGTTCAAAATGAAAAAAAAATCAAAAGGTGTATCTTCAGAAAAGTTAGAAAACAAGTACAGTACAAAAACTTGTCACATATTTCTTTAGATCTCAAATGTTCAAGTCTATTAGCAGTAAAGCCCTCTTGCACAAAGTATTGTTTTTTAAGTTTTCTTTACGAATAAGTGGTACATTAGTTAAAGGATATCTTGTAATATGGTATTTTTGTGGAAGCATTTTATTTAGTCCTACTAATATATTTTTACAGATGGCGCCATTGAATGTGGGTCGTGCTGGTTCCTGTGTCGTTTCTGTTAAAAAAGAATAATTAATTTATTAGTTGTTTATTGACTAAATACAACTTAATACCATGAATATTATTAGGTATGGGAATTAAAAAATCTGCAATATTCCATATAAAGCATAATTAAATGTAATTATTTATTTATTTTATTCTTAATTGAAGTATGGAATTAGCAATTTTGGTTCATATACTAGGCAAAATATACATTTCACGAAAAAAGAAATATAATTCTGTTGAAGTAATCTAATCGTCAAGCCATTTTGTAAATCTTCATATAAATAGAAATAATACTTGAAAAGGACTCGCTGCATGGGCCAGAACAAATAATAATCTGAAGGAGTGATATGAGCAATATTATGGCGGAGGCTATACAGTTTTCCAGCTCACTCCTTACAAGTATTTTTTTTATAGCATTTTTATATGTGTGGTCTGACATCATAACCTTTTCATGCATGTTTTTCCATTATAGTCACTTTTCATTGAGAGCTCAATTTAAATATATTACTTGTAGTTCATCCTAGACACCAATATTAATTTTAGGTTGAATTAAAGACTCCAATTGTGAGTCTTAAAATCTTTTTTGGCTGCCCCAGATGTTCCGTCTCTGGCATCAACTTCCTTATTTTGTTTATTCTCTATTAATAGCTTTTAACAAGTGTTTTGAGAAAGAGCTTGTACATTACAGACTTCCTATAGTTAATGATAGATTTTTTTTTAGAAAAGAAATAACTTTAACTTCCCTCAAATCCACGTTTATCCATTATCAACGTTTCGGAATCCTGCCACATCATCAAGACCATACTTATTATATGATACATATCCAAAGAAACACAATGAAATTTTTGAAAAAATTTTCCATTAAAACTTTGCCAATAAGCTGTATATTTAAAAAGTTTGTCAATAAACATTTCTTGTATTTAAACACCTACACTGATGTGATGTGATTGTCAATAAATTTAAATTGGTAAGATCTTTTTTTTTCACTATTCCCATTTTAGTAGAATGATGAAAACAAATATGTAAACAAACCCATGTTTATTAACATATTACATATTACCCAAATATGTAACATCACCCATATGCTAAGTGCTTAGTACGAAAAGATAATTGATACTTGCTTAAAAACATTACCAATCCCAAAGAAATTGAAAGGATATAAGTAATATCATGGACTGGAGTAGCTCAGTGGTAAGGCATTGTGCTCCTTTTCTTCTGGTCTCAGGTTCGAGATCAGCTGTGACAGATAATTATTCTGTTATCAGCCATGGTCTGTCCCTGTTGGGTGGGAGAACCTCCTGGGGTTCACCCAGCCTCTATAAACCTGATGGTTGAGCGTGATCTCGGCCAAATCACCTCTTTGCACAACCGGTGGCCAAGAAACAATACAGTCCTTACCAAGTAGTGAACCTAAGACCCTTCATGAGCTGCAGCGGTACAGGTTTTTTTAATGTCTTTATTTTCAATTTCCATACCTGATATTTATGATTGTTATTATTTCATCCCAATGGAAGTAATTGTTTTAAAGTCTTACTTATATTGATGTTTTCTTCTTGTATTTATTCTTCTCCATTTTTCAATTTAATAATTATACATAGTTTTATATGTTATGAAGCATTTATTTGTGCATAGTCTTCTAATTTTAGTGTATTACTTATACTTAATAACTTAATATGTGACAGACATGGGCAGATTTTAATGGAATTATAAACAAAAATTAATAATTCCACATAAATTGGTATTCAAAGATATTTTTGTTTATTTTCAAATAATATTATTCAAAGTAATTCAAGTTTCAAAAAAATATCTTTTAGATTTTTATTGAAATGATAATTGTTTAAGTATACATTAAATATAATTCTACATAAAAAATAAATGAGTTTGATAACTTCAAGATAATATGAACATATCATTTGTATGAAATTTATTTATTTATTTAACTAACAATTACTCAGTTAAAATTTATTTCAATAATGCTCATGTTTGGTATGTGATAGTAGTTAATACCAGTTTAGATGTAGTTAAAGTTATAAAAGACATTTTGTAAAATCTGGACTTATTTATTGTTTTTATAAGTAATATAAGGTGCTTCTCCCATAACTGTGCATTTTGATTATTGGTGTGTCCATAAATAAAATGTTCCATAAAACAAGATTTTTGTTTCAAATTATCAATGACGCAAAGGAATGAGGAATTACCCTTATTTCTCATGTAAAAAGTTCATTTTTTTAATAAAACAATTTTTTTTTTTTTTCAAAATAAATCAAACTAGAAATGAAACATTCCAAAATCTAATCACTTTTGATTTTCACTAATTTTATAATAAATTTGGACAAGTTCTCAAAAACTTATATCTCAATTGGTTTCTCATTATGCGTTATGATCCAGCAGCTGGAGACACTGCACAGTGGGTACAATGGAGAGAGATAAGGATACAAAACAATATACCTTATTGATTAACAGCTGTTGACATATCTCTCTATTTTTGAAGAATAAGATGTTTAAGATTATTTTGTTTTGTGCTTATGATTCTTTTTTTTATACTCACAAAGATCTAATTTTTTTTTTCTCTTCTACGTATATTACCTGTTATGATTTCTTATGTATTTGTATTTGTTTCTGATGTATCTGAATTATAAAATGCGAGTACCTATTTTTATTTTCTTATTACCTATGTCAAATAATAGCCTGGCATTCAACGATTTTATTTGTTCATTTCTCTTTTTATTTAACCTAAATGGCTTTTGTAATAAATTATATTTCACTTAATTATAACATTTCTTCTTTTATTAAACTTAACTGGCTTATTAATAAATTATATTTCACTTAATGATAACAGATTTTTGTGTTCAATGTATTAATTTCTGATGAACTTATAACTTCTGATGTATTAATTTCTGAGTGTGTATTTAATAACTTAAATATTGTGAAATAAATAATGTAATGAAACATTGCACTTGCCCATCTTGTTCTCCCCATCGGGACTAATAATTGTGTAGGGATACACTTAAAGCTTACATGATATTATTATTGAGTTGCTCCTGGACTATAAGGACCCATAAGTTGCTCTCTGTTGCTCATCTGATTCAAGTATTCCTTGAGCTCCTTGGTGTCATCTACTGGTCCAGAAGCAATACTTAGAGAGTTTCATTTGGTTTTGCCATTACACAAGGAGAATGAAACAGGCATATTTAAGCACACATCTCTGAAATCGCTGGTATTATTATGCATTTTAGTAAACATACAAGAATACATAACATACTAACGTAAACATAACAGTTGACATGATGGTATAGAAGGATCAATCTAATTATAGATTGATAAATTATTTGTCACTTCTATAATTTTGTTTTATTGAAAACTAATTTCGAATGATCGCTAAGTCAGAGATTAAAGGAACATTTACATGCATATAATAATAAGACAGAGAATTCTAACTTTGCAATTCATTTATATGAAAAAAACCTTAAATTCATCAAAGACTCCGGAGTTAAATTAATACATCACGTTGAAAACAGCCTCAAATTAAATATATATGAAGCACTTGAAATAATAAAATCCTTCAAATCCAATCCAGATTTTTGCTTAAATGACCAAATAAATATATCCAATAGTCCAATCTTAAATTTATTCCCATCTATAACGGAAAAACCAATTACTCACCGGCATTCGTGGAAAAACCCCGACCCTTAAACCGTCTACCTATAAACATCCCACCTTTCTTTCATTATTAGTTCAGTGCGAGAAGAAACCAGTACAAACTTTTCTGTATGATATAATCCATTTAAACCTTGGTGAGTACCAACATGTATTTGATTTCTTGTCTTAATTAAATTCATAATTCATAAATGTTTTATAATACTGATTTATATTACATCTAATTTAATATATATATAATAATACCAAACTATATTTTGAATTGCATATTTTTGAATATTTGTGTTTTTAGAACTGAAGATGAATGTATAACATTCTAAACTAGTTTTCAATAAAACAAAATTATAGAAATGGCAAATAATTTATCAATCCCTAAGTAAACATAACACTTTCATTATTTGTTGTCAAGGATAACTAACTCAATACTTTAGTTGAGGTTTTACTGCATGTAAACTTAAATCAAATACTTTATTCATACTTAATTATATAATTATAATATAATGTATAATATTATATATACTTTATTATATAACTTCCATTATTGTAATTTGCAATTCATTTCCTAACATTTAGACGAGAGTTAACAGACTATTCTTTTAGAAAGGAAGCTACCATTTTTATGAACTCTTTTGGTTTTTCTGCATGAACCCAATGACCTGCATCAAGGTACTCAAATCTGGCTTTTGGAAAAAGTTGAAGAATACTACTCTGATCTTCTTTTCTGTAATATAAAAGTTTAGACCATTCAATAAATATTTTAGCAACATCATTCAAAATTATTAAACAGTAATTTTTATTTTTTTAAAAATATTTTCATATAAAGCTTTCAGTGACTTTAAAAGGCATTTTTTAAAAAGACAAAAACAATATAAGAGCTACGCATTTCAAGTACTTAATTATCAAAATTTAAGTAATTAAGTTGCAAGAAGTTAAAAGGCTTGACATATATAGGATATAAATTCTATACTGATTCTTAGTTTTAATCAGTATAAATAAATCCTTTTAGATAATACATCATTTTAGCATTTTTAGTTAAGAACCATTGAATGAAGTGAATAAAAACTAATACTTGCTGATACTTGTCTATTTTTAAGTATTTACTATATATTGTATGAATGAACATAATAAATTCTTACAAAGAGTTAGTTGTTATACGAGTTTTCCCAGTTGTCAAGTACTTACTTATGAGTTGGTTGAATAAAGAACAAAAACTTCTTTTAAGCTTTGGTAGAGTAAAACCAAGATATTTTGACTGGTCATGGTGAGAGGTCCATGGTCTGCACAGGCAAACTCCAAATTTCCCATAAACCCCTACCTATGGCCTTACTAGACATATCTGCCCTTTGATTTACTACCTCTTAGTTAGCTCTGGAAGGGGAAGTAAATCATCATTGTAACTTTCTTCTAAATCAGAAAATCAATAGTCACTTGCTGATGGTGTTAAAGAAATTATAAAATTGTAGAATTCTGTCAATAAATCTGTCAGTTTTCCTACACTCATCTTCACATCTTATTGTTATCACAGATCTTTTTCTTTTCTTCTCCAATAATTTGCTTGCATTTTTTTCTGATCAATGATTCTAAAGAATTTAAATTTAAATCTACATTGTATTTGACAACACATCCTTTAATTTGGGCCCTTATCTTATCAATAGAATTAAAATGAGGGTGGTATGGAGGTAATCTTAAAAAAAGTGAAACCCTTTTCCTCTAAAATGTTATCAACATAATATGATGTATGCTTATGCTTATGCAATTTTATTATTTCATATAATTCTGGTTTCAACATATTGCAAAAAATGATATATCATGTGTCTCTAACCAAACTGATTATTTCACATTATTTTAGAATTAAATGTTGGGGAACATTCTGGTAGGAATTCAATTTGTTATGGTAGGAAGCGTTGTCAATTACTACTGCAGCTCTTTCAGACAAATTCGGGATTCATTTTTCTTTCAACTATTTTAAGACAGTCATATCATCATTGTTTATTTTATTAGAATTAAATGTTAAAAGTGCATTGGCAACAAAACCAACTTTACTTCCAGCATGGACAACTGACAATTTTAGCCTCTTACTTATTTTATTTTTTAAACCTGATCGAGCACCATCTGCCCAAACAAACTGTTTTGTAGGCGTTGAGTAAGCATAACCAATCTCATCTGTGATAACAATTACCTTCCTTCACACCTAAATTCATCAATTTTGCTTAACATTTTTATCTTTTTCAGCCCCTGATTTCATCTTTCCAAGAGAGCTTTCCTCTTATCAGAGCCCAGAGCCCATTTCAATCTCAGTTGTTTAACAATCTTTTTCAAAGTTACTTTCATTCCCTTGAAACTAATTGTATTAATATTGTCCTTTTTTTTTATATAGGTAAAAATATATGATAATGATGGAAATTTCTTATAGATAAGATGAAAATTATGAATATCAAAATGGTCAACTTTTGATTTTACTTTAACTTTTGACCTCTTTTTTTTTTTTTTTTTTTCAGGCGCTCTAAAATTTACTCTGAACAAACAATTGGTTTTCGTTTAAAATTCGTCTTAAAAAACTTTCCGAAATCCCCGGTGGCTTCGCAAACTATTTTTTTTAGTTATCTTCAGCCTCTTTTTTAATGAAGTTGTAAACATTAACACTCACCTTTTTTTGGAAATGAATCACAAGGCCTTTTTTGTCTAACTTTGTAGCCATAATATATTTGAATAAATTTGAAGCCATAAGCTTTCTGCACAGAAGATCAGTATAACCTTTATCATATGTATATATAAAACAACTGATTGGAAACGAGTTGGGGGGCATGGCCTTATGAAGAGACCCCTCCCCTTGACTGGTACACTAATCTTGGTTGTACTATATTACTTGTGATTTTTCAAGACTGGAAGAAAAAACAGATTTTTAAACAAACAAGTACATTATCATTTCGCATGTTTAATGATATTATTAGGCAACAAAAAATATACATACATATAATGAGAGAAGAAACCTGGTAAAACCCTTTCAGTACCTTCTGGATTGCTGAAGAATTTTTTAAGTCTATTAATTTTCCTGAGCGCTTCTTGTATTTTCATAGGTGGTTCATCATCATCATTCAGGCTGGCTCTCCATCTCTTCATGTTCATTTTCGATAGAAATATTGTAATTTTCATGAACAATGCTGCTGATATCCAGGGAATTATCTTCAGTTGTGGCTTTGGAATCTATCTCAGTAATCTAATCAGGACCTCTGATTAGGGAAAAAGACTTAGAAGTTGCTAAGAGTTTGGGAGCTAATGGTTTCAAAGCGTCTGTGGGATGGCTTGATAAATTCAAATCGAGGCACAATATTTCTTGGAAAACTGCCAGTGGGTAAGGTGGGTCTATTGATAATGAGGTTGTAATGGAATGGACAAACAAATTAAAAGATTTGTGCGATACCTATGATCCGAAGAACATCTACAACTGTGATGAAACAGGTTTATTTTTTAAGGCCCTTTCTGACAAAACATTGAGTCTTGAAATTGAGAGCTGCCAAGAAAGACTTACCGTGCTTTTGTGGTGGGTGATTCTGAACAGCCCCTTGTTATCGGAATAGCAGAAAAGCCTCGATGTTTCAAAGGAGTTATTATTCCTCAGACCAGGGAATAATAACAATTTTTTAAGATGAACTATAGAAAACGTGTTTTAAGACATGTCTTAGCCAACATGGACGATGCAAAATGTGCAAGTGATCTTGCAAAGAAAATCACTGTATTGGATGCCGTTGAATGGATTTCCTCTTCAATATGCAAAATCCGAGAAGACACAATCAAGAATTGTTTTGTCAAATCTGGATTTTAAAAGCCTTCCAACGCTGTTGAAAGTGACATAGACCAAAATGAAGAGCCCGAACTACTTAAACTATTGGAAATGTATCATCCTTTAAGTGATTTATCATATGCGGAGATAGATTCCAAAGCCACAACTGAAGATAATTCCCTGGATATCAGCAGCATTGTTCATGAAAATTACAATATTTCTATCGAAAATGAACATGAAGAGATGGAGAGCCAGTCTAAATGATGATGATGAACCACCTATGAAAATACAAGAAGCGCTCAGGAAAATTAATAGACTTAAAAAATTCTTCAGCAATCCAGAAGGTACTGAAGGGTTTTACTAGGTTTCTTCTCTCCAGGCCAACATTGAAAAGAAAACTGCCCAACAAAAGAAGAGTCAGAAGAAAATATCACATTACATTGTTTAATAATGTTTTCTTGGTTTTCATATTTTGTTTTTTTTAATGTAAATTCATTTGTATGTACATACATACTATTTTTTCTGTTATTATTTAAAATGAATAAAGTAAGCACGAATGTACAATTTTTGTTATATGTGTGTATATTTTTTGTTGCCTAATAATATCATTAAACATGCGAAATGATAATGTACTTGTTTCCTTAAAAATCTGTTTTTCCTTCAACACTTCCCTTCAGCGGACACCTCTCTAACGGACAAAATATCATTCCCCTAGGGTGTCCGCACGCAAGCGCGCCGACAACAACACTGCATGACAGCACGCAGTACCCTGTTATCTATGCTTGTGAGCAGTGCTAATAGGTATTAACTGTAAAGATGAAGGTCGATTAAGTAATTTAGGATTATATTTGGGGCTTTTATAGTGAAGCCTTACAACTATTTGTATCTGTATTGTTATAATCATGGAAGAAAATAATCCAGAAACAGACAGCTCGGATTAGAAAAGGGAACTGTACAAGAAGTAGCTTCAGATGTTAAGTGTTAATGGTGGTCATAACAATTAATAACCAATTTAAATCTATGTTAGAATGAATGAGAATTGCGTTTGATGATTCTAATAGGCAGGAAGATGAACATAATGTAAATTAAATGATGAACAAAAATAAAGCATTAATAATTGATGTAATAAATTAAATCACGGTATTAATAATTTATATAATAAACTAGAACAAAAATTTTTTCTGAAAAAATAAAAAGTACTTGGCACTTTCTCTTATTTTTCGAGATCTGCTATGGGATGTGGCAAAATAACGTTAAACAACTATTAAGAAATAAATTTTGAGTTATTGAAATGCCATAATGAGTACAGTGTAAAAAAAAATCAAATCCTCTTTAAAAACTATAAACTATACTAATGTAAAAAAAAAAAAAAAAAAATCAAAGTGAAAGAAAAGATACAAAGAATAAAATAATAAATAATTACTTAAGAAAATCAGATCTAGAACCTCCAATAAAAAGCACAGACTTCTCAAATTTAGATGCAACAACAGGAAATTCCATTATATTCTCATGAAATGATTTTTCTAGAACGTCCAGGTTTATCCTCCATTTATACCCTTCTTTATCCTGAACCAAATTAGTGAGTAAAAATTGTCTCACTTCTACTTCCTGAAAGCAGACATAACTCTTCTATCAGAATTAAAACATAGTCCAATAATTATTAATTTATTAATATCCTTATCTAAAACTGAATTAAGTCTTTAATAATGAATCTGATGCAATATTTGCACTTATTTCTATAGTCTTATTTTTTTAAGGAGAAATATATAAACAGAAAATCAAATTTTCAAGGAAGTATTTTGAATATTCTATGAAATAAATTAACAGTAAGATGAAATATTCTTACAAATAGGATGGAAGATCTTATAATTAGAATATAAAGAAACACATGATTTGCAATTCCATAAATTGAACAAAATAAAAAATTATTTGTTAATTAATTTTAAAAATAGAGTAAATTTTATACCAAAAGCAGGGCAACTGCTTTTGGTATAAACAGATAGTTGGAAAAATTGGAGAGTGGGTTTACATTGATTCTCAAAGAATAAATAAAAACAGAAGAATGAAAAAAAAAAGTTCTTCAATTCTTCCCAGTTCACCAAAGCAAGCATCTACAGATAACTTCTGGCAGTTCCCAAAAACTTCCAAGACCAATTCTTCTCCAGGCCATTGCTTGATAACAAACTTTAAATCAGCTACTCACTTTGCTATATTTAACAAACTTTTTTTTTTATTAGTTACCATTTTATGTAGTCCATCACGAGTTTTAAAAATCTAAAATGAAAATTAAAGTGCTTTCAGAATTTGTTTTAACACAGCTAGAGACTTATAGAAAGCATTAAATGATATGGTATTGAGAAATATAAGATGGAAATAATGGTTTATATTCATCCATTGACATATGCTTGAATAATTTTTTAACAAGGTGCTGTATGTTTGAAATATAAAGTTATAGCATTTCATGAAAACCATAAAAATGGGTGGATACCTAACATCCATATAAAAAGATAACACGACTCTAATTTACCAGCTATGCTGAGAAATATGCTTACTTGATAACATTAAGCTCTATTCTTTCTAGTTTTGCTGAGTACGATACGGTGCGGAAAATGACTTTTACGAATTGCTACCTGGAATGTGCGCGGATTGAATGGAAAGGAGAGCGAAATGGTGGATGAAATGAGAAAGATGCGAGTGGATCTTCTTGGAATCACTGAAACAAAGAGAAAGGGCAGAGTTGAACTAAAGATTCAGGACTACATTCTTCTGTACTCAGGTGTAACCAAAAATGAGAGAGCCGCCTGTGGAGTGGGATTCATGTTCCATAATGACTTTGCTTCCGTTATAAAAAGTTGGAAATTTGTGAACTGCAGAATCATGGTCCTCGATATCCTAGAGGGAGAAGAAGTCTATTCTCTGATTGTCGCATATGGCCCAAATGATAGAGCAAGGACAGATGGGAAAGATGCTTTCTTCAATGACCTGCAAAAAAAATAGACGACTGCGAAGGCACACCCATAATTGTAGGAGACCTTAATGGCAGAGTAGGTCGGGATAAAAATAGATGGCCAGAAGTGCTGGGAGAGCATGGCGAAAATAGTGTAAATGATAATGGGGATAGAATCCTAAATTTCTGTGCGCGAATGAACTAGCAATCACTAATGCCTACTTACCCCACAAAGAAAAGCACAAATACACCAGAGAAGAACCTGGAAGAAACAAAAGGTCTATTATTGACTACATATTGATCAAGGGGGAAGAAATAAAGGATGGACAACATACAAGAGTCAAGTGGGGATTCAAGATTGGAAGTGACCACTACCTATTCATACTGGACAAAATCTGGAAAGAAAGAGACAAGTGAAGGAGAAAGAAAAATACAAGCCAGAAGAAGAAAGTTATCAAATCATAATGGCTAAAAGAGGAACAAATGGCTCAGTATTACCAAGAAGTAGAGGAGAGAATGTGAGATCCTAGTCGTCCTTAGGATAGTGAGGATATTGATCAGGGTTGGTCAGCATGTAGGAACATCTAATAGCAACATAGTAGGAATATCTAACAACTAGTAGAAACATCTCAATGCTAGTAGACTTGTATGTGGACAGAGGAGTGCCGGGTGTAATTTCAAAAGGACTACCTGGTGAACAGAGGAAGTACAGAAGGCAATACAAAAAAAGAAATCGACATGGAAGGGCTTCTTAAATCAGAGAACACCAATTGCCTTTCAAAAATACAAAGATAAGAGAAAGGAGACCAAACAAAAAGTTCTATTGGTGAAACAGAAATCATGGGAGGACTTCGGCAAGAGGCTCGAAGAAAATGCAAAGGAGAACTAGAAAGTTTTCTAAAAAGTTCTCAAAAACATGTGGAAAGAGAGACCATCAACACTGAAAATAATCGAGGCCAGAAATGGAAATATCATCTGGCGGAGTGAAGACATAATGAAAAGATAGAGGGAATATTTCAAAGAATTGCTGGATGGCAGAGATCCAAGTTATAATGAGGCCCAAAATGAGGAGGTCTTTTTATGGGAAGAGGATGATTATATCAGCGAAGAGGAGCTACAGGAAGCTATCTCCAAGACGTAAATCGGTAAGTCAGCAGGGCTAGATGAAATCACTCCGGAAATGATAAGACATATAGGTAACAAAGGAGAGGAGATTGTTCTTCATCTTCTAAACCTTGTTTGGAAACAGAAGAGGATTCCGAAGTGTTGGGAAGTCGCAGTTATCATACTGATCCATAAGAAGGGTGATAATAGAGATTGCAATAATCACCGAGGAATATCACTCCTTAGTGTGTCCAGCAAGATATCCTCGAAAATCCTAGAGGTAAGAATCAGAAGAGTCACTGACTGTCAGATTGGAGAGGAACAGTATGGATTTAGGAGTCAGAGAGGCACACAAGATCTGATTTTCACTATACGACAAATCACTGAGAAGTGTGTTGAAAAGGAAAAAGAACTCTCTGGGTGCTTTATTGATCTTTGCAAGGCCTTTGACAGAGTAAGGAAAGAGGATATAGTAAGGGCTCTAACCGATTAAAGTGTAAATAATGGGCTTATTCTAGTGGGAGCAGTCTCTACCACAAAACGAGGAATGTAATAAGAACAAACAACCATACCTCCTGAGAATTTGAGATCAACCTGGGGATAAGGCAAGGATGCAGCCTGAGCCCACTATTATTCATATTAGTCCTGGATCTAGCACTGAACAGATCCAAGGAGAGAATGCGGAATTTTTAACTAGGACACTGGAATAGGCAGCCCACTCTGTATTCTGTACTCGCATTTGCCGATTACCTCGTTCTGTTGGCTCCCAATTACCAAGACCTACAGAAAAACATAAATACTCTGAAAGAGGAAATAAGCATTCTCAACATGGTAATTCACTCTGAAAAGACAAAATGCATGCGTATTGGAAGAAAACCACACAGGGTCATGAGGGTATTTAGGGTAGATAATGAGAGATTGGAGCAGGTAACAAATTTAAAATATTTGGATGTTTATCTCAATGAGTCTGGGTACGCAGAAGAAGAGTTGAGGCAACGAATGGGAGCAGCAGGACGAATGTTCGGGGCTGTCCGGAGAGGCTTCCTCAACCCTCACTTCCAAACATAGTAGACAAATACAAGCAATGGAAATGCGCTACCTGCGGAAAGTCGAAGGAAAAACTAGACGAGACAGGATTCATTACATTACCATCAAAACGAGTCTCAAAATAAAGCCAATGGAAACAATTTTGGAAAAATAAAAGTTAAGATGGTTCGGTTACCTTCGCAGGATGAGCCAAGATAAATTTGCCAGAAAGACTTAACTCTTAAGAGACTCAAGTGGAAGGCAGAAGACCCCGAATATCCTGTGAGGAAGGATTGCGGGAAGCGTTCCAGAGATGGGGATTGGACTGGAGCAGAAGAAGGCAACTTGTACAGGAGAGGACAACCTGGTCCAGGCTCTGCAAAGGACAATGTCACACTGTGTAAGTGGTAAAAGAGGTTTTAGATTATGATGATGATAACATTAAGTAGATTGAGCTTTGTAGGGTCTCACATGTATGTTATGTTTAAGTGAAATCACAGATCATATCCGTGAATGTATCAATTTTAAAGGTCAGATTTGGTTCTAATTAAAAAAAAAAATAACAAAAAAAAAATTAATCAGATCATACAACATCGGATTACAAAAGTTGAGAAAATTAACAATGTGTTAAATTGATTAATTTACATATGCATCAGTCATACTTACAGGCACCCAGACACTTAATTGTTCACCAGCTTTTTTTCTGGCTTCAGACAAGGTTTTAACACCTTCTACATTAACAGATCTCATAGCTCCAAAATATCGGGTCATACCGTGCATCTTAGAACTTTGTGAGACAGGTGATATATCAACAATTATCAGTTTTTCTAAATAATCAGGCTAAAAAATAATAATAAATGTAATAAAATTGTTACAGAAACAATAACAATTAAGTTAGGCATGAACAAGGAATAATTGCAAAACAATTTTTAAAGAGAGATAATTATTTTTAACATTACAGTACTATTTTATTTTATTTTTAAATGAAATATTCAATATTCCATTAGGCAAAAGTTATCCAGTAGATTACCACCTTCAAAATATTCATATAATTGACAAATATTTTTATATCAGGAGATTAGTTAAGCCAGAATATATATTTTTTTTTTTGGCTTTAAGTTAATTTTTGAATTGTAAATAATATTACATACTGTAAATGTATAGACATTGTATAAACCTGTACCAGTGCAACCAATGAAGGTCTTGTGTTCAGTACATGGCAACAAAATACTTTTTCATGACCAATCGTTATGTCACTAGATAATGTGGTCTGCATCCATGCTTAACTGTCAGGTTTCTCTTTATATAGGGTACACACTTTATAGAGGCTGGGTGAGGGTCACCCAACCATCCCTGGGAGATATAACATCAAATATATTTTCTATCCTTAGAAATATGAATCTAATCCTGATATATGAGACTAGTGTCTTATCCTCTAAGTTACTTCACTTATAAAAATATGGTCATCCTCCAAGAATGGCAGAATTTCTGTTCCTAACATTTAATTGAATGACTAGTTGCAGCATGATAATTAAAAAAGCCTTGCGTTTCTAATACAATGGTGGTAGGTATCAAATTACCTATTGAACAAGATTTTAATTTTAACGTTATAATGCATAGCTTTTTAGTTAAATGGTCAAAATCCCAGTCCCCTGGCACTAGATTACGTACTTTCATCGACGGGAGCAGCCAGTGAGATTGAATTAGGGCATTATAATTTCTTTTGAAGCATCATCACTATTTCAAGTCACATTAACCAGAAAAATTTTTGGTTGTAATCATTTAGAGGAAAGTTACGCCCACAATATACTCAGTGTACGCTTAGATTTAAAATTTTAGCCCAATCCTGTGAACATAACGTTTTCGAATATTCCGCCATTTATAGGAATAAAGGAGTGTAATTTTTGCTACCTGTGGCAATACTGACCCTACCTTAGTATTTTCCCAGTAGCTGTTTCCCTCATATTGCTTTCTAGCCCACTTGTTGTCAACAACCTAAACCTTCGTGAACAGTGGAGTGCTCTTTTGTGATCGTAATAAGGAGATGAATCGTACTAAGCAGTTAATTATCAGTTTGAGTTTTTTCTTGAGGTCTCCAAAGACATCTGTACACAATACAACAGTAGTCAAAGTGAGGGAATATAAAGGAGATAACTAGGAGCCAACGGGTTTCAAGTGGAAATAGGTGAAGAAGGAAATTCATTATTTTTAATAATGTATCTTATTTAAGAATGTATGCTTGTAGGTGGAGATGGTATGAAGGGAGATATCGGAAACATGGTTTTACTATGAAATAATTTGGTCAAAGATGATTCCATGGTTTTTGATGGTTGGATAGAAATTTATCGGTTTATTATTTTGGAACAGGGTTGGAATATGAGAAATGGGTTTAAGAAGTTGATTGGAGACCATTACAATTGCCTTTTTCTTCTCTGCATTCAACATCAACTTGTTATCTACTGCCCAGTGACTTATAAGATTCAAGTCCTGTTGTATTTTTTTTTTTTTTTTTTTTTTTTGTGGCTGGTAATAGATCAAAAGGCGAGAAGGACAGGTATAAATGGAAATTGTCAGCATAGATATAGTATTGGTAGTGATGGATGAGGAGGGAATATAAATAGCAAATAGAGTGGGGGGGGCAGGAACGAACTGAAAGATACGAGAAGGGAGAGGCAGTGGCATCGGAGCCAGTGGTAGATTTAGGTCGCCCATCGAACATACGCCTGGAAGTAATTTTTAAAAATAGGTAAGTGTTGTCATTTATGGAAACAAATCACAGGAATTATCCTTTTATTAAATTAGACTCAGCATTTTTCTCTTGACTCTGTATAAATACCCGGTCTGTATAAATATAGCGGATAGTTAGTCATAGATATTTGTTACGTTAAAATTTCGTGATACTTATTATTTTATTATTTTTTTTTAATTTTTATATTAATACAACTTTTGAGAGCCTTAGTGAGGGCGTAATATTAGAAATAGTTTTAAGTTACGTGATAAATTTAATTACGATCCCAAAACAGCCGTGCGATATGGAGAGATGAGAGAGACCTCGCCAGCTGGGAGGAGACAAGTGACGAGAGAAGTCGGAACTTTGATCGAAGTGCACGAGGTGCGGGATTTGTTTTCTCTATCCTGTACGGTTTAACGAAATTTTTTTGTTGTGGTGTGCGTCCAAGGCGTTAGAACTTCGCGCCATACGAAAGTTTATAGCGAATTTCTCGAGAAGAAGACGAAAAAAGGACGTCAGAACAAGAAGAACCGAGAAAATAGGACTGGCTGCCCCATCTAATTCTTCGGATTCGTAATTTTATTTCTTTTGTTATTATTATAATTTTATACATTTAACTAAGGATAGTAATTTTGTTTTTGTTTGAGTCCGGCTGGAATAGTTTATTTTGTTTGTTTTAAATGTTTTTATTTTTTTTTGGTTAATAAAAGTTTATGTATATTTTTTTTTTTCAAACAAGTTGTTTTATGTCATTTATTATATTATCCTGGTATTATTATATTTTACCATAGAAAATTTAGAAATGTCCATGTGAACTTCGTCTCTCAAAGGGTTTAGTGCTTATATCAATATAGAGTCACACTGAGGCCCTGAGTTCGAAGCTACCTCCGGCAGGTATCTTTTTTTTTTGTTAATAATTAAATTAATTTTTTTTATCATTATTTTTTAAGTGACTTAAGGGTCTTTTTAAGAATTTTTAATTAAATTATTTTGTTGAGCAAGACGATTAAATAAGTATTTCTATTTTTTTGTTAAATTTATTTTATCATTGTTTTAATTTATTTATATTGGTATATATTTCCTTGGTTTTTTTTTCTTATAATTTTTTCTTTTAGGGTTTTACTATTTTCCTTAAAATAGTGTGGCGTCCGAACTTCAATTATTTTTTTTTTAGACAGGAGATATAATTGTATTTTATTTTTGATGGTTTGGTGAAAGTAGAAGGGTTGTGGATTAATTTTTTTTTGAGCCTTGGCGTCGCGACTGGGTTATCAGCACAATATTGCCCACCCCGTCGGGGGACGGAGCGTGGTAGCATATTTTTGGCGCCCAAACCGGGACTATTTCGGATAAACGATTTATAATTTTTTAAAATTAATTAATTTGAAAATAATTTTTTTTTTTTTTCGTACAGCCAACAATCCAAGATCATGGATTATAAATTAGATATTGAAAGACTCGCTCCCGACGAGTTGGAATATGAACTAAAAATGAGAGGATTTACGGGGATAACGAGGGTTGGGGATATGAAATCTAAATTACGGTCTCTATTAAAACTAGAAAAACAAGGAAGAACTATTCATCCTACCAAAACTGATTGTGATACAGATGATGAAATTAATATTTGTTTGGGAAAACTCAACGAAATAAAAAATAAAGTGCCGAATGCCAAAGGCAACGAGGTAAGAAAAATTTATGCAACTCTACAGCATGTATTAAATCGATTAACTCGTATTCAGACCGAAGATGAAACCAAGAAATCGGCAATTTCGGAAATGAACACGGCCTGCTTAGAATATTGGATCGCTATAGGGGTTTTAGCTCAGGATTCAGAGGTAGGAGGCGACGCTACGCTTAAGGAATATGAAGCCAGTGCTAGGTCTGAAAAACGGGCGGATGATTCGTCGAAAGTGACGACAATAATAAGGAAGACCAAGATCCCACCAAAAGATTGGGGCATACATTTTTCGGGAGGAGTTAGTGGGCTTAGCGTTAACGCGTTCTTGGAGAGGATTGAAGAAATTCGGGAAGCCCGTAACGTTACGGTACAAGATTTATATCAGTCGGCGTTTGATCTTTTCGAGGGAACAGCCTTAGTCTGGTATAGAGCCATGCGGAGGGAGGTGAACAGCTGGCATGAACTAGTCAGGGAATTGAGAAAGGAATTCGAACCTCCAGATTATGAAGATCGATTGAGGGACAAGATTAAAAGGAGAACCCAAGGGCCAACTGAAACGATAGGAATTTTTGTGGCAGTAATGAAAAATTATTTCAGTAGATTACCAGACCAGCCTACCGAAGAACAAATGCTCAAGATACTATTGAAGAACCTTCACCCTTATTATCTTGATCGATTGGCCCTAGTGAATATCGAAAGTATCCAAGATCTAATCGACTGTGGGCGAAGAATAGAAAACGCGAAGTGGAAGATTGATATTCATCAACCACCCCCAAACATTCGAGGTTTGTTAGAACCAGACCTTGCCTATACCACACCTCCTCGTCGAACATATGATCGAGAACAACAGAAAGTTTTCAATACGTCGACTTCGGTCCAACCTGTCAGAAAATTTCATTGTTGGAACTGTTTAGATACGGGGCACTCATTTCGAAGATGTACGGCTCCAAGGAAAGTATTTTGTGAAGGATGTGGTCTAAAAGACGTCAAAAGGAATGCTTGTCCCAGATGTACAAAAAAGTCGGGAAACGAGAAGAGTGCCCAGGTCTGAGTGAACCAGAGCCTGGTGCCTTCTATTCGTTCACAACCAAATTAGAATGGCAAGAGTGGTTAATGGTAGTACAGGAAGTAATGTCAGGGAAGTGTGTAAGACCAATCGAGTATGTGACCCACTTGAATGACAGACGCCCATATGTGCGGATTAAGATTTTTGGTCTAACCTTTCTGGGTTTACTCGACTCTGGAGCTTCTCTGTCGGCTATGGATGGTAATTGCTGGAATAAGTTTGCTGCATTGGGGCTAACCATGAAGGAGGAACCAGAAATTAAGATATCCACAGCTAATGGCCATCAAATGGAGATTTTAGGGTCGACCGAGCTTCCAGTTGAACTCGAGGGGAAAATCTGTTTAGTAAAATTTCTGATCATACCTTCATTGACTGCCGCTGTAATTTTGGGAATGGATTTCTGGCGAAAGATGCGTTTACTTCCGGGTATGGAGATGGGTCAGCAGGAAGATTTGTCTAAGGGACATGATGGGAATGAGATTATCTCGAGTATGCTTGTTGGTAAAAAGAATTTATCACCAGCGGAACACGAGAAACTAAACTCGTTGATTAACCAACGGAGTCATTGGAAAACGAAAACATTGGGATGCACAAGCAGAGTGGAGCACATCGTAGACACTGGTGATCACAAACCAATAAAACAGCGTTATTACCCAGTGTCTCTGTATATTCAAAAAATTCTGAACGAGGAATTAGATGCAATGCTGAAAGAGGGAATAGTAGAGCCCTCTAAGAGTGCGTGGGCTTCACCAGTAGTTTTGGTTAAGAAACCGGATGGCAGCCATAGGCTTTGCGTGGACTACCGCCAAGTGAACAACGTGACCAAACAGGACGCCTACCCCCTTCCTTACAATTCTAGCATCTTAGACAGACTTCGGGATGCTAAATATCTCTCATCACTGGATATTAAGAGCGCATATTGGCAGGTTCCTGTAGAGAAGAGCAGCCAAGAGAAAACAGCTTTCACCGTCCCAGGAAGAGGCTTATTTCAGTTTACCCGCATGCCATTTGGCCTACACAACAGTCCAGCGACATGGCAACGGTTAATCGATGCGGTCCTAGGGGCTGACTTGGAGCCAAACGTGTTTGTTTACTTGGACGATATTGCTATCGTGACATCCGACTTTTCCGAACACCTCCGGGTATTGAGAGAGGTTTTTGAACGGCTAGCCGGAGCAAATTTATCTTTGAATTGTGACAAGTGCGAATTTTGTCGACCAGAACTACGTTTTTTAGGATATGTGGTCAACGAGTCGGGGTTGCTGGTTGATCCAGAAAAGGTCGAAGCCATCCGCAGTTACCCAACACCTACTTCTGTGAGACAATTTGTAAGGTTAGCTCATGGTATAGGCGGTTTGTTGAAAATTTCTCTACTATTATCTCCCCACTTACCTCACTGCTGAAAGAACTGTTTCCAGCGTTTCTGAAAGTTGAATTCAGCGGATCTATGGCTTCTTTATACAATTGACAATCACTTATCTCAAAAGCAGTCAGAGAAAGAAAATTTACTAAAACCTTTAGTTTGTCTTCTTCGGTAGTGATTTCATAAAAAGCAAGACAATTTTCAAAAATTCTCAGCCCATGCGTCCATTTTTTAGTTGCACTAAGTCTGTAGAATATTTAGCATAGACGAAATTATAATAATTAACAGTGGAGGAGCATGGTGCGCATTTAATCTTTAATAATTCGTGGAGTTAAATTGGAATGAATAGAGATGAACAACAAATGACATATAAAATAAGTGAACATAGTGATTAAAACGATAGTTTTCCGTTATATGGCATATGTTATATAATTAGGAAAGGAGGTAGTTTTTACCAGATTGATACTAATCTGATAGCTTTACCAGGGCGAAAAATAAAGGATAAATGATTAAAAGAGATGTAAAGAGGCAAGAACATAAATATAGAATATAAAACAAATAAGTAGTACTTACTTAATGAGAATTTAGTGAATAGCATAAAGTAAACAGTTCACAGATAGGATAAGGAATTAGGTTAAGATAGGCAACATGGGTGCAGAATAAAAAGAATGTGAAATTAACAGAATTGAAGATTCTAATAAATAAATGAGTTCGAGAGTATGGCAGAACGTCAGTGTAAAAACAGAGTAGAAATAGATGCGTATAATACGGATCGAACATAGTACTTGTAGTAATAACAGTGATGATAAAAGATAAGTACTATCGCGAAGTTAAAATAAGAGAATAAGCATGAGGGGCTTGAATGAAAGAGAAAAAATTAACAGACTATCACGATAGGAGTGGGTCGTACAGAACTTACTCCGCTGAAAGTAAATCCGAGACAACAACGGAAGCTAACCGCGCGGTAAGCGGGTGGAGAAGGGGAAAAATACGATTTAGATCTCTTGGCCGACTTTACTTTACATGAAATATGATTTAGGCCGAATTGGGGCATCAAATACTGAATAAGGTGAGTCAGGCGATTCGATTCAACGATCGCAAGCTGTAAGAACGAGGCAGAGTGACCATCATAAGACATGAAAAAGGCATACAACCATGGAAAAAAAAATAACTGGTTACGTCATTTCGGAGATCTAAATAACGGTTTAGGTTGGAGACGATAAATCTGGACCATTATATTATGTTACTGTTGATCGAAAATAAAAAATTTCCAAAAAATTCCGTAGATACAAGACTTTATAGGAAATCGAACACCTTGTATTTTCATCAAGAAGAGTGGTAACACACTTATCATAAGAAATTGGTAATTCTTCATGCTTTAGAGCAAGATATAAATGGGTGCTTCTCATAAAAGATTAAAAAATCGTGTCCTTCGTGCATTATATTTACGTGATGAATATAAAGTGACTGTTTTTTCTATGCATTATGCTCATTTCTTTTTCTGACTCAAGGACAATCACAAAAACGATGAGTTTTCACTAAGCTATCAACTTTTTTATTGAATCAAACATTAATTCTGATTACCACCCTGTGTCCCTAACACGTTTTTTTTTGTTAAACACACAAATGTAATAACTCCATCGTTTCCCGAAAATGAGTTCCGTCACCAAAAAGTGATGGTATATATTGTTTAAAACCGAAGTCTTTTGAGTTCTACTTGAATTTTGTTGATTCTAGAATTATTCAAACTTTGTCCCTGGTGTTTGTTATCATTATCACCATACTATTGATTTTTTAACATGCACGGAAGTATAAGATATTTTTCGCGAAAGTTTCTTCATAGATCACAAGTGGCAGCCATGCAAAAAACACCCCGCCCTAGCCCAATGGGCCACCTTTCACTTTAGCTATAGTGGTCACATAAAATTGATCCATTTTCTTTGAATATTTTTAATCTTTTCATTACCGCTTATCATTTGCTTCACCAAAAGTACTACTTTGTAGTTTTAAAAATTAATTACTCTTTTTCTCTAGAAAAATCCCTAAAAGAATGAAATTTTGGTTTTTGTTAAAGCTCTATTAATTTTACTTTGGCAGATTCACAAAGTTCAAATTCTTTTTTTTCCATTCATTAAATCTTCTCATTACCGCCACAATTTCATCTTGAGGCGGTAATAAAAACCTGATTGATAATCAATTACTTCATCGATTTTATCAATTTGCAATCAATTGAAATTACATCACTTCTTATTTGTGATCCTTAAGTTTGTTAATGTGTTGAGATTAATTTTAATCACTTCCTAAAAGTTCAAAAATTTACCGAAATGCAGAAATTTTCAGTTCGGAATAATTCTTCATTACACCGTTGGACAGTATGTTCTTTATTACAGCCAAAAAATCTCATTATCACCTCAACAACAAAAATTTTATTATCACTACCGCCACTTCTAAAAATTGGGAATTTTGAATTCCTGGCCAAGAATTTGGAGTTCAGTTCAAAAATTTCCTAAAACTCATTGACTAGTATCTTGACTAGTATAGTATATATCTAGTATCACATAAATTGTTTTCATATTTTTTGGAAACAGTTCACCGACTCATTGTTTTGGAGGTCTATTTTTGAGCTTTTTCTGAGAATCTCACAAATACGTTAAATCCTCTAATGTTCCTGAGGATTTCCTAGTAAATATAACAAGAAGAATATATTAAATTCAAAAATTTACATTGGTAAAATTGTATTGTACATTCGTTTTTTTCGTTGTTTTATAAGATTATAATGGCATTTTGAACAGAAAACAATAAAATGTTCCTACCAGGCTATTTCTTAGGTTAGGAGCTTGTATGTATTAATATTAATATATCGTCAATAAGCCACTCTATCACAGAAATACTCGGAATTAAAAAAAATCATATCCTGTTATTGCTTACATATAGCAGTGAAAACAACATTGAAGCTCTTCCACCCATACTATGCCCCATTAAATGTACTTTTGATAAGTTTAATGAGCTTATCAAATATTGAATGTCTTCTGCCAAGTGAAAGTAAGAAAATTCATCGGTGTGTGGACTTTCACCATGGTTCCTTGCATCCGCGGTAATTACCTGGAAAAAAAAAAACATTGAAGAGAACGAATTATTTATAGCAAGGAACTGTTATCGATTATATATATATATATATATATATATATATATATATATATATATATATATATATATATATATATATATATATATATATATATATATATATATATAAGTTAAGTGACAGCGGGTTAAAACAGATAAACAAAAGAATAAGGTTAAAGAAACAACACGTTCAGAGACAAAATCAAGACTGCTTTATTCCTCTTAGTAATCCTACTTATATACATTCCGTTCTTGTTTATATAAGAGATTTGGTATTAAATACAATAATACTATGCTTCAGACTATAACTCCCCCCCGCCAGTTTACGGACATTCTTCGTAAACTTCTTACATACACACAAAAAAAAATTATAAAACAATTCTCGTTTGTCTTGTCATAAATAAATAAATAAAAAAGAAATATATATATATATATATATATATATATATAAATAACAAAAAAAAAACAACTACTTACAGCTATCTGTAACTTAAAAGAACAAAAAGAAACCTCTTGTGGCTTTATATCCGTTTTAGAACACTTACCGCACTCTCGCGCACTTATGGTCACAAAGCAAAATCATAATAATACTACGAAACAAAACACCAAAAAAATGTTGAACAATTTGTTTGAATATACAAAGTTTATGTAATGAGACGAGGATACTCCAGCTTACAAAGGTGTTTCTATCGCTGGTAGCTTTAATTGTTCGATATGAACTGTTCTACGCTTTAGGAGTTTTTTAACACTCTCAATGGTGACAATATTGTGCTCTCTAATTACCACCACCCTGAATGGCCCCTCGTAACGCAGTAACTCTTTACCCCTATTAGTGCCTAGCCTCCTGTACACTATCGTCCCTATTTTTACCTCTCCCATCATATCCCTAAGATTGAAATTGTCTCGAGCGACCCTCTTGCTCTTTTCTTTCTCTATCTTTTCCTGGACTTTCAGCCACAATTTCTTCCGCTCAATAGTGTTGTTGACCACTTCCTTCTCGTCCGCTGACGTGCCCCGATAGTCCCGCCGATGACCGCGAAGCCCGAAAAGTATCTCGAATGGAGAAAAACCCGTTACTGTGTGGATAGAATGGTTGTATGCCACAATAGCCTTTGCCATCGCCACGTCCGGTTCTAGCCCCTTATCCGTTTGGTACACCCTCAGGTAGTCGCTTAATGTGCTATGTAGCCTTTCAATACTTCCCCTGCTCTTGGGATGACCGGGAGTGTTGAGATGCCACACCACGTCCAACAGCTTCATCTCCGCTCTGATGCTGGCGTTATCGAACTCCCGCCCTCCATCGGACGAGATCCGATCTGGAACTCCGTAGAACTGGAACCACAAATTTAGGGCCTCTAACACTGCCTCTGACGATCGTTCCTGAATCTGGTATCTCATCGCTATTTTGCTGAAGAGATCAATCATGGTTACCCACTTATAACCCCTCCAGGTAAAAGTATCAATCTGGAGATCGCTCAGCGGAGTATTGGCGGTGGATGTCTCCTCTTGTCTTCCTCTTGATGGGTATCTGTCGTATTTCGTGCTGAGACAGACTTCGCAACCCCTTATGGTTTCGTCAATCGTTTTTTTCATCCCCCACCAAAAGTACCTTCTTCGCAACGCCTGCAATGTTTCGTGCACCCCGCGGTGGTTCGTTTTACCCTGATGATAGGCGAGCGTCACCTCTTTCTGCTGCTCGGCATTCCTGAGCGTTTCGACCATAAATTTACATCGAACGAACGTCCTATCCACTCCTATTAGCTCGGATCGCCATATTCGTTTGATCTTTTCCCAAATAGAGTTATTCCCGACATATAGATGATGGGTTTTACCAGGTTTGGATGCATCCTTCAGAGCTCTGCAGATTTGGTCGTCCCTAGCTCCCGGCTGCGACCAAATGACCGTGATGCGACTATTTCCATACCGAGTATACTCGATTTTCATCAACCCTGAGGTCCTGGTTTTCCAGATTATTTGTCGATGCTTGTCGTTGACAATTTCTTCTAATTCTTCCATGTCCGTCGGTCTTTCGTCGCTTGGGTTCTCATCTTCTGAAAGATCCTGTCTGTCGTCCGTCGTGCCATGCTCACCCTCCCCTTCCCGTATCCACTCTCGCAGAAACTGCCTCACGTTCCTGGATGATTCCCCTTCGTCTTCCTCTATCACGTTGACCATTAATGCTCGGGACAGCCAATCCGCCACCACATTCTCTTTCCCCGGTTTGTACACGATGTCCATGTTGTACTGGCTTAGGAATTCTTTCCACCGAGTGACCCTCGCGGAGGATTCTTTTAATTTCCCAACCCAGTGCAGTGGTCTATGATCCGTATGTACTCGGAATCTTCTCCCGAATACGTAGGGTCTGAAGTGGTCAATGGCCCACACAATCCCCAACAGTTCTCTTTCGAGGGAGCTGTACCTGGTTTCTGTCTCCGTAAGGCGCCTACTGGCGTATGCTACGGGACGTTCCCCCCCTTTTCCGTCTTGAGATAATACCGCCCCCAGCGCGTACTCGCTCGTATCCGTTGTGATAGTAAATAACTTTTCGAAATCAGGGAATCCGAGTACTGGCTCTATCTGTAACTTCTCCTTACACTTCCGGATGTTGTCTTCTATCACAGGCGTAACTATTATTTTCCGCCCTTTCTTCAGTAGATTATTGAGGGGAACTAAATATTCTGCCATTTCCGGTACGAACCGTCTGTAGTAGTTCAGCGTCCCCAATAACCTCCTAATACCTTTTACGTCCCTGGGCACCGCTATCTTCCGTATGGCCTCAACTTTGTTCGCATCAGGTCTGACTCCCTCTTTTGAAATGGTG
Source organism: Rhaphigaster nebulosa (assembly GCA_948150685.1). Classification (NCBI taxonomy): domain Eukaryota; kingdom Metazoa; phylum Arthropoda; class Insecta; order Hemiptera; family Pentatomidae; genus Rhaphigaster; species Rhaphigaster nebulosa. Next base: position 160,779,992 of record OX411307.1, read on the forward strand.
TGTCCTAAAAAATTGATTTGCCCCTGACCCAATAGTGACTTCTCCTTGGATAATTTTAGTCCGAATTGTCGCATCTTATTAAATACGCTTTGCAAATGTTCTATGTGCTCGCTTTCGGTTTTACTAAAAACTAAGAGATCATCCATATAGATCTGGCATACCGCTTCATCTATACCCCTTAAGAACTCATCCACGAGGCGCTGGAACGTAATGGGAGCGTTTTTTAATCCGAACGGCATCCTAGTGACCTCTTTCAAACGTGAATGCCGTCTTGGGTTGATCCGTCGGATGCATTTTTATTTGGTGGTACCCCGCCTTTAAATCCAATGTACTAAATATAGTTGCCCCGCTCAGCCTGTCTAAAATGTCTTCGAATCGGGGAATCGGGTATTTCTCATCGATAGTGTTCTCATTTAGTTTTCGGTAATCTATCACTACCCTGTATTTTTCCTCGCCCGGTGCGCTCTTTTTCCTCACTGCCCACAACGGACTGTTATAGGGGGATGTGCTATCTATAATTATCCCCTGTTTCTTTAGGCTCTCTATCTCTTCCCGGATATGGTGACGTAACGCTTGAGGATATCTCCTTTCCTTGACGTAGGTCACTCTTTCTTGTTTTAGCGGGATTTCATGCACTGTCTTTCCCGTTGCTCCCAGTATGTCGTCCTCCCTGAAGAAGACATCTCCGTATTCTGTTTTCAACGTTTGTCTCCAGTCTTCCGTTCGATTAATCGCGCCTACTCGTGCTTTCTGGTCCCTTATGAGGCTTTGACGTTTAAACCTTTCTCCCCCTATCCTCACGTTCCATTTTCCCTTGCTATTCTTAATCCTCGCGCCTACCTTTCCTAACAGATCACACCCTATAATGACCTGGTAGTCTCGCGGCATACCCCCTATAATATGTACTCTTAAATTAGATCCCCATCTATCTAACCCTATCTCTGCTTCCCCCTCTACTTCACATGGGCCACCCAGGGTGATTAATTTACAGCAACATACCTGGATCTGGAGTGTCCTCTCTCCGCCATTCAGCTTTTCTAGCGCTTCCCGGCACATGATTGTGTTGGAGCTCCCAGTGTCAACCAGACATCTCACTCCGCCCTCCACTTTGATTATAGGCAGACCGCTGTGCTTTCCTCTCACATTGTAACTTACCAACCTGCGGTCGCCTCTCTGCCGCCACTCCCCTCAGACATCCTCTCGGTGCTTTCTTCCTCCCGAAACTCGCCTCCAACTGCTCCTCCCGCTCTTCTGTCCGCTTTTCTTGTCCGGATCGTCTACTTCCTCTTCTGATTCAGAATTCTCGGATGTTCCAGTTGAATCAGCTGATGATCCGCTGAGTCTCCGTGAGATACTTCTCCTCCGAACCCTTTGGGCGTTTACCTCCATTGGTTCCGGCTGTGCTCTCTCTCCTCCTGTAGATGTAGGGGCACTGCCTGGCGATGTGCCCTTCGGTTCCGCACTAGAAACATCTGGTGCGTGGGCATTGCGCTACTAGGTGTCCTGTTCTCCAACAACCGTGACACTTCATCTTCTTTCCTACCGCCGTTTCTTGGTCTCGATGGTCCTGGTCTTCTTTCCCCCAGTGCGGCCCTCTCTCTTCCACTATCTCCAAAATCTCTCTTCTTCCAGTTGGTCTGTGCAGTTCTACTTCGACTTCCATCCGGGCTTCCTCATCTCTCGCGCTCATATCTACCATTTCTTGAGCGCATTCAACGAAGGTCCGCTCTCTAGGTAGGCCTTCTTTCTTCCCTATCTCTTTGGCCAGTTGCACCTTAAGTATCGTCGACAGGAAGGCCATCCTGGCTTCTACTTCTTCCACACTCCATGTCTCCCGCATTTTCTCTGTAATCCTATTGTACCGGGCTAAGAGTGTCCCTGCATATTGACCGCTCGACTGTCGTGGCTGTTTGATTTCACGGAACATTTGGAAGATGTCTTCTTCCGGAGTCCACCTGCCTCCTCCGAACGCCTTCTTCAACCTCTCTTTAACTATCGTCCACGGTGTTTCTTCATCTGCCTGGATCTGATTCAAGATACTTCTTTTTATCCTGCATATTAGGGCTGTCTTCAACGTCTCTGCGTCTTCACGGCCCAACAGGTTTTCCGATGCCTTCGCTTCTATTCTCGTTATTAAGCGATCTCCTCCTTTTAAAAAATGATTACGCTCACCTGTTTCTCCGGTAAATCTCTCCAGGTCCGATACCGCCTTCCTCAGGTCCTGTGACGTTGCTGTTTTAATTTTCAGCCACTCTAGTGCGTTCGCATGCGCTGCCGCCAAGGTTGTCTCCGGTAGAGGTGGGATCTCCGGCATTGGTGGAACATTCGCTTGTATATTTAACACTGGTGGCCTCAGTATTTCATTGTTCGCCATATCTTCACTCTTTCTCAATCACGCTGTCTAATCACGAAACCGAAATTCAAAAAAAATCAAAAATCGGGTTTCGGAAAGTTTAAGCTCCGACCGTACTTCGTCCCGGGTTTCGGCACCAGTTAAGTGACAGAGGGTTAAAACAGATAAAAAAAAGAATAAGGTTAAAGAAACAACACGTTCAGAGACAAAATCAAGACTGCTTTATTCCTCTTAGTAATCCTACTTATATACATTCCGTTCTTGTTTATATAAAAGATTTGGTATTAAATACAATAATACTATGCTTCAGACTATAACTTCATATCAAATTGAAAATAATTATGGTATGTACAAATAAGGTACTTATGGTACATCAAATTATAAAAATCTTGTTTTTCTAGCGGTAATAGATTTTCTGTTCTGAAATCTAAAATTTCTGTTGTTTCTAGTGGTGGGATACTTGCGAAAAGATTTGTCACGCCGAATGATGTTAATTTCGCGTTATCTGGCATTGCTATGTTCCGTCTATCATTCGACATGAAAATTTTTTTCACAAGTATCCCACCACCAGAAACAACAGAAATTTTAGAACAGTTAATCTTCCGTTCGAATCTATCACCGCTAAAAAAACAAGATTTTTATAATTTGATGTTTATTTGTATAAACCATAATTATTTTCAATTTGATGTAAATTCTTCAAACAGGAACAAGGCTTATCGATGGGCTCCCCTCTCTCATCCCATCTGCCAGATTTATTTATGGACAAATTAGAACAAAAAAATTTTGACCGAAATAATTCTCAATTAGCTCAACATATCGTATACTGGTATCGGTACGTAGATAGATGACATGATATGCCTATGGTCTGGGACGACAAGCCAAATCAATAATTTCTTAAAGGAAATAAACGAAATTGATCCCTCGATTAAATTTACAGTAGAACTGAAAAAACAAAACTATAAACTTTTTAGATTTAGAAATTTCAATAAAAAACAAAGTTTATGAATTTGTTATTTACCGGAAAACCACCCACACGGATGGGTTTGAGGACATATAATTTAATATGTATAAGTATATATATTTTGAAGACATAATAATGCCAAACTGTAATTTTAAATAGCTGATTTTTTTTAATTTCTGTGAGTTTTTAGAACTGAAGATGAATGTATAACATTTGAAACTAGTTTTCAATAAAAACAAATTTATAGAAGTGGCAAATAAATTTATCAATCCTTAATTAAAGATTTTTATGTTTGACCCCATTGTTTTGAAGTGAAAGTGAGTCGAAATTAGGATACGCAATGTATTTCAGCCAAATGGGAACTAGAAAGACGGTGGTGAAAAGATTTGAAGAAGTTCTAAAAATCTAATTATTTGTGCTTTTTTGGGGGTGTTGAATGTAAATTTTAACTTAGCTACCTAAAATTTTACCCAGAAACAAAAAAATGCTTAAGCTCAAAAAATAAATGTCTACATTCCGTCTCACAATTTTATTATCATAAAACTGCAAAACTGTATTTACTACTGCATAAATGATAAAACATGCCTAATAATACTACAAGATTTATCTGCATGATAATACTATTTAAGCAGCTATTTAACCTATTGTGATACTCACAGAAAAAAACAGGAAGCTAGGAAAAATAATATCGAGAGTATTGTAATAGGGCATTCCCAAAATTTCAGCAGGACCACTGATAATGAGGATGTCATCAACATGATTCAAGAGAAATCCAAAGCCTTTGTTAATAAATTAAAGCTAAACCAAAAAATGCGAATTCTCGATCTCCGAGATGCAATTAATATAGTTGCGAATTTTTTTTTTTTTTTTATTTACATTTCATTTATATTATACTGTTTTATATTTAATTTATATCAAATATTAAAAAATACATTAACAATATGTTAAAAGTTTTTCAATGATTATTTTTTAGTAAAATTATATTTTATTAATGTTCGAATAATCTTTTTTCACATGTCACTTTTATTTACCCAATTATTTTCCATATCTTTTGAATTATATCTTGAAATGTTTAACTCCGATTGAATCTGGGTTTGCTGCATTAGATTCAGCGTTAAAAAATACATTAAAACAACCTTCTTGTTGTGCTATTCAGAAAAAGACAAGACGAGAGGCTAGTTTTTTCGCAAAAAGGCCAGTTTTTGCCTACTGTGCGCCGTGCTGAATTTCGTAAAATCAGTTCAGCTCTATTCCTTTTGTTGTTTGTAATAATTATTGTTTTAAGGGAAGAGAGTTATCAGCCCAATGTCACCGAGTCAGGTGGAGGGATTGCCTCCTTATAGCTCCCTGACAAGCTACCCCATTCGGGATGACTATCTAGGGGAGGTGATCCTAGGGTGTGTACTTAAGTGACCTTTGTCTTTAGTATGGGGGTGAGTGTAGTGTGCTGTATTAATGTACTGGGCGAGTGTTAGTGTAATTGTTCCCCCAACCTGGAGGACCAGTGGCCATCTGCGGTACAATGCTCCTATACAATACAATACAACCTCTCTACGCCGCGTAAATCCAATCTTTCCGTTTAAATTACACATTTTTTTTTTTAGAGAGAAAAAGAGGAGTATTTAACTAGCAATTGAAGTTTTCTTAAGAGCACTACAAAACTAACCTTTTTCACTTACTGTAAATATGATTAATTTTAAGTGTTTTTATCACTCCAGAGCAGCATAAAAGATATTTTTACACTAGTGCGACAATATGTTACATTCGTCGAGTCATCTTGGCGAAAATTTGGATTAGCAGATAACACCAACTTTTGAATATGCTCATTTATCGACGTTCACTATTTTAAAACCTTGTATTCTGAGCGTTATTATTATTTTTCAGGCACTTCTTTAACTGGAATCTTTGAGACATGATACATCATTTTTAAGTATTTTTTATTCTTTCTATTAATAATATTGCCTAAAGGTAAATTATTTTTTTCTGAAAAAAGCAAAAAAGTAGTTCGTGAAATGAATTTTCTACAATTAAGAAATGGAAATTGATTGTATGAATTCAGAATATTTTATAATTTATCAATAGAAATATTCAATTCAATAGCAATAACAATAGAGAATAAAAACATTTACAAAAAATGTCATAAAAAAACTGTCGTTTCTCCGAACACCATATCATAATCACATCAACAATTTTCCTATTTGGGTATAGAACCATATCTTGGAGATAGATATTCAATGTATTAACAACTAACTAAATTAATGCCTTCATAAACAAAAACAGAATATACCAATGTAAGAGTTAATCCCTAAGGTAGTTAAGTCTCTAAGGGATTAGTGAATACCATCTCCATTGAATTGCGTATAACACGCAAAGCTCGGCAAGGAGAAGAAAGGGTCAAGAAGATGACGGAAAATTTATTGTTATGGTTAAAGCAAGGAGCCTCCCACAAAGCATTATCGAGGAAAACTACACTATGAAAAAAACTGAAACTTTGGAAGCCATAATGACTGAAATTTGTTTGTGAAACTTACATACGACTTTTTCCTCTGGCATTTTTGTGTAACATCATCCGTTTGGCCGTGAGAAGCATTTGAGCCGATTTATATTGGACAACCTGTGTAGAACGTTATGATTTTAGTTTGAGAAGAGATATTAGGATTGGCTACACTGTAAGATAACCTAGTGATAAACTATCTCAGAATGTAACGGTTACAGTATTAAGCGCATTAATTATTGTTGTGTTTGTGTAAACCATAGTGAAATAAAATACATTTTAATTGAAAGTGGAGTTATTATTAATTTAGAGAAACAGTATATATTGTCTGTAGACCTCGGTGGACCCTGTCTCGGCCTTCTGGTGTGAAGCTTTGTTTCCCTGAAGTGACGAAGAATTCTTTCTTGTTTCGAGTGATTTTCACCCAGTCTTCTCGCCACGTCGCGCTGGCCGCATCCTTCCTCTAATAATGTTATGGCTCTGACATAGTCTTCTTCTTCTTTTTCCTCCACAATGCCTCTCAGCGTGGAGGTGCCTCAGTCCAAGCATGCCAGGCCTCCCGATCCCGTGCCAGCGCTTTCTTGGCATTTATCTGCTTGTCTCTCTTTTGGCCTATTCTAGAAATGTGTTCAGTCCATAGCATTCTAGGTCGCCCTCTTGGGCGTTTCCCCATGGGTATGGCTTCAAAGAATTTTCGAGAGTCACGGTTCTCATCCATCCGGCAGACGTGTCCAAACTATCGAAGTTGTCTTTTTTCAAGGGTATCCTTCAAGGAAGCAACTCCGAGATCTTCTCGTGTCCGCTCGTTTCTAATGCGATCTCTTCTTATTCGACCAGCCACTCTTCGGAGATATTTCATTTCAGCAGCTGTTATTCTGCTTAGGTGCTTGTCTAGAGGTTTCCAGCGTTCAGTTCCATTTGATAGGGTAGGCAGGTAAACGGCTTTAAAAATGTATATTTTAACATTTTTCTCTACCTCCCTTTTACCTATCAATGTGTTACAGAGATGGTAGTAGATAGAATTTGCCTTATTTATTCTATTGGAGGTCTCCTGGTCGGCCCCATGAAGCAGGGTACAAAGGAAAATAAACCTGGTGCCGTGCGCACATCACACAACCTTTCCTTTCCATCCTATAAAAATAATCATTTTAACGAGTTCACATAAATACTAAACTACTTGAAATAAACTCTGCAGCATTCATTCCTTTACGTCTTCTCTCACAAAAGTACAATCAAATAGTTGTTTAAAACAATTTTAGTACAATTCTGTACACTATATTTTAGGTTTGTCAAACTGAAAATACATTTTAAAAGTTTCGGTTTTGAATCCATTAAATAATATAAAATTAGAAATTATTAAGTTAATTTATAGTTTTATAACCTAATATTACATTATTAAATGACGTATTGTTGACAACAGGTTGGCAGGTTAGGTCGCATCCGTATCCTTTCGGATGCGCTCGACTTTCCATCTAGGGTCAGGGTCTTGTAGTCCAATTTCGATAGTTCCTTTTTTATTTTTAAGATAATTCAATTACCTTTCATATGATCGTACAAGTAATTTACCATAAAATGCATACCTTTAGAGTTAACAAATAAATTTTTTTTTTGGCTATAACTTTTTCCCCTGCATTTTCTCGTTGATGTACTAAATATATGAAACGTTAAAGGGCTTTAAGGAGAAGACATTAAGCAATTTTGATCAAAATCGTTGGAGCCATTTAAGTAAAAATTGTAAACGAGTGTAAAATCGATAACTTACCACCGTGCTTAGTTGCTTTCAGATTTTTGGGTTCGAAGGATTTACCTTTCTGTCTCCAAACAGAATCCCAACCATTTGACCCAAAAATGTTGGATTTGCTTTCATCGAAAACCAAAATATTCTACCAGAATGAAGGTATTTCGTCAACATCCTCCTGGACGAACTGCAATCTTTTTTACCTTTGTAATCAGCTTCTCGCAGCTTGGGAGTAATATTTTTACCATATTGCGATGCGATGTGTTCTGCAACTCGCCTATTTCGAGATTATTCGCTGCTTTTTAAACCATTGCACGCGAAATCGTTGTTCGTGTGTTTCTTATTGTCAACTCATTCGGATTTAACGTTTTAGATAATATATTGTGCGGTATTCTATTCCAACATTCTTCCGATATATCCGACTCTATACTTTTTTTAAAAGTCGACAAATTAAACTTTATTGGTAAAACTTAATTCTTTAGCTTTAAGGACTCATCTTGGCGGAATTATCTTCAATTTTGAATTAGGGATTATGTTTCAGTTGAAAATCATCGGCTAACAACAACTTACGAGAATTGTTATTGTATGAATAATTATTTTGCAGAATTGCTCTGTTAATTAGGTATGGGTTTCTAACTACCATCGCATGTAAAAATTAAAGCAGAATGTTGTTTATTATCAATTTCATCAGTTAATTTATGTTCAATAAATTATTAAATATATATTTTCTCAAAAAACTAGGTTAACAAATAATTATTTCACCTAATGTATATGAATTATAATCCCATCTAAATAGCATTTCTTGATTTCTTAGCTACTCAAGAATACTACATGTTTATTTCTTGTTTTGTTTTCTGTATTATCGGTTAATAAAAGATACTCAAAATACTGTTAAAAATCTTGCCCTTTTTTGTCCATTCTCATTATTTTGAGCTCTAAGTAAAATAAATAATATGCTGCATGTCGTTCTTTGCAAAATATATCTTTTAAATTCAAGGAAAATTAATAAAATACTGAACTTGACACCAGAAAAAGAAGACTAAAACTCAAAATAAACCAACATGTTAAGAGAACAGTACAGACTGTCCACTCCGATCTGAATTGGAAGGGTAGAACTATTTTGATATATACAACTATATAATAAATGAAAACAATAAATTAAATAAATCAAGAAATGATAGAATAAATAACATGAGAACATATGTTGAATATCCCTTATTGATTTTAAAACTTTTGAGCATGGTTTTAACCGATGCAAATGTAAGGAGTGATGAGTATGGCACGTGACATCGAAGATGGTGGGGGCTGATACTTGAGAGTGGGGAGAGCGAGTGAGTGGGGCTAAGAACTAGAGTCTGGGGAAAGGAGATTCCCAAGGCGAAGATAGCCGATTCCACCCGAATCCTCCCTTCTTTTCTCTCATTGCTTTTCCTTCGTGATTTTACCGCTGTTATACAGAGTCTCCGTTAGGTTTTATATTATATTTCTATAATTAATAATATTTTAAATTTAGAAAGAAAAAAAATTTTGGATAATAAATTAGGTGTATCTATCACAAAATAACAGCTATATAAAATGTACTAAAAAATATTGATCAGATAACAACAAAGACTTTTATAAGAACGTATAAATAATATTAATGAAATAATACAAGCTAATTTCTCAAAAAATAAAACCAGCATATGGTATAAATTGAACAAATATAAAATACCAAGAATTAACAAACCAACCTTAAATATAACAATTATATAAATAAACAGAAAATACGATAATATACCTGACATTACAGTCAATAATATTAAACAACCATTAAATTTTACACAAGATATAAATAACATGAACACAATTTTAAAGAAATATACTTACTTATAAAAAAATATTGACAGAATAGAAAATATAACTATTATCAATACTCCATCCAGAATAGGCACTAAAGGGATTGATTATCTTAGTAGGCGACAATTTTAGTTTTAATTATAAACGTAAATATAAGTATACTATTAATCTAACAGCAGATATACAAAAGATATTCTCATATAGATTCGTCAGAATGTCATATTGATGGCATTAGAAATCATACTTGCAATATAACCCATAATTATGTAATACAATTTAAAGAAAAATCCTTAAATTATCAATGTTAAAGAACAAATTAACCAATATTAATAGACTTTAAAAACTTTTGAAATAAAAATAATAATTTAGCAGTGATTAAATCTGATAAAACTAAAAATAAGTAAATAGATTATAATTATAAATATATAATACAATAAATAAATAAAATACCGATCGATTAGTTTTTGTGTAAAATAAGAAAAAGACATTGCCAATTGTAGTAAATTAGTTTAAACGAACAAAAAATAGCAGGAAAAAAAAGGAGTCGAGAAAAAAATTATTTTATGTAATTTAAACAATTATTTATATCAATGTTTTCTGCCTTTGCTCTGCGTGGATTTCAAAGTTCTTGTACACCAATCGATTTGTTTTTTTGTTTAAAATATGGAAAAAATATTGTCCATTGTATTAAATGAATTTAAATGCACAAATAATCACATAAACTAAAAGACACTTCCAGTAAAGTAGGCTAAAAAAATTATATTAGGAAAAAGCAAGTCAGATTAGTTTTTATCGTCCTATAAAACCCTTAAATATGAATTTTCATAAAAATAAAAAAATAAAAATTTTTGGTCTTTGTTTCTCTGGACGACTTTTTATTCCTGCCGATGTCCGGCATTCACATAATCATTCATAACTCCTAAGAATTTTATCCAAATTCAACGTTACTACACACATTGGAAAGCTGAATTGCTGATCTCTAACCCATACCAATCACTTTTAGAATTTATGCCTTTGCAAGGGAGAAAAGGTACCCTAAAATAAAAAAAAAATACTCAAACGTTTTATTTTATATCTCCGGTTCTAAATTGTTTATGGAGGTCGGGTTTGTGCTATTTCGTGTAGTTCATAAAGCCTTAAACTTCTCTAAAGTTTCGTGTAAATCGGTGGAGTCGTGTTGAAGTTATCGCAGTTTATGTGATTTTCGAACAAAAATCGAGTAAGGTGAAATTTTTGAGTAAACAAAATTTATTTTTCGATTGCTATGAAAATTCGTATTTGAGAGTTTTTCGGACTGCTAAAAATGAATATCAACTTTGTTTCTCTCTAAAAAAATATTTTACCCCACTTTGTTACATCGCACAGTGGTCTGAACTCTTCCATCAGCTCGAAGTTGCGATACTGATTGTGATTTAATTTTGTTAGATTCTAATTTGCATCTATAATTTACGATAGTAAAAGGATAATTTTATGGATGTTAATCATGGATATAATCATAACGGATAATAATAATTGCATTTATCTTACTTATTTTTATTGAAAATTAAATTGTTAAAAATAAGTTTATAATATTAATTATTAAACTTTTTGTTAATCATGAGCTTTAAATTATGAATATCAGTTAAAAACAAACATTATTTAATTAATTAATTTATTAATTATTTAATTTATGTGATTTGTTCAATTTATACCATATGCTGGTTTTATTTTTTGAGAAATTAGCTTGTATTATTTCATTAATATTATTTATACGTTCTTATAAAAGTCTTTGTTGTTATCTGATTAATATTTTTTTTAGTGCATTTTATATAGCTGTTATTTTGAGATAAATATACCTAATTAATTATCTAAAAAGTTTGTTTTCTTTCTAAATTTAAAATATTAATAATTATAGAATATAATATTAAACCTTACTGCGACTCAGTATAAGAGCGGTAAAATCACGCAGGAAAAGCATTGAGAGAAAAGAAGGGAGGATTCGGGTGGAATCGGCTATCTTCGCCTTGGGAATCTCCTTTCCCCAGACTCTAGTTAGTGACTAGTGGGCTAAGAGGGCCTATTTGAGATTGACGGCCGGTGACTGTGGTGAGTTGACTGTGGTGGTCCAACTGTTACTCCTCTCCTTGCTCTCCTACCTTCTCTATCGTTGCTGGACTGTTAAGAGATATTAATAGTGTATTTGGAACATTCTGTAAACTGTGTGTTAATTATAAATAGTCATTATAAATATAGGTATCTCTTTACAGAAGAGTATTGTCTATGTGTATTGGAAATAATCCTACATGTATCTCGTTACACTGGTGCCAGGTGTGGGGTCAGTAGTAAATTCTACTGATAAGCGCTGAGGCCGGCTGGTCGAGTAGTGGGGGGCGCGCTCCTAGTGCCCAGGGATTAAAAAGGCGCTCGGTCTATAACTCGCGAACCGCGCATGGTTCGGCGTTTTTAGCATTTTTTGTCATTAACGATATAGTTACTTATATTTGTTATGAATGATTAATCAATATTTATAATTGATAATTTTTGAGACGGAAAATTAGAAAAAAAAATCATTATTATATCATTGTTTCGTTATTTTTGAACTAAAAATTCATTTTTGTCTGTTATTAAAGACAAATAAAGTTGTCCAGAAAATTAAAAATAAAATAAGTAAAAGTTTTGTAGTTCGTGATGCCTACAGAAAAGGGAAAGGGTACCGCAAGTGAAGACGTGGTGGCACGTTTGCGGGCCGAGTTAGAGCTGACGCGCAATGAGCTGGAGGAAACAAAAAGATCCGGCCAGCGAACGGTGGTTCATTCAGGGCCCAGGGAGGAGCCAACCACTAAAATTAAGCGGGATCTAAGTCTACAGAATATGATCCGGCCCTGGGGAGGTAGTGAAAGTGAGGTTCCCTTAGAGGAATTTCTGACTGACCTGGAGGCAGTAGCGCATTGCGGGGGGTGGTCACAAGAGGACCTAAAACTTGTATGCCGCCTCAAATTAATAGGGCAAGCTGCAGCTTGTGTTTCAGCTCGACCGGAGCTAAGGGGCCCGGCAGTACCTTTCCAACAGTACAAGATCGTTCTGAGGGATCGTTTTCGAGAATTATCGACACCTGCTCAGAGACTGTTAGATTTAAATTCGGTCGTGCAACGAACCGGGGAGGGTATACTGGATTATGCGGACAGGTGCCGAAGATTGGGAGAACGAACGATGGTCCGGGGGAGGACTGACGAGCCCGTGGCCTGGGACCGCAATCAGGTGGATAGTCTAGTTCTTGCTGCTTTCATCAAGGGTCTAAAGGGCGAAGCTGCTGCCCAACTTCATTATAGCCCTCCAAAAACCTTCCAGGAAGCTGTGGATAGAGCTGCTCGTGTAGAACAGTACCATAGCAAGCAAGAGAGGGGAGAGGTGCGCAATGTGGAATCGGACGAAAAACAGGTAGTCGAGGCGGTAGTTTCAAATGTCCGAAATAGAACTGCGCGAGAAAGATGTTTTCGCTGCGACCAAATAGGGCATTTTGCCAGAGAATGCCCTCGGAGACAGGAGGGAAATACCAGATCGGGGATTAATAAAGGAAAGTCGGGAGGCCGGAATCGAACATCGACCGTGAGTTCGAACAGGAATTTCTGTTTCGTTTGTGGCGATCCCAACCATTTCGCGCGGGATTGTCCCAACCGAGCAAAGGAGGCAAAGATTATTAGGTCTGTTTGGGTTGATGGTCGGCAAAATGCAGGGGAGTCCCCAAAAGAAGAGAGCTCGGGGTACGCCCCATCTCCGAGCAGCCAATAAAAAGTGGGGCCAGCTACTATGTTCCCAACATTTCAGTATCAAATACGCTCCGGGGTATAATTATAACACTCGAGTTAGCTGGACATAAACGCGAACTCCTCGTTGACAGCGGTTCGGAGATTTCCATTTTGAAAGAACCGATACCGGGGGTCCAAATTATGAGGTCTAATGTTTCGGCCACTGGAGTTACAGGAGCGTCCGTTCCTATTGAAGGCGAGCAAGCAGTAAGAGGTCGGATCGGAAAAGTACCTTTTACGCATCGCTTTACCATTGCTTCGGTGACAACGAGGGCAGATGGGCTGCTTGGTTGGGATCTGATGTCTAAGCTCACGATGGTAATAGATGCAGGGCAATGTCGGGTGACAGCTCAGAATAATCAAGCAGTAGAAATAACTGATTGCTCAAAGGGTTACCACCGCCCATCCCGAGAGGCGGCTAATATGAATAAGGAAGACTCACTGGAGTCACCGATGGTTCAGAGGCCACAGAGCGAATTAGTTGTAGAGGTTAAGGCAGCCGGTCGCTCCTACATTCCAGCTTACTGCGAAAGTCTTGTTGCAGGGCGGCTCAAGCAAAAGATGGAAGGGAATATCCTGGTCGAACCAGCGGCCTTGCCAAAACCTGGAGTTAGAGTGGCCCGTAGCGTTCACAGACCCACTAGCCGGAGAGTGTGGGTGCAATTGATAAATCTAACCGCAGAGAAAGTATTGGTTCAAAAGGGGCAGTGTCTGGCGTATGCCGTAGAGGTGTCTACGAGTAACGTGGAAGAGTCCAACCATGGTCGAACAGTGGGTGCGCTTACGGAAGGTATATTGGCCGAGGAAATAGCAGACCAATGCTGGGGCAGGTTGTCTCACCTTTCTGAACTGGATCGCTCGAGAGTCATGGAAGTACTGATGAACCATATTCAGGTGTTCGAGGAGCCTGGTCGGCAGGGTAGCAATTTAGATGTTCAACACCGAATAGTGACTTCGGAAGAGAGTCCTATTGTGAAGAGACCGTATCGTGTCCCTATTCATCAAAGACCGATAGTTGCTGATCACATCAAGAGAATGCTCAAAAATGATGTGATTGAGCCGTCGTGTAGTCCATGGTCAGCACCTGTAGTCCTTGTCCCGAAAAAGACTAAAGACGGCTCTGCGCAATACCGATTCTGTACCGATTTCAGAGGATTAAATAAAGTTACCAAAACGGATGCTTATCCTCTCCCCCAGATAGTGGAGACGTTGGAAACACTTGAGCGAAGTCGCTACTTTAGTACGGTAGACTTAGCAAGTGGGTACCATCAGGTACCAATTCGGCCAGAAGATAGAGAGAAAACCGCGTTTACAACAGTGGGGGGACACTATCAATATAAAAAGATGGCTTTTGGCCTGGTGAATGCCCCAGCAACGTTTCAACGGTTAATGGACGAACTACTGGCTGGTATAAAGGGCGAGGAATGCCTAGTTTATCTTGATGACGTAATAGTTTTTTCAGCCACTATAGAAGAGCATTGTCGTCGTTTGGATAGAGTGCTCGAGCGAATGCATAGAGCCAATTTGAAGGTCAGACTTGACAAATGCAGTTTTGTATGCACAGAGGTACGCTATCTGGGGCATATTGTGACCCTTGAGGGGGTACGACCTGAACCGGAGAAATTAGGGGCTGTGCGAGATTACCCTTGTCCCACGAGCGTGCGGGAAGTGAAAGGGTTTTTGGGATTAGCGGGTTATTACCGCAGGTTCATTAGGAATTTCGCAGATAAGTCTAAGCCTCTAACTCAACTGTTGAAGAAAGGAGCGACCTTTGTGTGGGGGAAGGAACAGCAATCTGCATTTGAACTTTTACGCGGTGCCCTATGCTCCGATTCGGTTCTTATATATCCGGACTTTAATGATCCTTTTATACTGGCGACAGATGCGTCAGGGGTGGCACTGGGAGCGGTACTATCGCAGGTGAGGGACGGGCAGGAGCGACCCGTTGCATATGCTAGTAGGCAGCTGCAGTCGGCCGAGCAGAAATACTCCGCAACGGAAAGAGAGCTATTAGCTGTAGTTTGGGCTGTCTCGCATTACCGGTGCTACCTATGGGGTCGAAGGTTTATTTTAATTACAGACCACGCGGCGCTTAAGTGGATGTTACACCATAAAAATCCTTCATCCAGGATTACCCGCTGGGATTTCCAACTCAGCGAGTATGATTACGAGGTCATCCATCGACCCGGTAAGAAACACATTAATGCGGACGCTCTTATTCGAGCAGTGAGGTCCGTCGAATGCTCTCCTAGAGAAGAAGAAATCGTTAAAGAACAGGGACGGGATCGCTGGTGTCAGGAATTTTGCGCTGCTAATACCGAGCATGTCCAACGAGCAAGTAATGGAGTCTGGTACTGGACGGCCGGCGAAAATAGTCAAAATAAGTGGAAGGTGATTGTGCCGGTTAACCTTCGAAGAAAAATCATGGGGTTACATCACGAGACTCCATGGTCGGGACATCCGGGCGCGAAGAGAACAATCGCACGCATAAAACGGTGGTTTTATTGGCCAGGGTTGACTTCGGACGTGGATCGATACGTGAAGAGCTGCGTAAGGTGTAACCAACGGAAATCACCAAGCAATATAAAGGCGCCATTGGGGAAACCGTTTGAGCCCAGATATCCGTTCCAGCAGGTAGCCCTCGACGTGGTTGGACCTTTGCATACTAGTAGGAATGGCTTTCGCTATCTACTGACCTTCATCGATTGTTTTAGCCGGTATGCCGAAGCCATACCTATGATCGGACAGACTGCGGCCGAGACGGCCCAAGCATTCGTGAAAGGGATCGTCTTACGTCATGGCACTCCCCGTCGCTTATTGACGGATCAAGGGCAAAATTTTTGCTCGGATTTGTTTAAAACCGCGTGCAAGCAATTAGGAATCAAGAAAATACAGACAACTGCCTATCATCCAGAAAGCAATGGAATAATTGAACGGTTTCATAGAACCATCGTAGATTCCATTTCCCATTTTGTCAGACGTGATGGGAAAGATTGGGATGAATGGATCCCTTATGCTCTGATGGCTTACAACAGCACCCCACATGCGTCTACAGGATATACCCCGCATTTTCTCGTGCATGGCCGAGAAATGGAACTGCCATTCGATTGCTCAGTAGAGCTTGAGGACCTACCAGAGGGAGTAGAGGAATATTTATGGGAACTCCAGGAAAAACTGACTGAGGCGTTTCACGCATCCTGGCAGGCGGATCATAAGGCTCGCAAGGAACGAAATCGAGGTTTTGATCGAGGGAAGCGATTAAGAGAATTTCAGGTCGGGCAGCGGGTATATTTACTTGAGCCCGCGGTTCCTAAGGGACATGCAAAAAAATTTCGTAGGCCATGGACAGGTCCGCATACAGTTGTTGCCCAGATGTCACCGTGGGACTATAAGATTTCGCTGGCTAGGGGAGGTTATTGCGTCGTGCACATCAACCGCCTCAAAAACGCTTATGACGGGGAGCTGCAGCCGAACTCATCGAATTCGAAATCCAGTGGGTTTAATTCGTCCCGGGTTGAAACGGAACAATATATAAATCGGATTTCTAGTAGCGAGAATGATTCCAACAGTGAGGTTGTTGCTGAGTCGAGTCGAGGATCTTCCCCGGTGCCTACTGAGAGGGGTAATTCGGACGGTTCGGATACCGACGGAGAGGAAATAATGAATGAAACGGTGAGTACTCGAGTAAGCCAGGATGAAACCACGACTTATTCTTCACGAATGTCATACCAGGATCCTTCCTGGCGCCCTGAATTCGAAGAGCAAAATGTATCGCGGTCACCCTATCTCTTACGTAGAGGGTTACAAAATAGGACACCAAATATCGTCGTATCCTATTTCGGAGCGTCGATACCCGGCCTCACCGCCACCATAGAATCTGGCCACCAGGTGCTAAAGATAGGATTATTGCTACAAGAAGATATTAGCATTATCTATATTATATGTTTTGTTCTAGTATAAGAAGAAGTTTTTAATTTAGTTCAATATATTTTGTATAAGTAAGTAGTTGCTAGTGTATAATTTAGAGGGGTTAAGTGAGAGCATGAATGCTTTAGAGAAGAGGAGGATTTTCCGAAAGGAAGAGCTTGAAGAGGAACGCATAAAGAGAAATGCCGGTAGCACGAGAAGATGAAAGGGGATTTGGAAGAAACTCGCTAAGACCTCCAGCTGGCGATGGCTGCCCTAGAAGAGCGAGACAGGCTCATTCAAGAGCAAGGTCTAGTGATCGTGGGAGGTGATGGTTCGTCTTCTGATGTCTCTTCAGAGGAGGAGTCTGATGATAAGTCTAACAAGAGAAGAGGAGAAAAGCGAGCGCTCGTCTCTACCGAAGGTGCCGACCTCCTAGCTACTGTTTCTGGATCTCTAGATGTGCGATTGGAGAAAGTGAAACCACTTTTTAAGTGGTTCCTCTTTTGAAAAAGGGGGAATGGTGTAAGGAGTGATGAGTATGGCACGTGACATCGAAGATGGTGGGGGCTGATACTTGAGAGTGGGGAGAGCGAGTGAGTGGGGCTAAGAGGGCCTATTTGAGACTGACGGCCGGTGACTGTGGTGAGTTGACTGTGGTGGTCCAACTGTTACTCCTCTCCTTGCTCTCCTACCTTCTCTATCGTTGCTGGACTGTTAAGAGATATTAATAGTGTATTTGGAACATTCTGTAAACTGTGTGTTAATTATAAATAATCATTGTAAATATAGGTACCTCTTTACAGAAGAGTATGGCAATAATCCTCTATGTATCTCGTTACACAAATAATCAGTTATTTTTAATGAAATAACTTCAAATCAAAACATTTATTGATGATGCCACAAATAACAGTTACTGGAATTCTTACAAATAATTGGTCACTGACAAAACCATTAATTCAGGTAAATTACACATCCATTTCCTAAAATAATCTATAAAACTTTTACACAAATAAACAAATAGCTAAGACCCTGGAAATAATTGGTTATTAGAAAAACCTTTGATAGTGCTTGGTTTGCCTAAGTAAAATCAATGATATGAGCTAGTGTAAAGTAACAATAAAAAAAAAAAAATCATTTTTGACATCGTATTATATACTTTTCCTTTTATTGTTTTTTTACCATTTGTTACTTTGAACAGTATATATTTCTTAGACTACAATAAATAAGAAAAAAAATAAAAAGAACATTCTTGTAAGAAATTTAACGCTATCCAGTTTCATACAAGAAATGTTATAAGCTAGGACCAACTGTTTTCGAGATATAAATGAAAAAAAAATAAACCTTCTCTTCCACTCCTCTTGTCGCCATTACTCTTTTATCCCGGGACTTTTAGTATATTTACTTCTTAACTAGTTCAAAAAAAGTCTTGAAGTCAATTTTGGCCATACCCTCATTTATTTCTACACCCTCCTTCATTGTTGAGCATTCATTGGCTGGAAAACTTTAAAGACTTTAATTATCTTAAAGAAACTAACAAATTGACTGACTTGAGAAATAACTGAGAATGAGAAAGAGAAAGAATATGAGTCATAATAAACTAAAAAGAAATCTGCAAATCTCAAAACCGCTGCTGCCTTACTGGTGAATGTGAAATTAACAATGGAGATTCAGTTGTAGTTTTAGTCCATTATGTCATGTGTGAATCTTTACCAAGGTGGTTAGTACCATGAGGTAGGCAAGTGGGGCATGGCAGAAGGTACATTGAGTACAGAATAACATTATAATTCTGTATTCTTAATAACGTTACTTATTCTATACTCTTTTTTTTCATATTTTTTTGCTAATAGGTTTTTTCTTTGTTTAGTAACTTATGTTCAATCGGTTTTTCTCCAGTTTTTGGATTAAGAAAAAAAAACGATTTTCACCGAGAGTAAAAAAAACTGGTTATTCGATATAATAAAAACGGTTACTGACATCCCTAATACATATCCACAGCATAAGAATGGAAATACTAATGCATCTAGGACTTTCTGAGATGCCACTCAGGCATCCAATGGACCAAGGGTCATCTTTTCAAACTGAAATCATTACTCCCTCATACAAGCTACCTTATTCTTCAAGTCCTATCTCTCGCAGGAATTTCATCAATTGGATCTAATTTAGCTGGAGTTCCACAAAATAAAATTTTAGTTCCACTTCTACATATTATATATAAACAAGACTAAGTAACATACCAGGATTTCTTGTTCTATAGAACAGGCTAGGAAAAAAACGCCTAACACCAAACCAATGAATGAAACTATTGCCGTTAATTCTAAGCTTTCACTCTATCAAAAACTTGATGTGTATAATTACCTACTGAGATCCATAAATGTGTATAATTATCAACTAAAACCCATATACATGTATAATTATCTATAAAATTCATAAATGTATTTAATAATCTACTAAAACCCGTATGAATTTACGCCTGCCAATTTACAGACCCATCAAAAAGGCTCATATTCAGAAGAAAAAAATTCTGCAATCAAAAATGCTCTTCTGATGAATGCTCCATCTTATGTATGTAATGATACCTTGTATACTGACTTACTTGAACCAACTTATTCAATTCAAATTTACACATACTAGCTATGTTTATAAAACTACATAGACATAGAATGTAAGTCAGTATGTAACAATGCCTTACATTACTGAACTTACAGGTAGCAACTCATTCAATTCAAATTTGCATAAAATTCCAATACAACTCCATGGACATTTCAACAAACTAAAACAAAAAATGGCTACTAATAACATCTCAGATAATACTCGCCGAAGGCTAAAAGGAGACGCCTTCTATCTTAGGCATAATTGGTATGCCAAGTCTATAACATGTACCACTACATGCCAATAACAATATTACATAAATAATAATAATAATAATAATGAAAAATGAGGTAGCTACAACTTATAAACAATGATCATCTATTTTCATGGCAAAGAACTTTTATAACAAACCTCAAGAATTAATTGGGTAAAACAGCCGCCTGCTATATGATTTCAGAGCTAAATCATTAATAATGCTATATTTATTATTCATTTAATTGATTATTTATATCAATAAGTATTTCTAGAAACTGAACAGAGCTCGCCTATATGATATATGGTACCTACAGCTAAGACAAAAGAACAAAATCTACGCACCTTTCTATACGAAATTTCATTTATAGCTTTAGAAAGTGAATTCCAATTGCTTTTAGAACCAAATAATCCATGCATAATAATAAGAGGTATATGATTTTCATCATTTCTTCTTTTATCATAAATGTTAAATGACATTGAAACAGGTTCAATCCTAAAGTAACCAAACATAAAAATGACTAAGTTATCTAAAAAAAAAAAAAAAAATTTTTTTAAGGGAATGATTCCTGAGTTGAAATTTGTGAAAAATAAGCTTGTTGTTTTTTTAAATTTTCATTCAAAATAAAAACCTTAAGCTTTTAAAAACATTTGTCTACAAAATCAGAGAATAAAAATAGATCAACTGGCCAGTATGAGGGTGAGGGAATAGTAATTAATAAGGGAAAAAACCTATTAATAATATAGGAAGATCAATAACAGATTTTAACTAAATCAATGCAAAATTTTAAAATTAAAAGGTGGGTTACATGAGCACATTATTACTGTACCCATTTTTAAAAAGTAATCAAAAAAAGAAATAGTTCAATCCTCACACGCCCAAAAGGTAGATGAAAATTGATTTAAATATAGTTTGTAATTGCTTGTTAAAATTTTTATAGAATCGGTCAAATTCAAACTATTAAGTGTTAAATTAACGCTATAACATATACCATTCTTGATCACAATCTATAATCCAACAAGTGTATTGACAATCTGCCAATATGAAACAATAATTACATCAACATACTGCTAATGGTATAATTCTGTAGGTCAGAGATAAACTGTCACAAGTAACATATTCAAAGTTTTACATGGGAGCAAATAGAAGTTTCAATCACACTATAATGGCCATTGTGGATAGTAGTCAGCCTTTATTTTTTAATACCTTCTTAGCTTATTTACGATACTTATACTAAGAAAATATGGCCAGAATAATGCAAATACAATAATAAAATCAGCAAAATTGGAATAATGGCATTTTGCCTCTAACGTACAGAATTGTATGCAATTAATATAACAAGTATTGAAATAGCACACAATCAATGCATTTGTGATTCATATGTGCAAACTACTAAAGTTTAATAAATGCTGAACCAAAGACTGATTGTATTTAATTTTATCAACATCTCACAAAACAATAAATGTCAATTATTTAAAACTAACCCTTCAAGTTTTTTAACTGTCGATAATGATTTTATTTCCCTAAAATAATGCGTAGCTCTCTTCAAAATATGGAAATGTTTTCTTGAAAGAAATCTACCAAAAACCATGATGAAAGAACCACCTACTGCCTAAAGAGCCTTTGCAGCACAAAATCAGATACTATGCGTTCAAGATGGTTTCGTTCATTTACAGTCGAGGTTGCAGCTATTGATAACTGGTCATTAACATTGTAAACACCATTGGTGTCGAAAATTGACTGAAGCCAAAAAAGTTATTAATTGCTGCTGAAGTATTCCGAGAATTGTGGCCGTATTCATGAAGTTATAGGAACTGCCTCTTTGGAAGAATACTAATAAAAAAATTAATTTTCTTTTCTTTTATTATTAGCATAAGGAATATTGGTGACTTCCGACAGTTAAGGTGCATAGCCCTTCATACCTGCATCAGCACTTTCCCCTTCCTCCAATATTGTGTATATACCCCCTGTTAGAGGTGTAAATCATTCCTTCAGTCTTTAGAGTTATTATGATCTAGTTAGTAGTAGTAAGTGTAGTTTTAGTTCATGTAACGGTTTGTTTATACCAATAAAGTTTTTTTAAGTTCTTTGTGCGGTTAAGATCATTATCTGGCACCCAAACAGGGACTCTATCAGCCTCAGATCAGTAAAGCTGAGGAAATTTTCCTGAAGACCAAGATAAATCAAAGAAATACCACAACAGATTTTGGATGAATTCAGTGAAGACAGCCTTGTACGGAGACCCAGGAAGGACCGAAGAAAATTGTCTTTTGATAACAGGTCTAGGAGTAAACCACCTGGAGCTTGTGTTTCAACACTTCAATAGAGTCAGGAAAACAACTTTTGATAGGACTCTACAGAACTTAAAATAACACTTAAGGTACATATTAATTTTAATTTTTTATTTCATGTATGCCTAAGGATAAGAAAAATAGGGTTAGATTAGATATAAGTCAAATAATAGATCAATTAAGTAATTTATTAATTAATAATAATACAAGTAATTGAGCATTACATATTCTATGTTAACCATAGGATTACAATATAAACTTTAAAAGAGGATTACAATCACATCCCACCTATGATGGTAATCCTGAAGATTTAATATTTTTTGTGAAATCGGTAAAAGCTGTTTATGACATAGTTTGTAGTGAAAACAATACTTTAAGAGTTCAAAATCATGTCCGGCTTCTTTCCAAAGTAACATCTAGGTTAGTAGGTAACGCTAGGCATTGCCTATTAACATATACTTTTTTAAACGTGTCAGAGCTCTTAGATCATTAGTCAGAAGTCGTAAGCTATGATCTATTTAAAGCAGTAATAATTAAAATTACGGTAAGAACCTGACCTCAACTAAAAAGGATCCGCTGTTGTTTTGTTTATTTTTTGGGCGAACGTAATTAGTAAAGCAGTAATAATTTCAATGAACACGAATGTTACAATTGAATGCAAAGCAGTTAGTTAGCACAAATGGCGCTAGAGTATGCAAGTACGGCGACCTGCGGGTAAGATCGGGAGGAACCAGTGATAAGGCGCCCCTCTTGTAAAGTTGTACCCAGAAAATTTTAAAGATTCCAGAACAGTTGAACAACTTAAATTAGAATTATTAAATATTAAATCGGGACCTAGAGAACACCCTATTTCTTTTATTGATAGGATAGCTCATATTAGAGCTTTAATATTTTCTGTGATCTCCCTGGACGAAGAAATTATAAATAAAGACACAGTGATGAAATTACAAGACCGCATGATTAATTATCATATTAAAACAAACCTACATCCTCAACTGTGTGATTTCTAAATCTCCTTAATCTTTCAGATATAGATGATATTTGGAATGCGATACAAAATGACTGTTCTTTTATCTTAGAACGACTATACGGGTATCAAAATCAACCCATGCCTAAAAATAACTATAAATACAAAAATTATTAACAGTTCATCATCATCATTGTCTATCCTCTATGAACCGCATTAAGCAGTGTGAGGAGGAAGTCTACAGAGCCCTCTCCAGCTCTGCCGGTCCTCTACAAGACGCCTTCTGTCATTCCATTGAAGTCCTCTTCTCTGGAAGTGGCTCTTTACCTCATCTTCCCATTTTCTTCTTGGCCGCTCTTTTCCTCGCTTGCCCTCAACTTTAGCTCGATAGGTTTCGCTAGCGATTCTGCTTGGTTCCATCCTCAGGAGGTGCCCTAGCCATCTTAGTTGACTTTCCTCTAATATATCGTTTGCCGACTTAACATTGAGGTTCAACCTGATGGTGTTGTTGCGTATTCTATCTCTTCTTGTTTTTCCTTCGATCTTTCGAAGAAATCTCATTTCCGATGCCTGTATTCTCGATCGATGTTTCTTTGTCAGCGTCCATGATTCTGACGAGTACGTTAAAATGGGCAGAAATGTCGATCGGAATACAGCCACTTTTGTTTTCTTTTCCACCTCTCGCCTGCTTAGAAAACCTCTCTTCACTGCTTCAAACATCCTGCCCGCAGCTGCGATTCGTTCAGTCACTTCCGAATCGATATATCCATATTCATTAAGGATTGCGCACCCAGGTATTTGAAGTTTTCTACCTGTTCGAGGATTTCGTCTTCGACTCTGATGACGCGCATGTTTCTCCTGGGTTTCTTCCCAACCCTCATTAGTTTTGTTTTCGCAGGGTTCATAATCATGTTAATCTTCAGCAGTTCTTCTTTCAATTTATTAATATTGTACTGAAGATTCCTATCAGTGTCGGAGAAAATGACAATGTCATCGGCGAATGCAAGTAATGAGAGGCTAACTGGTCTCAGATTGGCGTATCCTAGGTGATATTTCCGCATTTTCTCTTTAGCCCTCCGAATAGCTGAGTCCATAACTAAGATAAACAAAAGTGGGCTGAGACTACAACCTTGCCGGATTCCTATGGTAGTTTCGATTTCCTTAGAGGTGCAGTTGGCAAATCTTACCACGTTTCGTGTTTTCTTATAGAGACTCTCAACCGCCAGGATATGACCATGATCGATCCCTTTTTCTCTTAAGGCCTCTAAGATAATTATTAACAGTTTAAATCAAATCACAATAATTACAATCCTAACTTTAATCACAATTATAATCCCAATCATAATTCCAACTATAATTACAATTTGAATCCTAGTTATAATTATAATCACAATTATAATCCTAATTATAACCACAATTATAATCCTAATTATAATCACAATTATAATCCTAAGTTTAATCACCCTTCAAATTTTATTCCCAATCCTAACTTTAATCACCCTTCAAATTTTATTCCCAATCCTAATTTTAATTTTAATGCAAAACCTAACAATGCTTAAAACCCTAATAATAATTCAAATCCTAAATTACATATAACCAAAATCGTGATAGAAGAGAACCAAGCCTTCTTTTGGTTTTAACTGGGAGCAACAAAGACAGAAAACACCTTTTCCTACGGGGTCTTTTAAGCCCGACTCAGCAAATACCCTGTCCATGAGAATTGTGAGGTCAAAAAACTCGGCTGTGAACCACGTAACATAAGATTATAGCGAGATGAATAACATCAAACAACAGCTCGAAACACTGACTAACAGATTCGATAAGTTTTTAGGCGCAAGTCAACCGGAATCATCCCCGAATATCTCTTAAATTTTACAGATCATTTACCACAATTTAAGGATTTTAAGTCACAGACCTGGCTTATTGATACCGGTGCTTTAAAAAATTATATTAATTCACGTTCCTTACCCGAGGGAACTGAAATTAAGACGGAAGAATTTATTGTCAAAACACCTCCCGGACGCGAAAAGGGCACTACTACAGCATGCATTGATCTTGCTCCAAATTTAGGTCTTAACTATCAATTATTAGTTAAGTTTTATATTCTTCCTTTCAGTGATACGATATATTACTGGGATATGAAACTATGAAGGAATTAGATAATAATATATTTAGTAAAAATAACGAAATTTTTTTGTCAGAAGGACAACTTAAATAAACAACAATTCGCTAGAACATGAGCTACACCAAGTAGATACTTTTAGTAATAATAATAATTTTAATGTTGAAATTAAGAATCTAATTAGTCATGAAAATATAGAAGAATATAATTTAAATAAATTAGTTAAGCTTTTAAATATATATCCTGAGATGATCAAAGATGAAAATGATCCACTTAAATCAACTAAATTTTTGAAGCATACTATAAATTTAAAAACTGATAATCCCATTTACAGTAGAAACTATAGATATCCACATCAATTCAGGGAAGATACCTCCCACGAAATAGAAAATTTACTAAAATCCAACATTATTTAAGGACTTTTCCACCCGGGATATTGGCTGGCAGGAGAATGACTCCCACCGGATGTATCTCGGGGAAGAAATGTCTCCGACAAACAGACAAATGTAGTGGCTCGCCCGATAAAAAAAGTATGCAGGTAAATTAAAGTACGTGTGGTTCGCGGGCGGCACAGTGCGCTGCACCCAGTGATTTACATCGACCGTTCCCAGGACCTCGATGTCTTTTGCTGACCTCTATGCTCCCGTCAACTCACTGGTCGCAATTGGTATATCTCAAAGGTATCCAACCTTGATGCGATGTGTCATGGTTCCATGCATATGTATTTTTTTTTTATTTTAATGTATTTCATTTTCTCATTTGTAACACGCTATCTTTTGTTATTTTACTTGTACTTTTTTATTATTCTATTTTTAATTATTTATTTTCTTTCAGTTCGTATTCATTATAGGATTTTAACTACAGCGTCTTCCCACCAATTACTGTAGACTTATCCATCTCCTCTCCATCATATCTAATGTCCTAACCATCTGTCACGTTAATTTCCAGTTCCTATCTGCTCATGAAGAATTCCTACAACATTTCACCCAAAACTTTTACCATATCAATGCAGTTTCTGAAACATGGCTAAAGCCCTTCATTCCTTTTTCTTCTGTTTCCCTACCTGAATATTCCTTTATATTAGGCCTTTATATCCATAAAAGTCTGAAATCCCGAACCCTAGATGTTTCATCCCCATCCGACTATCCTCACATAGAATTCCTTCTCGTTGAAATTTCCTGCAACGCCCATCCTCTCCTATGTGCTGTAGTATATCGCACTCCTTCGGTCCCTTTTAACTCATCATTTTAATCTACCCTCT
This sequence comes from Rhaphigaster nebulosa, assembly GCA_948150685.1. Taxonomy (NCBI): domain Eukaryota; kingdom Metazoa; phylum Arthropoda; class Insecta; order Hemiptera; family Pentatomidae; genus Rhaphigaster; species Rhaphigaster nebulosa. The sequence continues at coordinate 160,806,551 of OX411307.1, forward strand.
ACAACCACGTTCCTTTCTACAATAATATCTTATCTCCAGAGACCTCAATACCAATTTCCAATGACAAACTCTACCTGGAAAATCTCTTCTTTTCCCTCAATCTCTTCATTGTTCTTTTTGCTCCCACCCACCATACTTGCTGGTCCGACACATCGTTGGACGTGCATGTAATTGATTCACCGCAGAACCTCCTCTCCTCCTCACAATTGCCCGTTCCGTTCCTGTAATCTCATGACCTAATCCAAATATCATACAATATCCAAAATCCAGCAATCTCTCCTAAAACCATAACTTTCCGCAACCTTGACACCTTCACCCGTGAAAACATCTTACCCGACCTGGAAACCCTGAGCTGGAGTGAAATCTATTCCTGTCCTTCTATTGACTCCATGGTTGACATCCTCACATCTAATCTCGTCAGTATATTTGACACCCATGCACAACTCAAAACCTCTACTTCCCGTCGCCGACCTGCTCCATGGATGTGTCAAGAAATTAGAGATCTTCAAAACAGGCGTTAGGCAGCCCGTAGACGCTTCAGACGTACAAGGTTAGCAGATGACTATCAAGCGTTTAGAGTACTCCGCAATTTGACACATACAACAATCAGGCGAGCGAAATCCAATTACTTTCCATGAAGCCCTTTCCTCTGCTCCTGACTCTAAATTAAAATGGCAACTGTTTCGCAAACTCTCTCTTTGCAAATCCTCTTCCTCATTAGTCATTCAAGTCTCACCCGAAGTATTAAACTCATACTTTTCATCTACCTCCTTCAACAGTTCTCTATCCTCTTCTTCCCACTTTTCCATAGTTCCATAATTTAATTCCAGTAATTTTTATGTTTCTGACATCTCTCCTACTGACCTTATTTCCTCCGTAGTAAAATCGCAAACCAATTCCACAGGCTTTGATGGAATACTCGTCAAATTGTTAAAACATGCCTTCCTGAAATCTTAAAGGTTCTTCTGTTCATATATAATTTTTCCCTCCAAAATTCAGTATTTCCTACCACCTGGAAAAAAGCTTTAGTTCATCCCATTAACAAAACCTCCAATCCAACTAAAGACTATCGCCCAATATCCATCCTCTCTAACCTTTCCAAACCGCTAGAAAGATTAGTCCAATCGCAAATATCTAGCTTCCTCGAAAAGTCCAAACTACTTGATCCTCTCCAATCTGGTTTCCGATCCAGCTTTTCCACACAATCCGCTCTCATCAAAATCACCAGTGATATACATACCGCTATGGACGAAAAATAGTTAACAGTACTAATACTCCTTGACTTCTCTAAAGCTTTTGATTCCCTTGACCATTCCACCCGCTTTACCAAACTAAAATCTCTATCCTTTTTCAATAATTCTGTTCTCTGGTTTCAATTTTTCCTTTCCGATCGGTCTCAAGCAGTTTCTATTCCTAATCAACCCTTATCTTCCTTCCTTACCCTGAGCGCATGAGTAGCTCAAGGTTCTAGCATTTCCTCTCTCCTTTTCAATTCCTATATCAATGATCTTCCCGATTCAATTCACCACCTTTATGCCGATGACTTCCATATCTATTTATCCTTTCCTCCTTCTGAGTTATTAGTTGCGTTTACCAATGTTCAGAAAGATCTAGATAGGATCAGTGCCTGGGCAAACCTGAAAAAATTAAGGTTAAACGCAACGAAAACTCAGGGCATTCTCATTGGCTCCAACTCCCTCCTCAGATCTAACGCCTTCTTCCCTAATTTATTCCTAAATGATCGCCCTATCATTTTCAGCTCCTGTGCCAAAAACTTAGGAATTACTATTGACCGAATCCTTTCTAGGAAACCCCATATTGCCCAAATTTCTCGACTGTCAATAAGTACCATAAAATTATTCCATCTTCTACCAAAACCCACCCGTAAGCTCCTTGTACCCTCACTCATTATCCCCCACTAGCTCAGGCTGCGTGCCCCCATAACTATGGCTGCGCAGTTTACGGTGGTCTCTCGGTTGTACTCAAGGGCAGAATGAAGCGTATCATGAACAGCTTTTTTAAGATTTGTCTTCTGTACCTCGAGGCGGTCTCACGTGTCACATCTGTACGGCGAGTTAAAGTGGCTCTTTCCCTCCATTCGTAGACTATATTTCCTTGGATCTTTCCTATACCGAACCATCAGCTCCCAGCACCCTTCCTACATCTACAGTGACCTACAATTCAAATCCTCGGTCCACACACAGGGAACAAGGTCGCGCCTTACTGACCTTTATATCCCTTCCCACAGAACCAAAACATTCGAACGTTCCTTTCTTGCCCGCCCCATTGTCCTCTGGAATTCCCTACCTTCTAATATCCGACATTCTTCTTCTCTGTCCTCATTCAAATTCCAACTTTTTCAAATACCTCCTCACTTCCCAAAAAGACGCTGTTAATTCATGAAATTTTAATTCAAGATCAATATCTTGATTAGTGGTAAATAATTGTTTAAATTATCATACAAAGAATGTATGATATAAAAAGAATGTGAATTATTTCATTATTTTTATATAGTTGAATGAAATTCTGTTTAGAAGTGAGAATTTGCTTTTAATGTTGTTTTAAATCAGGATTGCTCTACTCATATTATTTTTATTTTCTACGGTTTTTCTCCCTTCTATTTTTTTTTCTCTTTTCATTTTATTTTGTCAGTAAAATTATGTTTATTTTTATTTATTTTTTTTACAAGAAGGATATTCTTATAGTTATCTTCGGTAAGCTCTTCGGACGGGGCCGAACTCACCTCATCTAAAACATTTCGTCGGCTCACAGTTTTCAAAAAGGTGTTCTTCCTTTCCGCAGAGCTTACACGCCTTCTTCCAAGTCGGGCAGTCCCGCATCCAGTGCCCATTTTCGCAGCACCTAGGGCACGGAGTTTTGGGAGGATTCTGATTCCTTTCAACTCGAAACTGATTTGTTCAGAACACAATTTTCGTCTGGCCAGCAATGGTCCTCACTCTGACCTTCCTCTTCCTGGCAATAACTATTCCCCTTAGTGGCGTGAACATTTCTGTTTGTCCCCACATCATATTCTCGCGATACTCTCTCAACTAAAGCTAACCGCGCCAACTAGATCCTTAACATCTTGACCCTTCAGGTACCTCAGGGTAACAGGAGTTACCGTGCCCAACTGAAACATACCCAGGACCACCCGATCCATAACCACTTTGGCTCCTTTTTTCTCAGTAGCATTCTCCAAATCATCAATAGTGAAAGCGAGGGATCCAGCCTCCTTGCAGCGGTCGGCATATGTGCGAAAATCCTCTCTAGGTTCCCGCTTAAGTTTCAACAAAGCTCGCATGTCGACTAAGAAATCCCTCTTCTTTGAAAATATTTTTAAGAAAGTATCTTTGACTGACCTCCAATCCTTGGCCTCCCTGAATTCCCGGTCGTGGATCCTGAGGTAACGTTTCTCCGCTCCAATGAGCTTCGAAATTAGCACTTTTCTCTGATCGGCGTCCGACCAGCCATATCTACCTTCTACTCGATCAAACCTTTCAAGGTAAAGCTCGGCGTCACCCGGCTTTAACGCATCTCCAGTCCACTCAGGAATCGCCTTTGGAAAAAGGCGGTTTCTATGGGCACTAGTCTGTCCTGACCCTAATGCAGCAAGTTTTAGCTCCTCGTTTTCAAGTTTCAGCCTTGCGACTTCCGCTTTGGACTGTTCCATTTCAATTGCTTCTTCACCTCCTCGACCTCAACCTGAAAAGCTTCTATGGTGCCGGGACAAGAGAGGAAAACCTGAATGATATTTATTAAGTATACAGTAAATAAAACTAACCTGATGCACAACCCAACACCTGATACCAAATTGTAAGTTGTTTTTTATATGCTGGACAACTTTAGATTTTTTTGGGCCGTTCACACTGCGTTTCCACAACACTCACAGAATAAAACAGCGATAATATATGTAGGTGGTTTTATTATTTACACCAAATTATTTTATTATCTCTCAATATTACACTGAGTAACCTCTCCCACTGTCCCCTTACTCTGCTCTAGGTCAGTGTTGCCTTGATAGTTTCCACTAACTTCAAGGTGTCCCATCACAGTGGGTGTGCAAATACTTTTGGTAACCACTTTAGCCTTCCTTGAGAGTTATTAAAGGAGGGAAAATATAGAATAATTAAAAGCAATTAATGTAAAATATTTACATCGTCGCCCACCAAGTTTAAGTTGTGAAAAATCGCATTTTTAGAATTCCTGAGTTTTATTAATGTACCAGAAGCATATTTACAAAATAAAATCTTATAAACTTAAATCTAGGACTAAGTGAAGTAAAAAGTTCGAGAGATAAAAAAATTATTCGATATGGGGAAGTTAAAAGTAAAATGTAAGATATTTTTTGTTCTCCTTGAAAAGAAGCTATAGTAAATATGTACGTATTCACATTCGTTACTTAAAGGTGGTGGCGAAGACATATAGTTTCATTGGAGTGGAAACGGCGAACCTCGATGTTAACAACTGATAATACATATAATAAATTTATACTGATAAAGAAACATAGATATCAATCTTCAAATACCTAATATAAGAAGGACTTTTTACACAATCTTTCGTTTATGATAAACATCACCTTTTAAGCTATGCAAGAAGACCTTGGCTGTTCATTGTAGTGATTATGTAATTTCCTACTATTTTTAAAGTTTAAGGCTTTATGGCAATTGTTAAAGTCAAAGTATTATTTTTTGCCAAGGCATCAGAGTTAAGTGGAATCAAAGAAACATATTTATTAATTCAATCAACTATTACTGCATTGCTTCTGATCAACAAAGTCGTTGAACAATTCGGGCTTCAGAGTATTTCTAATAGCATTCTCCTCTCTGTGAATCAAGAATATATTGGAAAAGATGGTGAAAAATTATTACATTTGAAAGAAGGAGATGAAATTGCAGTCATACCACCAATTAGTGGAGGTGAGAATAATATAAGTTTATACTTAATTTAATGTATGTAAGGTAACTTTATGAAATTAATTATTGTTACATAATTTATGTTTTCAATTACACTCTCTATACAGACCTATTTTTAGAGGAGACTTCATTGAAATTTAATTCAAAACTTAGGTTTAATTTCCCTTGTTAAAAATTTATTTTCAATCTGGGTTAAACTGAACCATTTTGGAGTGTACTGATTAAATAAATTGACACTGTTAAAAAGTGTTTTATGATCTGCGAGTTTTTTTTTTTTTAAATCTTTGAATAAAGTTATGATAAATAATGTACCAGTGTTGTGCGCATTATTCTGCATTTTTTATTTAATTCTTGATCAAATTTTAATGTTAATCCTTTGTTTAAATGTAAATCCATCTGTTAATTAAGTGGTGAGATTAATGCCTAGCCTATTTTTGGTGAAATTATTTTGTTATCCCTTGGTTATGAAAAACCTGTTACATTTTCTACAATACTCCTTTTTATTGATAGTTTTAGTGTTATCTATTTTTTTATCACATTCAATTTCAATTAAATTTGGCTCAGCTTTAGATGTTTTTCCTCAAAAATGTTTATTCAATAGGTATAAATGTAATTTCTATCTGAAGGCACATAATTTTCCATTAAAAAGTCCCTGCTGTGTATTCCATTTCAGGTTTCATTATTTGACTGCTGTACTTTAACGCAGAAACCATTTGAAATTTTTTTTTAACATAAATTACATTGCAAGAGTTATAATAGCACAACTTGAAGAAGATAGTTTGGAAAAAACTAGTTCCAAATTTATTTGTTTTTTTCTGTGGCTTAATTATTCATTGTATTTTGTTTTCATCTCAAACCATAGGTAATAGCCTCCTTTAGATGGAATGATGAAGATATTGCCAATATCTTTGAAATACCTTAAAAAATTATAATTTTCCAAAAAATAAAATTATAAACAGCATTTTGTAAGTGGTGTTGTTTTATTGTGTTTTGTAGTTTTAGATCAATTCTGTTTATATTTGCTTTTCCTCTTATATCAGGCTGCACCTCAGTTTTTTTTAAATAGTTATTTTGACCATCTTTTTGTGAGTGCAGGACAAACAAAATTTTACTAAAACATTTCTCGCAGCTCCTGGATTAAAAAAAAACAGCAGTTTTTTACTTTTTAAAAACTGTATGACATATTAAGGACGTGAAATTTAGATATATCTTATAACACAACAACTTCCATTACTTGATATTCCCTATCCACTAGTGATATTTAAAAAGCGTTTCCTCCACATTATTATATCCTCGGTTCCGCTATTTTAAATTTAATTCTGGGAGACATCCTTTTAGATCTTTAAAACAAATGTTCCTGATTTATGAGAAGAACTTATAAATCCAGCTAAAATGTATCCCATGCTGTCTGTGCAATCCTTATCCTCATGTGGCCCAAAGTGACAAGGAATCAGCAAGCTACCTATTAAGGTAGAACAATGCTGGTTAGATATCAGTGTTAGTGTGCTCCTATAATCCTTATAGTGCAAAAATTATTTATCTATAGGGAAATGTTCAACCTGTTCTCTGCTGCAATACAAAAAATGGTACAAAACTAATTAATATGTGTCGATGTTTCAGTCCACATTGTTCAGGGCTACATAAACCATATATTAGCAGACATGAAATTCTTATTTACAGAAACTAAAAGCAATATAAAATGAATGAATGAAATTACTTAACAGGTAAGAAACGAGTATTTAAGGGTGTGAGTAAGCTATGAAAAAAATATAATATATAAAGAATTATAAAATAGTTAAAATCACAAAAGTAAGGAACACAAGTATAGGGCAGGGTTTTAGATAAAACAATAAGATGAAGGGGGTTGTTAAATGGAATTTAAAGTGAAAGTTAACTATACTCTAAAAGTAGCTACAGTAAAAAGGTAAACGTGAGTATGATAAACAGAAAAGGTAATAGTTGAGTAAAATAAAAAGGATATAAATAATTTGATTACAGACAAAATAATAAAGTAGGGGAATAACACGTTATTGTCTTCCTGTTAAGATTTATATTAGATTTTATTTTAGTAATATTTTATTTGCTCAAAACAGTCAGTTTAGGTATGCTGGGCCTATATCAGACTAAAACAAAAAAAACTATTTCAAAAGGAGAGAAAACAGCAATGTTTCTATTAGAGAGAAATAAAAATTAATGTATAAAAGTGCGATAGATCAAGTAGGGTTACTAAAACAAAGATTGGAAACAATTATTGATGTTATTTTTGATAAACTCATATGGAAATAGGTAGAAAAGTCTACTGTTAATTTATTTTCTGATTGACAGAATTAGGTTCAAGATGGATGTGAATGGATTCATTACATTTTCCCACTGGATTGAATATGTTATCAAAGTTTAAGGGATGGAAGGATGTTGGGAGAGTTTTGAGGTGGTAGGTAAGAGGTCATCTACACATTTCCTGATCAAAATTGTGCCATTAAGGAGTTCCCTGGCAGACTTTAAAATAACTTTTTCTTGCGCCATTGACATCAGAAAATTAATGCACCCAAAGACTTATCTATCATTGCCTTATTTTACCCAATCTACAATACCATGAAACAAGCATGCAAGTTCAAAAAAGATTCTACCTTCTAACAACTTCTACCTTAATATCAAACTGAAACTTATTATTAATATTTGCAATATAATTTTGTTTAAACATAAAATTATTAATATATTCATATTTTGGGATTATTAGTGGTCCTTTGTTAATCCATAATTGAGTAATTTTATAAACATCTTAATGTCCCAATTGTTTAAATAACAACCTAAATAAAGGTTTAATTCACTTATTAATAATTATGAGAACCCTGTTACACAACTAACCTACTGTTCACAGATACCCTCCATTATTTTTCTTAATAGATCCATTCCTCAGATCCCCATTTATGATAACTTAGGCTTTTTTCTTGGGTCCCGTAATGAACTCTTTAACATTATACAAACTTAAACTATCCTATGCTACTTCAACACTCATATCTCTCAACACAAATTTACCATCTCTTCCTATAACCCTACTGCCTCAAATCTCTTTGAATAGGCTCCGATTTATAGTCATTCCTGACAATAATACCTATAATCTAATCAGAAAATGTGATGAATCCATCTCTCCTCTCTGTCTCACTCACTCTGTCCCTCTCCTCCTCCTTATCACCACATCCTTGATTTACAAGTGGTAAAATATGAAGGATTCTACTCTAATTTTTTTTTTTTATTATTTAATTTAAATAGTTTTAAATTTTCCTAATGATTTTCTAACTTGATTTGTCTGTTAACAGGTTGAAGTATGAATTTTATAGAACTTGTTCACTGTAAAATTAATGTTGAGAATGTTGTGGATTTAGTTAAAACACCAGAATGTGGAGCAGTGTCGGTTTTTTTGGGTACAACCAGAAACAATTTCGAAGGAAAGGAGGTGAATATTTCTTATCTATATTCAAGATACTAAGAATCTCTCTCTCTCTCTCTCTCTCTCTCTCTCTCTCTCTCTCTCTCTCTCTCTCTCTCTCTCTCTCAATAGGATGCAATAGTAATATTTTTGTTGTAATTTATTGGAGGGATTGAAAATAGTTTATTGTCAGTGTGTTGGTAGGGAAAGTAGAGAAGCCATCAGATGAAGTCCCTGCTCCTCAAAGTGGTGTGAGATATATCTTCTCTATCGTGTGGCAAAGCTCTGCTTCCTTTTAATTGATAGGCAAACAGTTTGTTGCTTATGTAGTTGGCTATCATGTAAAACTAATAGTAATGTTTGGTGGTTACAGTGCAATGAAAACAAAAGGTTAAAAAACATCTTTGTTGCTCTGGAAAAATGCCCCAGGCATATGCTGTAGTGGAAGACCAAATTTCAATAACATTGCTTGCCAACTACAACAACAAAATTTGGTTCATTTAACTTTTAACCGCTCATTTACAGGGAGCAGGGTGCTGCCTGGGAGATGAGCAACTTGATTCAAGCTGAGGGAGATGAAAACCTCCTAATAGTTTTTAAGCGTGTTCTTTTGATTCTACTAAATCAGTTTGCTAAACAAGTCCAAAAGACATCTTTAATAAATTCTTTTATAAAGATTACAAAAAGGTTATCTTCTACACAGAATAATTTAAAAAAAAATAATAATACTACATTTTTAACAGGAGGAGGTTACTTGATTGCTAGCCACTAGGTATAAATAATAATCAAATTGTCTTAAATAAATATTACAAAAATAAACAAACGCAACTATAGGAATTTTACTAAAATACAATGCAAACATAAAATAAATATAAAGAAAGTGATCCAGTGGCTAAAGCAGTTTGAACGCGTGGTTCCATCTATCAATGTCCAGCGCAACTACTCTACTACAGTTTCAATGACCATTGCTGAGGCACGCAACGCAGGTGGTGAAACTATTATGATTAGAGAAGATTTTGATATTGCTGGTTACCAGAAAGCACTCTCTTGAAAGTGCTCGTACTGGGCAGAGTTGAAGATCATTGATGGAAATCAGCGCCCATCCCTCTCAAGGCACCTGCACCTGATAGCTATTGCACCTAATCTGCTGCAGCTCCAAAGGTGACAGCAGGACCAAGTGTGAATGTTTTAAAAAATAACTGAAGAGGTAAATAACTATTTGTGCCAAACGTGTTTGCCATGGTTGTTGCAACAGAGGCATAGCTGATGAAATAGAAGCTGATGATTATTCCCACACTTTAAAATTAAACAAAAATGGTGTGATATTATATTTAGAAACCATAGTGTGATATTATATTTAAAAACCATATGTTCATATGTTATATCAGTTACCTGATTTATAGTGCTATGTTTTGATGTTTATTAAAGCCCTAGTTCAGAAGGTGTTTTTCATTCATAACAATTTAATAAACATCATTTTATTCATTCGGAAATGGAGAAGTACTTAAAACCTGAACGATTTGAAACAGAACAAACATCACTGCAAAGTACTTCAAAATGGAGTCATTGGAAAAACATATTCGAGGTATTCATTACATCTATCGAAGCCGAAGACGCAGAAAAGTTGAATCTGCTATACAATCACGTAAGTCATTCTATATTTGAACAAATTAGTGAATGTGAAGCATACACAGAGGCCATCAAAATATTAGACACTCTTTACATTAAGCCAATGAATGAAATCCTTTTTGTCCGTTCCCATTAAGCCGCACTGCTGCGTAACCTTGAAAGCACTAAACAATTCCTATTCGAATGTTAAGTTAAGCGTCTTGAAGGGCTGCTGCTCTGATGTGATACTTGGTCATGACATTCTAAAACTTCATTCCAGCTTATCAGTATCTTTCGGTGGCGGAAGACCAGCTCTCAGTGTTTCAAGTCTTGCTTGTTCCAAAGTCGGACCAGCTGCTCTGTTTGAACACTTAGCTCCAAATTGCAAAGCTATATCGATAAAATCAAGGAGGCATTCAGATGAAGACGAAAAGTTTATTAAGCCTCACATCAATGAACTACTGAAGGACGGAGTCATTGAGGAAAGCAACTCACCCTGGAGGGCACAAGTTCTAGTCTTCAAGGGGACTCATAGGAAACGTATGGTTGTAGACTATTCTCTTACTATCAACAAATATACTCTATTTGATGCTTACCCAATACCATCAATAGAGAAAATTGCCTCCAACATTGCTAGGTATAACATCCACAGTACTATTGACTTGAAAGAGTGCTTACTACCAGGTACCAATCCGTAAAGAAGACCGAGCCTACACGGCCTTTGAGGCTGCTGGAAAACTCTGGCAATTCAAGCGAATTCCAATGGGAGTAACCAACGGCGTCGCGGCATTCCAAAGGAAAATGGATGAAATTAAAACTAAAGAAGGCCTCCAAGGAGTAAATATATATTTAGACGACATAACAGTAAGCGGGAAAGACCAGAGTGAGCAGGACTATAACCTGACCAGATTCTTTGAAGCGTGCCATAAATATAACTTGACTATAAACAAACAAAAGTCTCAGTTTAACCTAAAATCTATTAAAATTCTGGGCTACCTTATTGAAAACAATACTCTACGCCCTGATCCGGATCGACTTAAACCCTTGAATGACTTCCCACTTCCTCAAAACAAAGTTTCATTACAACGAGCCCTCGGGATGTTTTCCTATTTCTCAAAATGGGTACCCCGCTTCTCTGACAAAATCCATCAATTAGCGAACTGCAAATAGTTTCCACTCCACTCACATCTTGTGAAAGACTTCAACGATATTCGATCATGCATTCTCAAATCATTCGTCTGCAACGTAGAGGAAAATGTCCCCTTCTGCGTGGAAACTGACGCTTCAGATGTCGCAATTGCTGCAGTTCTCACCCAGAACCAGCGCCCGGTCGCATTCTTCTCAAGGACCTTATCCAAAAGTAAACGTCATCACTCGGCAGTCGAGAAGGAAGCCTATGCCATAATCGAAGCACTTCGGAAGTGGAGGTATTATTTAATTGGTCGTAAGTTCCAGCTGATAACTGATGAAAAGTCTATCTCTTACATGTTCGATATCAGACACCCAGGGAAAATCAAGAACGAGAAATTTACCTGATGGCGACTTGAGTTGGCTGCCTACAACTACGATATCATTTATCGACCTGGAAGAGAAAATGTAGCAGCTGATGCCTTATCAAGATTTTGCAGCTCTTCCCATCCTATTAATAAATTAGAAGCAGTCCATGAATCGTTGTGTCACCCTGGAGTAACACGCATGGCACACTACATCAAAATTCAAAACCTCCCTTACACCATCGAAGAGGTAAGGAAAGTGACGTCTTCCTGTAGAACCTGCGCAGCCATCATACCTAGCTTCCGCAGAAGAGAAAGCTCCCTCATAAAGGCTATAGCCCCATTTGAGAGGCTCAGTTTAGATTTTAAAGTTCCTTTACCAACTGATACTAACTACAAATATTTTTTGACAATTGTTGACGAATACTCAAGATATCCGTTTGCCGTCCCTTGTAGTGATTTGTCGACAAAAACTGTGATCGGTGCTTTGAGTCAAATATTTTCCATTTTTGGATATCCAGCTTTCATTCACTCTGATCGCGCAACCTCATTCATTTCGAAAGAACTCGAACAATTCTTCCACTCTAAAGGGATAGCTACAAGTAGAACTACACCCTACAATCCCTGTGGGAATGGTCAAGTGGAAAGGTACGATATCGCTTGCACTCCACTCTAAAGGTCTGTCGATATCTCAGTGAGAAAAAGTCCTAACTGAGGCTCTACAATCTATCCGGTCTTTACTCTGTACTGCCACCAATGCTACTCCCCACGAGAGAATGTTCTCCCATAAGAGAAGATGCACATCTGGAATAGCCCTGCCCTCGTGGCTGTGCATCCCAGGGAAAGTTCTGCTACGAAACTTTGTACGACGAAGTAAATTTGATCTCCTCGAAGTAAACCCCTACTATACCCTGATCCGACTGCCGGACGGGAAAGAGACCACGGTAAACCTGCGTCACCTAGCGCCTGCAGGCGAAGGATCTAGACCCTACGACCTGCAAGACATTGACGACACCAGCGAACCAGAAGACCATCCTCAGCCTGCAGATCATCTGCAACAACATCCGTCTCAAAGCCAAGCCGAGCCTGTCATCCAGCCATCTCCTCCGGACCGACAGCTTAAGACATTGAAGACGTTGACGACACCAGCGAACCAGAAGACCATCCTCAGCAAGCAGATCATCTGCAACAACATCCGTCTCAGAGCCAAGCCTAGCCTGTCATCCAACCATCTCCTCCAGACCGACAGCTTAAGCCAAACACCAGCCATCAAGGAAATCCTCAGAAAGTTCACTGTCCAGAAGACCGTGCTCTACCTGAACCAGATGCGGACAACATTGCCCTCCGAAGATCGTCTCGCATCCGACGACCTCCAGCCTATTTGAAAAACTACGTTTCTTAAATAAAGAGGGGGAGAGTGTGATATTATATTTAGAAACCATATGTTCATGTGTTATATCAGTAATCTGATTTATAGTGCTATGTTTTGATGTTTATTAAAGCCCTAGTTCAGAAGGTGTTTTTCATTCATAACAAATGGTAACCACCAAGCACTACTATTTGTTTTACATAATAGCCAACTACATACACATACGAAGCAGGGACTTCATCTGATGGCTTCTCTACTTTGCTTGCCAATACACTGACAATAAACTATTTGCAATTCCTCCGATAAATTACAACAAAAATGTAACTATTGTACCCCATTACGTTATTTATATAAACGAAAACACTTTAAAACGATTTTAAAAGCAATTAAAATCAGATTTTTACAAAAATGGAAAAGGCAGAAAAAGTCCATTCCTTCACAATTTATCCTCAAATTTAATCATTAAACCTAATTTCGTAATAAGCAATCGAATAAGGAACCCAAAATAAGTTGAAAGAACTTAAAATGATTTACGCTCGATTTTCCAAATATAAGAATCGTATCCTATTTTCTGCTATTGGTATTCCTAAAATAGTTAAGGCTACAAAAAAAAAAAAAAAAAAATGAGCTGGCCTTTTTTGTAGTGGATTTAATTTACTTTGATTTTGTATAGGAACATTTTTGCTCTAAACCTCATTGTTCTGAAATATTTAAGTAAAAAAGTGCCATTTTCCGACCCTTCTCTCTCCCTCCTACCAAACCCGACCCTTGAACCCCTGGGTCTTTTCAGGGCGTACTAAGGGGAGGGTAACAAACATCATGGGACCATTAGACCTTTGTTGTTTTGAATGCCCGGGTAAAAGTCTAAAGTCAGTACACCATAAAAGGTTGGATAGTTCTCTGATATCGGAAATCTTCCTATCACATGGTCGGCACAACTATTCAAACATCATACTCCTCGTTGGTCTTAATACCCTTCTGCTGATTCATTCAATTCCAGCCAAATAACTGCCGTATTTAGAGAATTTAATCTAAATTACACATCCTTTCCTTTCAGGCTACCAGCCACACTCACGCGACGGCAGTGAATTCTGAGATCTGTATTGTTCACATAGTAGTGCCAAAGCCTACTAAAGTCAAGCGTCATTGACTGGTTCAAGCAGTGGCAGATTCAGGAATTTTCTGAGGGAGGGCACGCCTGTGCACCAGGTCTTCCCCTCCCCCGAGAAACTTTAAAACAATAAATACTTTGTTCACGTTTTTAAATCCATTTTAATCAATCAAAATTCAATTATTACACCAATAAAAGCAACAGTTTTCAAGAAAAAGTTTTTTTCCACCTTCCAGAGAGGGGGGAGGGCGTGCCTCCCCTCTCCCCTCTGGATCTCCCAGTGGGTTCAAGTCCTGGGAATTTCTACTCATGACTTAATTGTTGTCCTTTACAAGAGGGGTCCCTCATCAAGCAGAATTTCTCTGGGCCAAATTAAAAATTTGACGAAGATTGATCCCGAAGCCTTTAAAACCGATGCTCAGATGGTGGACTGGTTCCGTTGTATACGATAGCCAAGGCGAGAGAGTATAATAAGAAGTTAACCGAACTTTATGAAGAGGATGCACCGCTTAGGATAATCGGCGTCATAAAACAAGGCCCTCTCCCTGGATGTCTGATAGTATTAGGTCTCTGATGGCAAGAAGGGGTCTCTTTTTTTGGATATCCACAAAAAGCGGCTTCATAGAAGATTCTGTGCTGTACAGGCTTTACAAAAATAAGTTCAAGACCGCCGTAGAGGATGCCAAGAGAAAGAGTTTATCTAGGACTGACAGTCTTTGCCTCCAGTTAAGTCTGGAAAGAACTAAGGAATTATAGAGTAATTGATATTAATAAGAACGAAGGAGATGTTTTCTGCAACCTAGATGAACTTAATCAATTTTTTCCACCCCAACCTCTAAACTCTGGAAGAGCGGTAAACTGCCTGATGCCGACCAATGAAGATGTCATGGTCGAGTGAGGTCAAGATCAGCTGGAGAGTATGGGTTCAATTAGGTAATTATTGAGAAAGTGGGGGCCACAAATCTCTCTACTGTCCATGTTGTCAAAACTCGTGGAGAGGATTGTTGAGAGAGAGTTAAGGAGCTTCCTAGAAGATAACAGTGTTCTTCATTCACATCCGCCTTTGACCAGGAGCGGAGCACATGTTCTGTACTACACACAACCTTAACGGAAATACGAAGAGCGGTGGGCGAATGCATGGCTATTATCTTTGTTTGCATTTGACTCGGTTGACCATGATCTGCTGTTAAAGAAATTTCGAAACATTGGTGTCGGAGAGCAGGTATTGCAGTGGCTTAAATGATATCTGAGCGGACGAACACAATGCGTTAATACTCTGAACGACGCATATTGGTTCAAAACGCACTTTTTTGGGACAAAACTCCGCCATGGTCGTTCTATTTATGATAGAGCAACAGTCTCAACGTCATTTAGCTCCTAAATAAATTCACTTTAAATGTTTAGATTACCAAATTTTTAGCTAATTTTCATTTTATAAAAATTTATAATTATTTTTAGTAATTTCAGGAAAAACTCAGCTTATTAATAATTCGTGTATATATCAATATTTTCTGTATTTCTCTTTATTTTTAATTGATATTAGATAAGTTTAAGAAAATATAAAGTTTTATATCACAACTTTGTGATTTTTTACGATTTTTCAAAAAAATTAAAATTGTTTTACATATCTCAAATTATGCATAACATATTGAAGTGCGAAGTGTGCGTAAAATTTTAGTTTTGTTTCTAAATTTTACTATGAAAATTTTAAAACTATAGATCAAATTTTACGCTTTTGACGAAGCGCATCGCGTATTTCGCTATAGAAATTTTTTCAAAGAGTAGACCAAAAAAAAAATTGTCATAGAAAAATATTTGAATAATTAAATTAAGGTTTTCAGTAGAATAATCACAATGAAGTTCTGCCCCCAAGCGATATATAAGCTACAAATGTGATTTTGTGGGATGTTTTTTTTCTTTAATTTGGTATATGCAATTACGTAATGTGATAGGTACTGTTAAAATGATAAACTAGAATACCAGATAAGATGGAAATAATATTAAAATTAAGAAAAATTCTGACCGGAAACGCGATAATATGACGTAATATGTAAGAATAATTATGACAAAACACTTAGTTAAACCTGTGACGTGTGAAACTCTTGAGACGACTGACAGCCCAAAGATCTCGTGAATATCTGCTTATCTTCGGTGGGAATAAATTGGAATCCTTATTGAGCCATTTTTCAAATAAGTACGGGATCTGTCTAGAAAATAAGGACAAGAATGAACATTGGACCAAAATTTATTACTCATAATACAAAACATATTTGGAAATCTTATTTTTTCAAATATTTCGAGAGATGGAATATATCACCCTGACCTCCCCCCCCCCACCCCTCCCCTGCGTACGCCACTCCTTTTGGGAACCAGAATACAGGACAAATAACGCCACAACTTAAAAGTGGTGCATCACTTCTAAACATCGAAAATAAAAAAATTATCACAGTCCTCTGATGGTATAGATTGAATAAGATAGATACATTTGAAACAAAAGTGATTTTTAACGCACGAATAGTAAAATCTGAGCCTAAATGACGATTTCTTCGGTTTAAATAGATTATTCTACTTAGGGAACACTGGGAAACCAAGCTTACGGACTATGGATTAAATTCTGACATCTAAGGTGAGTCGAAAATATGCAAAAATTAAATTTTTGAAAACCAAAAAATTAGGAAAAAATAAAATTCAAATTAATATTGTAATTTTGAACAATGAAATCTTTGAAAAATAACATTTTGTGTATACCTCTTTTTTGCTGAATTAAAAAAAAAACTGAAATGTTAATTGCCTAATCCAATATTTTTCACTAAAATAATAAAATATTCCCCTCCCATGAAAACAAAAACGAAAACCGGTTGTTTGAAAAACCGATTATTTTGAGTATAAAAAATCAGCCAGTTAAAACGATGGAAAAAACTCCGGAATAACCGATAACCGGTTATTTTTCTGATAACCACCACTAGTTTCTCAAGCTCGAATCGGTGGAATGAGTTTTCTTAGTGGTCATTTTTTTTGTTTTTGCATCCCTGTCTCTCAATTATGTGAAAGGTTGTAGCTTATATTGAGTTACAAGTGATCTGAGACTTGTATTAGTAATACAAGTAAACTCTAGTGCATAAGAAAAATTTGTATTATTAGCCAATGTTTGTGAAACAGAATCACTTGTACTATCCAATATTTTGCTTGTACTTTCGATTTTACTGCTTGTAGTTTGTACTTATGTACTTTGTTATTATGAAACGAAATTGTAACAAGTACAAACTATACGGCTAATATTATTATTGGCGGAAGGCTTGGGAAAGAACCCTGTCGCATAAAAATTCACTATCTTGATTTTTTTTAAAACATTTTGATTGGTTTAATTTTCTTTTAATAGTGTGAACTAATTAGTAATTTGGTTATTATTTCAATCAATCAAAAAAAAATCTTAAAAAATAATAATTTTTTTGTCATTTATTTATTGCAATCAAATCAATTAATTATGGTTCCATTATTAGCATGACTCCGCTAATCGCAACGAGAATGTAATAATTGGATTAATCGTGTAACATGATAGAGATGAATAAATAAAAACAATGGGATAATATCTGTACGAAATTATTTACAGAATAAAACACCGTGTTTGTTTTTGTATGTAGTTATTTATAGTTTAATATATAAATCACTCAGTTTGGATGTAATTCACTTTCGAACGCTTTCATTCGATTTGTCAAATTTGAGAAGGATCTAAAAAACCAGGGTCTTATCCTTTCAGGTTTCGACGAGTGTTTGGTATTATCGAGTTAATATAGAACACTTTTAATCACTAAAAATTTGCACTACAGCGAAATAATTTTTTGACTTTTGGAGTCGAAATCTGGATTTCTTAACCACTGTGCAATGGTCCGCTGTAAGCCTCTCGCTACGGCCATTCTCATATTACTTCGAGAAGGGTTTACAGTTCGTAACATCGGGATAAAATAAGTATTAATACTTCATTAAGCATAAATAATCAATTAATTAATACGGATGGATTGCCTTTTTCGATGTAATGTGAGAATAGCTGAACGAGTTTCGGTAGAGAGAGCCTTACCAACGCGCCACTGAATATAAAAATTCAAAATGAAACAAGTGGCATGGGGTCTGATTTATAATAATAGTTTATAACTGAGAGCTCAGACACTTCTTTAATGCAAACAAATATCTAAAACAAGAGATACAGACATTCATTGTCTTTTCTTTAAAATGGTTTTCACTATTGATTCAGAGAGACTGATCAGCTTTACTAATACTCTGTATAACATTGAATTTTACGTTGGTCTGTTTTGTTTTTTTAACAGCCACATTGAAAACTAAAGGAATGTTTGGATTGGCTTTTTGTTCTTTTATCTTTTCTCTTAAAAACAGAAATTGGAGTGAGATCTGAAGAACTTGTTGAAGTGGAGTATTGTCTTTTTTATAAACCTTATCAGTAACCTGTCCTAAGAAAGAACCATCCCAGGTGCTGACTTCTACTTTTTCACTTGTAGATATCACTAATAGTCGTCTTCATTATGAAACAAAAATTATTAGTGCTTGTACTTTGTAGTTTGTACACTTGTATTTGT
The DNA here is from genome assembly GCA_948150685.1 of Rhaphigaster nebulosa. NCBI lineage: Eukaryota > Metazoa > Arthropoda > Insecta > Hemiptera > Pentatomidae > Rhaphigaster > Rhaphigaster nebulosa. The sequence goes on from OX411307.1 coordinate 160,825,061, forward strand.
GAACTAATGCTGTTAGCTTTATTATGAAACAGGACCCTGGTCGCCTTTCCTATGAAGTGGACAAATAACATCTCGTCTCCAAGCTTCAGACATTCTTTCTTCTTCCCATACTGTAAGGATGAGGCTGTGAAGCTCTTTCATGAGTCCCTCACCTCCGTATCGCAGCATCTCCGCCCATGTACCGTCTATTCCCGGTGTCTTGTCCTTTAACCCCATGACGGCTGCCTCAACTTCTTCCTCATCTGGTGGCTCCGAGTCATTTGGAAAGTCTTCAATCATCGAACCTTCTATATCCTCTTTGTAAATGGTGTTCTTGAAGTGCCTCCCCCCATTTCTCCAGGCTATCCTGTTTTCCCGTTAGTAGGTTTCCATCTACTTCCTTGCATGAGGATACTCTTGGTTTGATGACAGATCTCCCTCCGTTTACCTTCTGGAAGAAAAGCCGACTTTCATGGAGTGTTCTGTGGCTCTCAACATCCTCCATTATATTATTCTCCCATGTTCTCTTCTTTCTACTGTGTATGTTCTTTTCTTCTCTCTTCCTGGGATCGCCTGGTGTGACGCTGGATCATCTTGCTGTAAGCCTCATTCTTCCTGTTTGTGGCGGCTAAGTATTCATTATCAAACCATTGGGATCTAGCATTTCTCGGTTGAAGTCCGAGCGTCCACTTGGCTATTTGTTTGAAGGCCTCGGCTATTCCTGCCCAATGGCCGTCCAATGTATCAGCTCTCCCTCTCAGTTCTACCAGCTTATCTTCTACTCGCTGCCGGTATTCTGCACTCGGTGCATCGTTCTTCAGCTTCAATAAATCGTATTTCTGTGGGACCAGACCTGTTACATTTCTTTTCGTTGATATCCGCGAACGGATCCTGGCGATGCTCAAGAGATGATCTTAATCCAAATTAGCTCCCCTATAAACTCTTAACACCAATAAGATTGGATCTATGATGTGAGCTTATCGAAATGTGGTCGATTTGGTTAGTAACAGTTCCATTTGGAGATCTCCAGGGGGCTTTATGGATTTTCTTCCCAAGAAATAATGTACTACCTACGACCAGACCATGTGCTGTAGAGAAGTTGATGAGCCTTCGTCCATTCTCATTCGTATTTTCATGTAAGCTAAAGGCTCCTATCGGTGGACGATATATAGTTCCTTGGGCATTGAGCTCTCCTAGAGGAATCTTGATATCACTTTCGGGACAGCTTCTTAAGGCATCTCCTAATGTATCTTAGAGCCTATCCTTATCCTCGTCCGATGCAGTTTCTGTTGGAGTGTGGTAGTTTATGAGAGAAAATTTGAAGAACTTTCCCTTGATACGCAGATAGCATAAGCGAGGGGAGATAAGCGTGAACTTAAGGACAAGTTGTCGTGCTCTTCCTCTGACCACAAATCCTGCACCAAACGTGTGGTGTTTCTCATGGCAGCTGTAGTATGGAGTGTGGTTTTTCTTTTCAAGCAAACCACATCCAAGCCAGCGAACTTCCTGGAATGCTGCAATGTCAACTTGATATTAGCCAATTTCTGTAAGGAGCGCCCGAAGGACTCCTAGTCTATACAAAGATAAAACGTTCCAATAGGCAAGTCGTATGTCATTATTGCGGTTCCTTGGTCTATTCCTGAAAATCACACCGGCTTCTATACTTTGTAGAGGTTTCGTGATTATTTAGTTTGAGGGTAGCAGGTTATCAGCCCGCTGCCCCCCGAATCAGGTGGAGGGGCTGCCTCCTCAGAGTACCCTGACGTACCCCATCCGGGGCGGCTACTCAGGGCAGGTGAACCTGGGGAGAGTACTGTACGTGACCTTTGTCTTCATTGAAGGGTGTTGTGAATAAAGTACTGCGTGCCTGTTAGTGTAAGTGGTCCCCCAACCTGGAGGAGCAGTGGCTGATTGCAGCCTGACGGCTGGGCGATGAGGCCGCCACTTCTCTACGCCTATACCTGAGACCGTGTTACAGGTAAATAAAGACATCAAGGCACTTCAGCTCTGGACCATCTCTAATAAACTTCACCTAAACTGCAAGAAATCACAATGTATGCTGATAGGGAGTCCCAAGCTAGTTGCAAAGGCTGAAAAAGATGTGGTGCCAACGCTGACGATTTTAGGTCAGGTCATCCCTCGATCAGAGATGTCCTTGGAGTGATAGTCAGCAGCTCATTGTCATGGTGCGATCATGTGGGTCTCGCTGTGGGCCGGGTCCACGGTGTCATGCATTCACTATCAAGGCTGAAGCCTTATTGTCGACCAAGGTTAGAAAGAAAATAATAAATGCTCTAACCTAATCTAATTGCAGGCTTAATCTCATGCGTATCGGTAGAAAAGTACTAGACTCAGGGGTTTATGAAGACCTAAGAAAAGGATTTGTGAAGGCACGTAGCGAGAGGTTGCAGAGGGCATTCCAATTGCCAGCCTGTAGTACTAATTCTTTTAGGAACGCTTTCCACGCTGCGGCAGCGATAGAGCTCAACCAGCTTCCGCTGGAGATTAGATTTGCATACTCCTTCCGCAAGGCTTGCATGCGGACCTAGTTAGTGCTCCTTGTAGCTTTCAATATACATGTAGTCTCCCACCTGCTTCTTGGTACCTTCCAGGTGTTTTCCCATGCCTCCCACCTACTTCCCTGAACCTTCCAAGTCATTTTCGAGGTTATGGAACCTGACAGCCCTCTCCTTCTTGGAGCTCTCCATATTGCTGCTCAGGCTTTCCATCATTTCGTCTATGTTACTCTTGAAGCTTTCATGGTTGCCTTTCAGTTGATCCCTGAACAACAGTTCAGGCTTTCCTTCATCCGGTCCTGGCCAGATTTCTTCACCTCTATCAATTGATCTAATTTATTTACCATATTTTACTTCAGTTCTCTCATTGCTTGCTCGAGTTCTTCCATTTTTGTTTCTTCAATCCATATAAGAATCGGCAATAACACTCACGAGAAATGTTTCCAAACAAACGATGTTATCAATTGGTTAACAAACATGAAGTTTATGTTGTTTACTTTCAGTCTCGCAACCAAATGGCTTTTGACTCAAAATTATCACACTTCTAACATCTATTGTAACGTTTTTCGTCATTACCCTGTTTCAAAATTGGATTGGTACGTTTTAATTTATCAATTTAATTTAATTGGGTGAAAAAATAACAGCGATTTTATTTGAACTGCTATTTATCTACAAACCTTAAGTAATCAACAATAAACAAACTATAAAGACTTTACTTACAATCATTTATATCAATTATACAAAACACTAATTACAGTCCTACTGTCCGGTTTCTATCCCTTTCTTCAATGTTTCACAACAACACTGGACGAACTAATCTGTACTGAACGAAATCTGAACCATCATTGACTTATCATAGTTTCATATCTCTTCATATGGGGTTATGGAACCTTCTTGAACTTCGGTACTAGAACTTTCTTGAATAATGATCCAGAGTCTCCTCGAACCAGGGAGGTTATAATAGTATGGAGGGAGCATGAGACCCCTCTGCCATTGTCTTGAATGAGGCAAAAATGTAGGGCTATCTGTTTCGCTGATAGCCTACCCCAACCCCTACAGGTTGATAACTTGAGAGCAGGGCTTGAAGTTATGAGTTTTTTTCGACATGACTGGATTTTTTTTGTTTGATTGTTTTTCTGTTCTTTTGGAACTAGACGTTTTTAGCAAAATATTTTATAAAACCTTTATTTAAAAGCTCTGTTAAAACAATTGAGGAGTTTTTTTAATCAAAAGTTAATATATCCACTTCTCAAAAAAATACATTCTTTTGATAAATTAATATTCTGCATATAAAAATTATTCAGTTTATTTTAAATCTTTAATTTTCATCTGTCAAATAGGTATTACGAATCAATATTTTTAATACAAATTTGCTTTATCTCCATGAGGTGTCACCATAATAATTTTCCAAAAGTGGATATATATTGATTGACTTTTGATATAAAACTCCACAATTCATTCCACAAAAAGGCAATCTAAAAAATAATAATTGTACAGGACATTCTTAGCTAATCAAAAAATAAAAGGGGGTACTACTTTACAATCAGAACGCCTTATCACTAGCTCGGGCCGAACTTACCGGAAGGTTGTTGCACTACCACTCCCTAGCGCCATTTGTGCTAACTAAATGCTTTTGATTCAATTCTAAAATTTGTATTCCTTGGAATTATTAAAATTATTATTGCTTTAATTAGATATTATTTAAAATTATTAGTGCTGTCGACGTTCGGTGGTCTGGGTAAGTTATAGTAATAATTTAAATTAGGATAAGGGCCCGACTTCAACTGAAAAGGAACATTGGGGGTTGGTATATCTCTTGAGCAAGCGGAAGTCGACAGCTGTGATCTAATTAAAGCAGTCATATTTGAAATTACAGTAAGGCCCCGACCTCAACTGAAAAGGATCTGTTGGTATTTTTTGTATCTCTTGCGCGAATGTAGTGAGTGAAAGTCAACAGTATTAATAATTTAAAATAATATCTAATTAAACTCCCCTATTCTCAAGTTTTTTTCTTTATCAGGACAAAAAAAATAAACTTGAGAATGGGGGAGTACCCCGAAACGGTGGACCGATGTTGCATAAAATAATAAAGGAATAGAGATATAAGGAAGAAATTATTCCACTAATACAACACTAGAATTCTCCTTCTTCCCATTAATATTAATATTATTCTATAATATCCCATTAATATTAAATACGTAAATTTATTGTTGAATTGCCGTACATGAGTGTACGCACCCCTTGAGTCCATTCAATTGTAGTTTTGCATAAATAACTTTCCCTGACTTTCATGTAACATTTTAAGATTAATCTTGTAACATAGAACATATGATCATCTTCTGCACTTTGATCCAATATTTGCTGTGGGAATTGATCCGGGTTTCAGCCGCGGTCCATTCACATAAGTTAAATCAATTTGACTTGCTGTAAAATGTTCGCTGCATAAAAAGCTATACTTTCTTGAAGTTCCTTTATCTCTTTTCACAGCATTTACCCATGCTTGCCTATTTTCAGGTTCCTTTTCGCCTGGGAACCTGTTAAAATATAAAATTATATTAGTTTAATTCCACAACAACATCCATGCTTAAATTTAATTACCTGCACAACTTAATAATTTGTAATTTTGGTGCTTTTTATTTACCAATCATGTTGTGTAAAATAACTTTAATTATATACCCTACCCAATCTATAATACAAGTAAAAAGTAATGTATTGTATATGTAAAACAGTAAACAAACACTAGATGTTTTGTTATCTCCTAACGAAGATTGAACTGTTTTCAAAGTGTTTATACATTTAATGACTATTTTTAGTTATTATTTACTTTCACTAAACTCGCTCGACACCTGAAGAATGAGTTTCTTATAGTGTTGTTTGTCCTCTTTGATTCTTTCCAAACTAAACTAAACTCTTGGGCCATATCATCAATGCCTGCAGCCTTACCCAGCTTTATTTTCTCAATAACTGATTCTCTTCCTCCTCCCTTATTGTGTCCTCCTTATCTTTGGAGTGTTCGAAGCTACAATTCTTGATATATATCTTCGATTTATCAAGAGTTCCAATTTATGAACTTCTCATCATATTCTTCTGATGTTTCTCATTTGTTTTCTTATCTTGCTTTAACAACATTCCAAAAATTTCTTGATAGTGACTCTATCTATTTTTAAATTAGAGTAAGGAACTGAATGTATTCCAACTATATTCTTGATTTATTAAATAGAATTAACAAATCAAAATTTGGTGCTCTAAATGTGCCAAGTATCTTAACTTTTATTTATATATTAACTTCAGAGTTTTTTCCATTAATTTGAAATCAGTACATATGAACATATAAGAGATATTGTCAACTATTCTGAAGTAGATTTAAATTATAAAGTTTATTAACATAAGAGACTCAACCACGTTGTACTATAAATTAATTATGTCTGTGGTGTTTGGGTAAAGGGGGTTGTCATTTTTTTGTGACAATCTATTTAAGTTATATTTTGTTCTTTTTAATGGACTTTTGAGAAAAATGCAATTAGTCCCTGGAAGTGTTCACATGGACTGTGAATACTGTTTTATTGAGTTATTTCCTTTTTCTCAATCGTAATAGAGTTATAAAATAGTTAATAAAATGTCAAAGTGACAAAATAGTAATAAATTTCATCATAATATTAGAGTGACTCAATAATTAATAAGATATCAGAATGAAAAAAATATGTGAGTGTCGAAATAGTAATGAATTCAACCAATATCGAAGTGACGAAATAGTTAATAAAATATCAGAGTGTCGAAATAATAATAAATTCCATCATAATATCGGAGTGACGAAATAGTTAACAAATTATCAGAATGACGAAAATACCTGAGTGCCGAAATCGTAATAAATTCCATCATAATATCAGAGTGACGAAATAGTTAATAAAATATCAGAGTTACGAATTAGTAATCAATTATATCATAATATCAGAGTGAAGAAGTAGTAATAAATTCCTGTTTTTACTTTAAATTAATCCAAAATTGTTGAATTTACCCGAATGTAGGAAGCTATGTTGAGGCGCAATGGATGTGGTCGCTCAGTTGGAACTCATCTCCTCTCCGGCCTCAATCCAGGCAATGCATTTGGGTACATTTGTCATTCCCATTACTTTTCTATCCTCCAAGGGTATCAAATATAATCAAAGAATTGGTGCTGGAAATTTTGTTTAGAATCCAATTTATAATAGAGGAACTGTTTAATATAATGTAAAATTAATTTACTTTGTAGGTTAAATCACTGATATATGAGGCTTATGACAGCATGGCAAAGAAAGTGATTACAACTATTTGTGATGAAATTCGTGTAAAATGGCCCAATATTGTTAATATTGCTATATATCATAGGTAAGATTAATAATTTATTTTTACCAAGTTTTCCATTTTTTATTGATTTTTTATTACAAACTAAGGCCTCAAATATTATTCGTATGTGTTAGTTACATTTTATAGTGAAATATTACATTGCATTACATTGTGAATTATTTGATTAACATAGTAAATCAGAAATAAAATCAGTTTATGTTGAACAATGATGATTCAATCAAATTGACCTTTAATACAAAATTCTTCTTGTATGATGATTTTGGAAAGAGAAGGTTACAGCTTCTAAAGCTACATGTTCGGTACATGACTGAAGGTAAGGAAGATTTTGTGATCAACAAATTGTGTACGAGTTATTTCAGAAAAAAAAAATTGTACTTCATATGAAGTTTATATTGGTCCAGAGTTTTTTCATTCATAACTAAAGTAGCAGCTCATTCAGTTGATTTAGCAGTTAGCTGCTGTATGACTGTTAACTACTGAATACAATATCTTTTACATTGATTTATATATAATGTTGTAAATCAATTATGGAATAAACTTTATTTTATCTCAAATGATCAAAAATATTTATGTCCACCCTTCAAGATTATACAGAAGAAATTAGTTGGCAACAGAAAGGAATACAAATAAATAAATATAAGCAGATCATGTTTGGGCCAATTCAAATTCACTGATCATCTGGTTATAATGCCAAAAAGTGCAAAAGCTCAAGAAATACTCCTGGAGATTATAATTAAATGTAGGAAAACGGGCTTCTTTATGAATGCCGAGAATAGTTTTACTTTACTTCTCAGTATAAAAGGAGATATCATCTGGAGGGATAGCAGATAAAGCAAATAGACAGCACTTTATATTTGACTAAACGAACAGAAAGCTGAAATTAAGAGGATAAAAAAAAAACAAGAGAGAAACAAAAATAGTGTAGCCAATAACATTTAATGGCTTGTTTCCCATATGATGTTATTACTTTATATATTAAGTTTTTTTTTTGTTGATTATCTATTATTTATATTGAACTACTACTAATCATTGTTAATTATACAAACTTTTAATCTCAAGTAAGATTTTATATATGACTTCCTCTTAGTTTAAGTACAGAGTGAGTTATTTTAAACCTAAGAATAATATGTTTGGACCCCAACTGCCCGCCTTTTGGCAAATCCCAATTTATTCCTGTACCTAAAACAATTAATAAGGGTTGCCATGTTTTCTATAGTGTATTTCAAATTAATATTGCAAATTATATTTAACTTTAATCCTACTGGATGGAGTTCCAATATTGTAATTACCCAGATATTAAAATTTTAAGATCTCAAGATCTCACCTGAAGATATTCCTACAAAGCTGAATAATCAAATTAAATATCCAAAACTTTTAAACCTTTATGTTTCAAAAAAAAAAATTGTTTCTTCAAAAGGTTTCCTAAAATAATGGACAAAGAATAGTTTATTTTTACAAACGACCTTTTACTTATTAGAATTTACTCGCCTGGATATTACTGCACCACGGGTTACACATCAAATTAAAAGTGAGTCCCATCTTAAAATAGATCAAACTTTTCCCACCTCGGGTCTTATGAATGCTGGATTTTATAAAAAATTACAATCCCAGTCCTCTTGGCAAATCAGAAGATCTCTTTGTCTTCTTCAATGAGTTTATCACTGAAATAATCAATCCTACTTCAGGGTGATATGAAGGAACTGCTTCTAATCCAACTTCAGGATTCTTCTCAAAAATAATTTAAATTTTATACAGACAGTCTTTAGGTGGTTCTTCCTTGGAATACTCATTTGTGGTGGTAAACTGTTTACTCCATGGGCTGTATTCGGCTTTAAAAGCAAAACTATGAGTTTTTCTTATCTTAACCCGCCCTATCATATTAAACAAATGAATTAAACTAAAAATAGATATAATGATGAATTTATATTCAGCCATATTCCTCTTCATAAAATGCTTTTCATTACCTTTTTTTTTTTATTTATCTTAAGCTTTAATTAGCAATTAATCTGGTGAGACCTCTGGGTAATTTTTTATATTTAAGTATTATTAAGACTATTGTATCGGCTATTATGTTTTTACTAAGAGTTTCCTTTCGAAGTTCGTAGTCCACATCTTGTTTTGTCAGGCAAACCATATTCCAACCAGCGTGAAGGGTGCTAGCATTATTTCTTCACCATGCCCCTTAGGTAGTTCCTGGTATCCGCTAGAATCCGCTTGCTCCTAAACAAGAACTGTCTTGGTCTTAAATGCCTTTCCATATTCAATTTATTTTTCTTTAATCCTTTACTCTTATTTAATTTTGTCATCTTCCTCTGGATTTTCTTATTCCAACAGTCTATTTTACGAGGATATAATTTTGATTGTAGAACTCTCTTTAAATTTTTATCTATAATAAAGGGTGAACTTATGATCGGTGGTGGTATTATTTTGGTTATATAATACGTGTTGGGACTTGGGTGATTCATATCTTTCTTGACTTCAATCTGATGGACATTATTATTATTCGGAATTTCCTCAAGAACATTTTCGACTTTTAAGTTTTCTTCCTGGGAATCTGCTCTTTCCTCTATAAGTTCCCTGGGGTCTTCAACCCTTATATTCTCTTCAGGAACAGTTATTTCCTTGAAGAGTTTTATTTTGTTGTCTTTTTCAACATAAGGACCGACATGACCTTCAATGATACTTGAATGATGCATTCCCCTATCTTTTTCTCCAATTTTCTTGTATTTTCATCTATTATTGTAATGTTTTCATCTGTATATTTCCTTACATTTTCATCCCTTTTTATATTTTCTTCCATAGTTTTCTTCACATTTTCATCCATTTTGCTTGCATTTTCTTCTAAACTTTTCATTAATATATCACCTTGCTTTTCCAATATTTTGTTTATATTTTCATCCATTTTTCTCACCATCTCCATCAGGGATTTTATGTCTTCTAGCCTCATCGTGAATGCAGAGATGAATTTTCGGGGATGGAATTCATGATATATAAAAAATGAAAGAAGTACTAGGATAGTCTAACTGCATTGAGATATTGAAACAAAGAGAAAAAGAAAGAATTTTTATGACCCCAATAACAAGTCGTTACGCGAACGTTGATCATATACCCAATATACCCAAAAATTAAGAATAAAAAATAGAATCAATATAGGTAAACAACTATATGCAAGCATATTTATCAAATTGGGAAATTAAGAAAAATAGGTAACCTAGTTCATCTGAATCATTCCATCTATTTGTAATCACATTGATATTTCTAATCATATTAGTATTATCATTAATTATTGTTAAAATAACCAATAATTAATTTAATTAATTAATTTTATAATGGTTAATTACTAAACTGGATGGTAAGTCCACACAAGCCGGTTGCCATTTATTTATGCAATATGTTATCTAGATTTGGTTGATATATATTTTTGCTGATAATATATTAATCTGTATGTAGGGATACCATTGGGCAATCATTGTGTTCTGTACACCACTTGACATAAAAATATTACTTTATTTCTGTTGTTATTAAATAAGTTTTTCTAATTAGAAATGTTTACTTTTCAAAATTTCAATCCTAAAATGTAAAAATATTGGGGGAGGGAGTCAGCATAATTATTAAGGTGTTAGAATAATTTATTAGTTTATTATTTAGTGGCTTTTACCTTACAAAATGACAGTAGATGAAAGGGCCAAACAATATCGTCCAATCATTCAACCAGTGTGAAGGTGTGTGAGTACAGTTGAACCTCATACAGTATGAAGAGCCATCCCTCTTCTTGGAAGTGAATGGGGCCCCATAAGGTGCTAAATAAATAATAAACTAGTAAATTATTCTAGCACCTTGGAAAAAAAAAATTGTGCCTAAGCAGAGTTCTTGTAAGGATATGGAAGGTAATCTGTTGACCTATTATCTAGACAAACCATGGTCCACCCCTACGGAACCTTGATACGACCTGTTCTCCTATATGGTTGTGAGACATGGACATTCACTAAAAATGACGAAAATGATGTCCAGATATTCGAAAGGAAGATTCTTCGAAGAATACATAGAGGAGTGCAATGGAGGAGGCATTCAAACCGAGCATTATATGCCATATTCCCCAAACCCAATGTCGTTTAGACTATCAAATTGAGCAGGCTAAGGTGTACAGAATGGGAGAGGAGGAAATACCGAAGAAGCTCCTTATCCAACCACTGTAAGGTACAAGAAGGAGAGGAAGGCCTAGATTGAGATTGCTTGATGGTGTGGCTGAGGATGCCAGGAGTATTCTGGGAATAAGAAACTGGATGAGATCCAAACAGAACAGATCCAAATGGCGGAAGCTGCTGGTGGAGGCCAAGACTCAAAACCGGGTTGTAAAGCCATTGTGATGATGATGGAGCAGTTTTGTGGACTCTCTCTCCCATTACATAGAAGTGGCAATTTTATCACCGATTTACAATTTATACTTGAGTAATGTTTATGGGAACTTTTAAAGATTATTATTATAGATTGGTAAGGGAAAGTTGTGTGATGTGCGCACTGCACCAGATTTTTTCTTCTGGCATTGCATGTGCGTTTTAAAAATGTAAATGACCCCATAAAGCCAACTCAAGTCACAAGGAATTAAAGGATTAGTCAAAGTAAACATTGACATAAATAGTAGCAATAAAAACATTCTTATAGGATAATTATGAGAGTTGGAATTAAGGGTTGTGTTCTTGCACAAGGACTTTTTTAACAGCATAGTAAAAATTAATTTGTATACATATATATATATATATATATATATATATATATATATATATATATATATATATTTTTTTTTGTTGAGATTTGTTATTCTTCATTAATAAAACTTCAATGAACCATTTAATGTCAACTGATTTATTTATTATAATTTACTCTTCCAACGTTTCGGCCCCTTAGGCCATTATCAAGGCAACGCCTTTAATAAACAGCACTTTTTTAAAAGAAAAATATTAACAATTAAATCAGCAATTTATACTAAACAATTGCACTAGCTTAAATAGCTTTAATAGTACATTTCTGTGCCAATAATCATTAATTTTATTACAGGCTAATATGCCTAAGTCATAACACTGTATAAAATCTATCTCCAGAAGGTTAGGCTAACTTACTCAGTATAATTTAATGTCTAACATTTTTTTAACATTAATATTTACAAGTAAAATTTAACCATTTTCATTTTTTTATTCAACCATTTTATTTATTTACTATTTTAATTTTTCACAATACAAATATAAGGTCCTAAATATAAATAAATATTGTGTAACAACCATACTTTTCAATACCCTAAGTTGCAATTTAAAACTAATTATAATTAAACATTAATTCTGCTTAGTATCTCTGTGTAATGATGGTTTAAATTTTTTTAATCTGTTTTGAAATTGACAGTAAAATTAATATTTTCAGAGATATAAATAGCTTCTAAAATTTTTCTTTTAAAAGTATTATTTCTCTGTATAGAATCTGGGTATTTTAAACATATTGAACTAATGCTGTTTGGTTCTTTTTCATGTTTTTAATATCATTTTGATGCTGGTACAATCTTTCATTTAAATACTGCTTAGTTTCCCCTATATATGTATATTGTTAGGCAGTTAATACAAGGTATTGTATACACCATTCCAGATTAATATTTATTCGCTATTCTGTTCTTTACATTACTGTAATAATTTTTAATTTTGTTATTAGGTCTAAAATAAAGAGAGAATCTTCTGCATCGTATTCTTTAAATGATTTCTTTATATCCTCAGATAATTCTTTTATATAATTGCAACCATAACATTTTTTGGGAACCAATTTTTTTATTCTATTTTTATCTGTCTGTATATTTTTTGATTTATTAATATTTAATTCCAAAATTTTCTAATTAAGCTTTTAGGATAAAAATTCTGAGAGAACATCTTAAAAACTTTATTATTCACTTCTTTTAACCTATCCAAATCTGTTAGTTTTATCACTTTAAAAAAAAAAATAAAATAATAATCACATTGAATTTCATATGATAGGGATGACAAGAATAGTAATTTAAAATCATATTGTTATTCATTTCCTTCATCTTCCATTCTGTTACAATTTTACTTCTTTGTCTGATTAACATCATGTCTATAAATCTAAATCTTCCTTCTTTTTCCTCTTCCATTGTAAATTATAACCTATTACAACTATTAAATATCTTTAACAATCTATTTTTTTCTATTCTTTTTTATAATACAGTGGTCCCTCGATACAAGGATATTCGTTATACCGCAGTATCGGATATAACTCGGGTCTTGACGAAAATCGGGAAGAGAATTGATTGAATTGAATTGACTAAAGGTGAGAATCGGCCGTACACAGTATGTGAAAAATTTGAAGTTATAGATAAAGTGAAGAGCAGGGTGTCCAAAGCCAAAATTAAACGTGATTGTGGTATCCCTGAAGAAACAATAAAAGGTTGGATGGCTGAGGAATTGAAGCTTAGAAATTTCGTGGACAATATTGGCGAAGAAATCGGACTTCAGGGAAAAAAAACTAGATTCGCCAAAAGTAGATTTAGTTAAGTGCTTATACATCTGGTTCGTCCAAAAGAGAAGTGAGGGAATACCGATTTCGGGACGTGTTTTAAAATTACAAGAAGAAAAATTCCATGCTACTTTAAATGTGGAAGTTGCATTCGTGGCAAGTGGTGGGTAGTTCTGGAGGTTGCAGAAACGTCATGGAATAAGAGAAATAACCGTCTCTGGAGAAAGTCGCTCCAGCAATCATAAGGATGCACGTGAGTTTATTTCACACTTTAAGAATGTTGTGGAAAAAAATTATACAATAGACCAAATTTATAATTGTGACGAAACCTCATTATTTTATCGAATGTTACCCTCAAAATCTTTGATTTAATATCAGCTCCAAATAAATCTGGCTTTAAAGCAAATAAGGACTGAATATCTTTTGTTTTGCTTAAACAAGTCTGGAAAAAACAAATTTCCGTCGTTTTTTATAGGTAAAAGTAAAAATCCCTGATGTTTCAAAGGAATGGATCGTTGTAACCTTCCTTTCGTCTACTCTAACAGTTCAAATGCTTGGATGACCACGAATATATTTTTTGAGTGGTTCCATGAATTGTTTGTCCCATATATATGTATGTATGTTGTACTTGTCAAATTTGCAAAATAGGTTAGAGTTTACATAATTGTGTTTAAATATATGTATGTATTGTATATGTGGTTGTAAACCAACCAAATGTGTAAATCGTATGCCAATAAATATACTTCTTTGTTTAATATGTATTGATTTTTTGTTTTTGCAAATCCTACACATTCGTTCACCTTCTCCGCGGGCTTTCCTCTAAAGCGGGTATAAATTTTTCACGATATATTATACAATATATTATATTATTATATTATATTATACGAAAAGCGCCTTGAATTTTACAGTTCACTGCCTTCAATTATGTCTGAATTTTTTCATGCCTTTTCGCTGGAAATCCTGCTAAAAGTTGTAGAAAACATTAGCAAATCTGTTTTAACCGGAACTTAATATTCTAAATCAAGTGATATTCGCAGTGCTGAATTTAATGTATGTCTACCACACCAGCCTCCGACCTTTCGCGAGTTTCCCAGTTTCCTCCCCACCTTCTGGTCTCTCTTGAATTTCCTGGTCAACTTTTGGCCTCTTCCAGTTTCATCGCCAATTTCTGGCCGCTTAAAATATAAATAAATATTTTTCCAGATTGAAAAAAAAAAAAAAAATCCGGAAATAAGAGTATTGAAATAGATGTATAATATACCGTTGGAAAGCTAATGTTTTTAGACAAAATAATATCTAACACATAATATCCTAGAAGGTAATGGAGAGTGACGAAAAACGCATAAACTTAAGTGATTGAGGTAGGTAATAATTTCTGCTTTTATATTTATTGGAAACTAAATGGAATTTATATGGAAAATAAATAGAAAACTTTAAAATTGATTTGAAGTAGGGAGCTAATTAAAAGTTGTATGGTGTGCGCACTGCACCAGAATTTTTTTTGTTTGTTTCTTAAATTGTTAGTTGATATTAATTATTGTTATTTATTTTATTTTGATATTGATTATTGTGTTATTTCAGCCTGATGAAGGTCTAGTGCCTGAAACCAGTTGCAGTTGCTAAGAAAAAATATTCAGAAAGACATATTTTTATTCTTCTAATTTATTTTATTTCTTCTCTTTGAAATTCAGCAGTTAATCCATTACAATATTTGTTGTTAATAAGCTTTGAAATGTTGATAGTAATGTGTTATTGATTACACATGTGATTATTATATCTATTATATTTTACAGAATGGGTGAAGTGAAAATATCAGAAATGAGTGTTCTCATTGCTATCTCATCTCCTCACCGTAAAGAAAGCCTTGAAGCTGTGTCTTATGCGATTGATGCCTTGAAGTCATCTGTACCTATATGGAAAAAAGAAGAATATTGTGATTCTACAGGTGTATGGAAGGTTAATAAGGAATGTTCTTGGGGTGAAAGTTCAAATCCTAATTCAAAATTATCCTCTAGTTAATGTTTCTCTTTTTTTATCAAATGAATAATATTATCTTACTTTCTGTGAATTTGGTAGTAATACTTAATTTTGTTGTCAATTAAATGAATGCATTTTTAATATTTTGTTCGTTGAAAGGTTTTTCTGTTATCAAAAATGTCCAAATACTGGTAGTTACCTAATAATGTTCTTGATTCCAATATTTCAGTTAACTAAATTAGATGCTAATTAAAAAGGTGCCTTCAATTAATTAGGGAATCATATCAATGTTATACATTCATTATTAATTTATTAATGTTGGCATTTTATTATTGCTTTGTTACATATAGGTATAATAATTTTAATCTTATTAAAAAAATGATTTATTGATAATATCTCTGTATTATTATTTTAGAACTTATATTTATTTTATGAATGTTAGTAAATACTCTTCACTAAGAAATTTATTCCTATGCCTGTACTTCTAGTTGATAAAAAATACAAAATAAAAACTGTGATTATTAAAGTTTATCTATTGTGAAACTAGATGATATACAGATTTATTAATGTTTAAAGTTGAATTGTAGATATCATTAATCAAGTTTTAAGTCGTGATAGTAATTTGTTAATTAATTATATTTTTAATTAAACAGTATATATATATATATATATATATATATATATATATATATATATTATTAATGTTATTTTTTTAATGTTTTGTTGTCATTTATTAATTGTAACTCCTACAACAATATGTTTATTTATATATATATATATATATATATATATATATATATTTTTTTTTTTTTTTTTTTTTTTGTAAGCACACAAACAACATTTTTATTGTTTACAGTTATCGTAAATAATTTTAAGACATTTCTTTATTTTTTCATTTTACACATCTATAGAGTGATGATAAATGAAGTTATAATCAGAAACTATTTTTAATTGAAGAATATATGGATAAATAAATTATAAGATTGTTTGGCTCATTTTTATTATTTTCACAATGCCTTTCCATTAATGGATCTCAAATAACAATTGTGAGTTTCAAAGTTTTTCGTAATTGTTGCCATTTTTTTTACCTTTGATCAATGTATCGGTAACTCGGAGGTTTAGAAAAGCATTTTCGTAACATTAAATTGTAGCAAATTTTGGACTCAACAAAAAACTGTTTTGTGATGATTTTCCAATGGTACAATACTGTATATGGTTCTCTCTCTCTCTCTCTCTCTCTCTCTCTCTCTCTCTCTCTCTCTCTCTCTCTCTCTCTCTCTCTCTCTCTCTCTCTCTGCCCAAAGACTACATTAATAATAGTCAATTGATATTTACAATAATCTCAATTATAACACAAAATAAAGAAAAAAAAAAAAAGAGCATTCTTCTGGTAAAAAAAATAAATATGATTGTACTGATAAAAAAATGAAAAGAAATGACAAAAAAACAAAGAAAATTAAAAATATAAAAATAATAAAACAATCCAGAGCAAAAACGACGTCAAAAACAGTTACTCACAACTAAACAGGATTTCATGATTAAAGGATATAAAAATGATATAAATAATGAAATGATTCACAGAGTTGAAACATTATTTGATAATTTAAACAAATATTTCCTACCAATTTAGATGTTAATCTTGAATTAACATTTAATGATTGGACAGCGTCTTTTTCGGATGTGATGAGATGTTGAAAAAGGTGATATTTGAAAGAGGAGAGAGAAGAATAGCGGATATCAGAAGGGAGGGAATTCCAGAGGATAGTGGAATGGGCAAGAAAGGAACGTTCGAATGTATTGGTTCTGTGGGAGGGAGTATAGAGGCCAGAAAGGCGTGATCTTGTTTCCTGTGGGTGGGCAGAGGATTTGAATTGAAGGAGGCTGTAGATGTAGGAAGGGTGCTGGGAGTTAATGGTTTAGTACAAGAAAGATCCAAGGAAATATAGCCCACGAGCGAAGGGGAAAAGCCACTTTGACTCGCCGTAAGGGGGTTTGTTATACGTGAGATCGCCTCGAGGTACCAAAGACGAATTATTAAAAAACAGTTCATGATACGGTCAAAATCTTAGCTATTCAAAGCTCCTATTGGAAAATTGGGTAGTTATTGGGACCTGTCACTCCCTTATCAATAGGGGGGTGGCCTCAGTAAGATTATAGCCCTACCCGTCACCAGTTGCCGCCACCATTCTTCCCCTTTGCCCTGGTTTTTGAAAACCGCGTATTCATTGCAATCAGTAAAATTATTACTGCCTTAATTACATATTTAAAATTGTTAGTGCTGTCGACTTCCGGTGATCTGGGAAAGTTTAAGTAATAATTTAAGGAGAGATAATTTCAATACGTCAAGTATGGACCCGACCTCAACTGAAAAGGAACTTTTGTGGTTTGTTTAACTCTTGAGCGAGCGTAGCGAGCGGAAATCGTCAGCTGTGATCTATTTAAAGCAGTAATAATTGAAATTACGTAAAAATGATGTATATTTCGGTAATTATTTACAAGAAAGAAGTGAACGTATATGGGAATGAACGTATAAGGGAATGTGGTGGGGACGTAACCTCAATGTCAACAATGTGAGGCCACGCCCCTTTAGATAAGGGAGTGACCGGTCCCAATAATTACCGAAAATTGACGTCAATGAACCTAAAACATGACTTTTTTGAATAATTTTTAATAGATTCAATTAAAAATAGTTCCTAAGTGATCAAGGCACTCTAGCGACTACTTTCAGCTACAATATTCAGATATTTCGCCAATATTTTTAATGTAAATAATCAGATTTTTTGAGTATTTTGTTGTTTTGCGATTACATAGATTTCGAAGAAAAAAATAGGACAAAAATATCGATATATATATATATATATATATTTTTTTTTTTTAAATATCGATATATCAATATGTTTTCAACATCTCTACCACAAGCCATGGACCTCACGAACTACCTACAGACATTTTTGGGTCACATTCCAGCATTTAGAAAATTGCATTTTATGGTCCATAATTGTGGTCCATAAAAAATCACCTCGGGGGCCGCGAGTTTTATACATTAACATGGATAAAATTCATTAACACATCTTATACAAAAAATAAATAGCTAAAACTAACAAAAAGAATGGTGGAAATATCGCTGAGCGCATACGTATGTAATCAAGGATGTCTGGCCTACAACTAGGGTTGGAACATCGAAAGGAAAATATCGATATTCGATATTTTGATATATCGCAAAACCAAATATCGATATCCACCGATAATCGCTAGAAAAATAAAAAAAACTGTGAAGAAGGTTATGAAATAATATAATGATTATTATTTGTAAAACAATATTTTTATTAGCCATGAATCATTATAAAAAAAAAATAGAAAAGAATTATACTTCAAAGAAAAAAAATGTTATAACATATTTTTATTTTGAAGACTTTTAGCCATATTTGATATATTATAGTCTTCTAGATGTTTTTCAATAATAAAACCTTCAAACTTCTCAAATTTTTATTTATCTTATAACTCTTCCGACTATATTGTGCATTCTCGAAACATTCATCTAAAAGCATGTAATTTATTTGATATACATCTCAGTACCATCATCATTCATATAAATTATCAATTTTTCTTTATACAGGATTAATCAACATTATTTGTATTTAAATCTTATCTACTAATTATTGTTTGGTAATTAAATATTTTTTATTGTTATATTTACTGGTAAAACTCCAGAATGGTAACCCCAAGGTGGAGGACATCTAGATTTTTTAGGACTGGGCTGATCTTAAAAATCTGGACCTCCGCCATTTTGGGGTTACGATTTTGGAGTTATACCGAATAAAGGAAATTGTTAAAATGAAATATAGTAGAATCTCGATAATTCGTATAGTCAAAGGTTCGATAGGTAAATATGAATTATCGAGATATCCAAATTATCGAGATTTCCAATAACCGGCGGTAAAAAATAGGAAATAACAAAATTGTATTAATATGAATGGAAATACAGACGATATAGTTAGATCAACAAAAAATTCGGTTATTTCCTTATGGTGCAATCCTTGAAGACGGGTCTCATTGATGGCTTCGTTAAGCATGTTCTGAGCAGAAAATACGTTTACACAAACATCCGATTTTGCTAAGAAATGACACAAGTTGTAGATGCATTATTTCGCCTTTTTAGAACTAATCGTCGTACATCAATTTCTTCTTCATCTCCTTTTTTTACGGAGTCAAAATTTCCTCGTCAGTTAGAATCCAAGCTACTGCTAAACCTTCGTCAAAATAGGCGAAATCTCGAAAAGTCATGGAAGTTCTTAATTTTGAGGTAGGTGATTCCCATCCTTGATGCTTTCTAAAAGTTGCATTACTAATTCCTTGCGTTAAATGTCTAAAATCATTTAATTATGGCCAAGTTTAGAGATTGCAGCTTAGAGGTTGTGCTGGGAGGCAAAAACAGATGATAAACATCGCTGTGATGTGGTATTGTTGTGGGCCGTACAATTATCAATAAACTGTTGAAAATTTTCGCTGTTTTTTATTCCATATCTATACCCATTCGTTGAAAATTTCATTTATGATAGATACATGCTTTTGTGTTTGCACGATAGGCGTTCGGTAAAGTTTTTGTTTATAAAGCACCTTGCATTCGCGGATTTGCCATTCATGAGCGAACTTAATTTTTCAGATCAATCTATGTTGTCGGCTAACAGTATGGTTACAGGTTTTTTTTACAATTTTATTTAAAGAGAACTGAACAGTAAAAAAAAAAAGAGAAACCGACCGAAATTTATAGAAACGATTCCTCTCTCACTCACTCACCTCTCCTCTTGAAAAGATTAAGAGTTAACAAAATTTTTAATTTGGAAATTCGAATTATAAGGCGTTTGCATTACTTGGAAGACGAAAATAAATACAAATTATCGGGGGAACCGGATTGCAGTGTTTTAAACGAAATAAAGGGAGACTTTCAAGAGACCAGAAAATCAATACGAATTACTGGAATATGAAGTGCTGAGATTCTACTGTAATATATTTTAGCATATGGTGTGATCGATATATCGTAGTAAAATATCGATATCATCGATATATCGGATGTTAAGATATCGATATGTCGGTTTTCCAACTCCGATATATCGAGTGTCGACATTCCAACCCTACCTACAACTTAAGCAAAAACGTCGGCATATAATAAAGGAAGTTTTACACTTACTGTATGTTTTCTCTCTTGGCCGCACCCCAAACCATCTTCTAGAATACATCTACCGTCAACAATATCTTCACCATTCTTTATGTTAGTTCCAACTATTTAATGTTTTAATGAATTTTATCCATGTTGATATATATTGAACTGCATTTAAAACTTATTTTTTCCCAATAAAGACAAATTTAAGAAAGAAAAACTTAATAAATTGTGTTAAACATAAAAAAAAAAGCACAATTTCTTTAAAAAATGTCAACCAGTACCACCAATTAGACGAATCTGAAAAAAATTAAGGGTGCCAATATAGAATTTTTACTGGAAAACAGAAATAAAATGAAATGTTGTAGCGTGACCCAAAACATCGTGTAGATAGTTCATGATGCTTATGGTAAAACAATAAAATAAAAATAGAGATATTTTTTCTGACTTATGCTTACTAAAACAAAAATTATAGCATTTCAAGATACTTGGGCTAATAATAGGACACAGGAAGGCATTAGAGATCTGAAACTCTGAACTCTGGTAATAGGAATTTCTTGTCAGGGTGTACATGATATGTACACACATTGTGCAAGTCAGCAGACATTTATCTCTGATAAATATGTTGGCTGAGATCACCAACATTCTCATTCCTAGGACAGCCTATAGCCCCTATAATTATGTGAAGAGCTATTTAAACTAGTGGGCTGATCTGGAAACCCTAAATAAAGGTTTGAGGAATTAAAAATGCTGACAACCACAAACCTGTACCATTGAGCTACCAACACCATAAAAGCCTTCTTAGGTCTTCCACATTAAAAACATTGTAGGGCCACATATTAAACTAATACCAATGAAACACATCAGTTTCTTATTCTAAAATCCTTTGAAACATAAAACAGCAGAAACAAAATAAGCATGCATTCCTTTTTTTTCTTTTATTTATTACAAGCTAAAGCTAGACAGACTATTAAGCTCAATTAAAGAAGGCTGGAATAAAAGGAACGTTTATCCAAGGTGCTTTGACAGTTTCATATTGTCTCAATTTCCAATTGTTCACATTCCTTTCTTATTTCCTAATAATCTTTTGGTCCCCATTAACATAATTATTAATTTTGTAAAAATAACAATGATAAAAATCTTAATAAAAAAAAGTTGATTAGCAAATTTTAATTATCATTATTAATATTATTTTAATTATAATTTTCAATATGCCAATTTGATATCTACTCCCTGAGGCAAGTTAAATCATCTAAAGGGGCCTTATTCAGTAGGTCATCTGTTAATGATGAAATATAACCAAATTACATTCAACCCCTTCTGGGCATATTTTATAAGTGAAAGAAATTAGCAATGAGAATGTGTAGGAGAAAAAAAAAAATTTAATTAAAAATTTATTTCTAAAAATAGAAATAATTGTTTTTAAAAAATTATACAAACTAAAAAATACAATATTACATTTTTCTTATCACATTACACTTTTATGTATGTATATATATATATTTAAAATCTACTACATATTTTATATAAATCTGTATAAATTGATTATAAAAATATAAATTGATCGACCAGAATCCAGTGATCTTAAACTTAAGAGACTGATAATTTTAAAATACCAGATCATTTATAAGAAAGGCACGTGTATTATTATGGCTGTTGAATCACAAAAATAGAGCTCGAAAGGCAGGAGAAGCATCCTTACAGGTCATTAAGTATCTTTAAAATATCACTAACATACCCAAAAATATTACTATTTAATCAATTTTAGGCTATAATTACTTAAAACAAATACATACACTTGATTCAATCTTGAACTATTATTTTTTTCAAAAAACAGAAATTACAGTATAAACAATCTGAAACTGCAATATGAACAACATAAATAGGCTTCGCTTGCACATTCCCACCATAAATAATATTTCACCTTTTTATTGGACTTCAAAAAGGAAGAATACAAATTGACAAAATATGTTATATACATAATAAAAAGGAATAAAAAAAAAAAATATGCAAATTAAAATGATTGTTAATTACAATGATACCACTTATAATAATGTCTAAAATATTACTAATCACAGAAAAATAAAAATAATTGAACAATTAAATATTTTGATAAATATACACAGCATAAAATGTATCAGTAGAATCATAAACCTCAGTCCGTCATGAGAGTAAAAATAAAATAAGTTAAAACATGGCAATCCTAAAATTGGTCATTTTAATTTATAACCTAAATCCTGTGTTTTAAGTTTGCCGTGGCAGACCTAAATATAACTTTCGAATTGAACAATAGTTTGAAAGCACAATTAAAAAAAAAAAAATCATAAAAATAATTATATATAAACACGCTTACATAAACAAAATTAAAACAACTTTAATAATACAAGAAATCTTCAGATTTGTAGAACAATATAAGCATATGCAAAAATGTAAAGCTAAGGTTACCAAAAAAAAAAAATAATGGTCAGAGCAACTTTAGAAGCAGCATTAAACCATCCTCTCCATTAAATAAAATACAATCAAATTCATAATAAAATAGAATTTAATTAAATACTTAATGATAAATACTAATATAAAATAAACAAAACAGGAATGTGTATTCTCTAACTGAATTACAGAATAATTAAGTTCATGTGGTAACTAAAAATAGGCAAAACCCATATTTGATTTGATTACATTTCTTATATTTATAGAAAATAATCAGTATTTAATTATTGATTTCGATGATTATATAAAAATGTGGAGCATTGCAAAGTTAGCAAAAGAATTTCTAAAATAAGACTAGATATTATGATTGTTTATTCACAGTTAGAAGTAATGTAAATTAACTTGATAATGCAAGTATATTTAAATACTAAAGTAGCAGGTCAAGATAATGAAGCTTTAATTGACCATAAAATTTTTCAAGAAATTTAATGACGTTCATATAAATACTTATTAAAAATACAATACTAAACAATTAGAGGGCAAAAAATAGTAACCATTACAACAATTATAGCTTCACAATTAATACTACTTCAAAATAAAAAGCTATATAAATGGACTGTGAATTATTTATTCCATATAGCTAGATACCAGTATAGACAAAATATATATAATTATTATACATAAATGTATACTCGTACATTCCTCAGAATCACTTTAAAATAATATGAAATTAAAACAAATAGAATTAAATTAATAAATATTTAAAAATAATCAACATAATTCCAAATATACATTAATGAACTAATTTCATTATCTCATAGTATATGTAAGGATTCGAAATATTAACAATATATATAAATTATTTTGTACTGATAAAAAAAATTCTACTTTGGGTGTATTCTGTCTTATATATTTAATGTGACCATAATTTAATCATTAAACTCAGAGATCATGATATTAGGCAATTATAAATAATCTCACCATAATAAAAATGTTAACTTCGTACACAAATGATCATTTAAATTTTGAAAAAAATTATACTTAACCACATTGAATCAAAACAGGTCAATATATAATAAATCTGGGTATAAACAGAATATGTCAAACAATCAAGTTTAATGGTAACTGAACAATAATGATCAACGGCTTACAAACGGATCGAGTTTTGACACAAAATGTAGGTATACAGAACCACAATTTACAGGCAATAGATTAATCTATACATCATAAAAAAGTGAATCCTTATTCATATTACCTACCGAATCAGTGTAATTGAGCCAATTTTTATACTGCAGAGGATGCAACTGTCACTGAAATATGACAACCACTTTTGGCATGCTCCATCACTTGTTGTTTAAGATGATATACTTGTTCTTTAAGTCTGTTAACTACTTGTGAAAGTTCAGCGTTTTCACCTTTCAATACTTTAACCTTTTCTTCCAGAAGCGCTATCCGTTCTAATTTCCTCCTTCGGCATTTAGATGCTGCTACTCGGTTCCTTTGTCTCTTCCGCTCTAACTTAATTCTTTCTTGACTTTCCATATCAATAGGAGACATAGGAGGAGAATTCAGGTTAGGAACAGTTTGTGGTTCATCTTTTATAACGACTGAGTTATCTGGAGACATACCGAAACCATAATTGGTAGGATACTGGGAATCAAGGGATGCATATGTACTTCTAGAGGTGTCCTGCTGATTACCGCCTTGAGAAGAATCACTATTGTGCAATTCATTGAGGGCATCCATAAATCCTCGGGCGTAACTTTCCTGTTCTTCTGTCACAGTTCTGGATGGAAAAAATATGGTTGTAGGGGTGGGTGTAGTTGTAACCATACCATTTTGCTGGTCAATTATCATTTTTTCAAGTTCGGGCGAAGCAAGTTTCAGCATTATCAGATCTGGTGAAGACAAAATAGCAGGAGATTGATTTTCAACAAGTTTTAGTTTTTTTGCTCCTCGATTATTTAAATCCAATGTCATAGTACGCTTGAGTGTATTTAAGTCTCGTGGCGCAAAGTTTGGCT
This sequence comes from Rhaphigaster nebulosa, assembly GCA_948150685.1. Lineage (NCBI taxonomy): Eukaryota > Metazoa > Arthropoda > Insecta > Hemiptera > Pentatomidae > Rhaphigaster > Rhaphigaster nebulosa. The sequence continues at coordinate 160,849,993 of OX411307.1, forward strand.
CATCGTAGAACGTTGGTTCCATTTTGGGGACACTCGAGTTACGAACCATTTGTTTTTACCTAGATATTCCACAGTTTAAAACAATATTAACACACTGATAACACAGTAAAACACAATAAAACCATCAAAATAACATACTACAATAAGAACATTTACGCGTAAAAAGGCTACGAACTTCACTAAGAAACGGAGACAAGATAAGTCAGCTGAATATTGGCTCAGCAGAGAGAGCCCCCAGCTTTTTATCCAGTGACTCACCAAGTGTCTATATTTAGAATGACGTCAGCTCTACGAGTTCCTATTGGCTGGCTGACCTGATGACGCCGCCACAGCACGAAGCCCCACCCCCCCCTACTATCCGGCTTTAACCCTCCTTTCTGAGTGATTGCGAAAAACAACAACAGTCATTTATTTCTTTTTAGTAATTGTTCAATTCACCAGTTGGTTATTTTGGGCAGATATTTAAAACATAAATATGTATCTTTTAGTTTTAAGCTCTAATCCAATTTAATAAGAAAATTTTATTATTGATCAATTTAGAGTAATGAAAATATTTTTTCCTTTTGTCTAATATATAAATATAGCTTGTGTTGCTTTTTAGCATCAACTGAAATTGGTTTATGGAAGATGTACTATGTCTAAAATTATTTAAAATATGTTACTATAATTTTAATTGAAATGCGAACCAGAGTATGTTATTTAAGTACCAATAATTTCAAAATTATTTCATTATTCACATTAAGAAATTATTTATTATGAACGCATAAGGTTATTTATTTACTTTAATTAGTTCGGATGTGAAAAAGAGATGACAAAAATCTTACGGTTGTGACGTCAATTATGTTACCATCTTAAAAGCTTCCATTAATTATCAAAGTTCTGCATGTAAACAAATAGTGACAAAACGAAAATTCACCTTTACGAATTGTATTTCTACGTATTCTAATTATCATCGCCGCATGCATTTCTTACTTCCACTAAGAAAATAGAAATACTTCTCTGTAAATAAATTTATATTGAATGACTTATTCGTGCTATTTTTATTTTATGTATCTTATCTGATATACTAGTATTGCAAGAATTTTTAAAAATTTAAATGTATCCCACAAGTCAAATTCAATGTAACATTATATCTGACAACCTCTTTTTGTCATATGGTTCCGATTTATTTTTTGCATTTTTAGTTAAAAGAATAATCTTTTTTCAACCTTTCCTATTTAACGAACCAAGTACCTTCGGACTTGTTGGCTATTATGTAAATAACAAATTATTAAAATATTATTATTATTTTTTTTATAAATTATTTCGATTTAATAAAAAATATTAAAAAATAATCGACTGGCATTACCTGTTTGTAATGCTTTTTCTTGAGTGCCTAATGACAACGTCACACATTCACCTCCCCTCTTCTAGGTTTCTCAGAAATCAGCGAACTGGGTAAGTCTCCAACATGGGCCATGGTTAAACTATATGGTTAAAAAATATGGTTAAAAATACTTAAATAACATACTCTGGTTCGCATTTCAATTAAAATTATAGTAACATATTTTAAATAATTTTAGACATAGTACATCTTCCATAAACCAATTTCAGTTGATGCTAAAAAGCAACACAAGCTATATTTATATATTAGACAAAAGGAAAAAATATTTTCATTACTCTAAATTGATCAATAATGAAATTTTCTTATTAAATTGGATTAGAGCTTAAAACTAAAAGATACATATTTATGTTTTAAATATCTGCACAAAATAACCAACTGGTGAATTGAACAATTACTAAAAATTCTTTTCTTTTCCTGGAAGTTAATTAACCCAAAATTTAAAAGTCTTAAGCTGTTTATAGCTAATTAAAATAGTTATAATCATAACACGTAATATTTTGTATCGTAATCTGAGTATTTACAAAAAAAAAAAAAAATCAGCCTAGTGTTATATTATGAGACATCGTGAATATTTAAAAATTATCGTTATATTTATAAATTTTACTACGCTATTCGGGCGAAAGGTAGTTTAAAAATGTTATGTCTTAAATAAAAACACGAAAATAATATTTACGTAATTTATTTTTATTATTTGGAAAAAAAAAAAAAAATGATCTACTGAGATAGTGAGGAAATTATAGCATAACATCGATAATTTTTTGTATACCTGTGGATTAGTTATGTTGATTATTTAATTGTAATTAAAATCGTTTCACCAGCCTGAGTGAAACGTTTATTAATTTTTAATAAATTCGTCAAATATACCTTCCATAATAGCAGGTTTCTAAATGCTATTCTTTATACATATGTACATTTGTTTACAACTATTAATTAATTAAAAAAGTTATTTTGTTTTATGCATTATACACAGTACCTAAGACTGTATCACATACTTAAATATGCATTATAATTTCTTCAAATTTAATAGTTAAATGCATTTTCTATTACTAACTATTTATTGGCATTGAAATTTCAATAGTTGGTGTTACCATGAGCCTAGCGTTCAATCCAAATCGGAAAATTGTAGAAAACTTTAAGAAAATTGTTTTTTTCTTGCCTTAAAAAAATCCTAATATTCATACCTTATAGATATTATGGTGGGAGCCCTAACTGAATTCAATTTGTACTTCCCCCCCAAAAAAATTTAGAAGCACGCTGTACATATAGCTGTGAAGAAGCACGCTGTACCTATAGCTGTGAAGAAGCCCGCCTTACACGGCCAATATTATTGAAGCAATATTATTTAACATGCTGTATATATCACATGTGCGAATATTGCTATAATATATCCCTCAGACGGTCAAAATATTGACGGAATTCGATATTGACTCTTCTATGTCATAGGTTAGTATTACATTTTATAATTTCTAACTATTCAGCATGTCGAAATAAAAATTTGTTGACTACATTTATTGTTTTGATCGTAGATTCTACATTACGCTATTTAATGTTATAATGTTAAAATGTTAGAATGTCGATTGGCCATGATATCGTATACTTACTTAAAGTAGGTAGACGCGTTAGTTTATTTTTTTAAATAAATTTCTATGAACTTGCTCAACTTGGTAATCAGGAGGAAATTATTAGAAACGAATTGTATATGTTTTAGATCAAATCGGTGTGTAGCATCCCGGTAAAAAATTCATAAACGTGCCGAAAAGTTGTTTTTTCACGTTTAAGATGTGAAAAGTTTTTGTTTGAGAAAAAAATTACGTAATAGCGTTTAAAAAGACGAATAATAATGAAAGAACGACTTGAACAAGGCCATATTGGCCCTAGAGTAGGGTTGGAATATCGAAAGAAAAATATCGATATTCGATATATCGCAAAACCAAATATCGATATCCACCGATAATCGGTAGAAAAATATCGATATATCGAAAGGAAATGGATGAAAAAGCAAAGAAACCGTGCATTAAATGAGTATAACGTTAAAATGTGATGAAGGTTATGAAATAATATAATTATTATTTATAGAACAATATTTTTATTATCCATGAATCATTATAAAAAAAGATAGAAAAGAATAATACTTTGGTAAAAAAAATAGGTATTATAATACATTTTTATCTTGAAGGCTTTTTGCCATATTTCATATATTATATTACTCTACAAATTTAAAAAAAAAAAAACCTTGTTTTATTTTTCTAAAAAAAAATTGTATTTCATAAAGTTTCCATGCATACATTGAGCATTCTCAAAACATTTATATAAAAACATGTAACTCATCTGATATATATTTTAGTACAATCACGATTTATATTATTACCTGTTTGTCTATACTTAGAATTAATTAACAGTATATGTGTTTCAATCTTATCTACTAATTATTGTTTGGCAACTAAATATTACTTATTCTCATATTTACGCCATTATATTTATAAAGTAACATGTGCTATTTTTTAACCAATGATTATCTGCAACAATTTATTTATATTTATAGTATTGTCTATTTTATTTCAATTTGGTGAGTGATTGATCCATATTATTTTTTGTTTTGGTAATCATAAACTCTTTTATGTTGAGTTCATTTGAAGGGTAAGGAGAAAAGACCTGGATTCTATTTCATAATAAAGTACGAAAGTACAATTGCGAGTAGACCTATGATTTACTATGCATATGACACACTGTGAAATGTTGAAACACAATAAAATTTAAAACTAATCGTTAGGATCTACCTAATATACCTCGATTCCTATTCTTGAATATTCTTCAACATACCGTGCAGTCACTATATCTGGAGCACTTGTGTGTTCACTCAATATAACGCTAATATGAGGCCGAAGTTCTAGGAAACGTTGGACCATGTAATATTTGCTGTTCCATCTGGTAGGAACATCTGAAATTAGCTTCCATTTAGTGCCACCTTCAGTGGCTTAACAATAGCAAACCAAGTTGTAATGCTACGAAGCTTTCTAAATAATTCTTCCAACTAGTCTTTTCGCACACTAGATTTAACAAGTGAGCAAAACAGTGTACATGTTTGGCCTGTGAGAACGTATCCACTGCCTTCACAATGTTTGCTCCATTGGCAGTGACAATTGTTATTTTTTCATTTGAGATGTTATAACGTCGGCACACATCTTCCAAAACATGAAATATGTATTGGGAGGTATGCCTTTCTGTGAGTTCTCGAAGTTCAGATAGACATTTCATCATTTGTTTCTAAAATAAAATGAACAGTGACACCAATTAAACTTTTCATCTGGTGGGACTCCGCTCATATGTCACAAGTCAATGTCACTGAATTTACTTGATTCAAATGTTTTTAAATAAGATAGCGCAGTTCTGAGAATTTTTCATTCAATATTTTTTTAATGTATTTCTAGAAGATACCTTATATAAAGGGGCTAGAATTTTAACCAAGCTCAGAAAACCTTCCTTTTCAACTGTATAGAATGGCAGAGTATCCTAACAGATAAAATATAAAATAGCATCATTAATTTTTCTTCATCGTTCGCCTCCCTCTTCAAATCATGCGATATTTTGGAAACTCTTATGTCAGAAGCTTTTGACGGAGGAATTATTTCATTTGCATCATTTAGAAGTAAATGGTGTTGCAGAAAAACCTGACCCTGATGGAGACGAAAAAACGTGCGATTGGAAAGATTGGAGGTGTGACTGCAGGTTTGTCGTGTTTCCCGATGTCCGAAATATTTTGTGACAATATTTGCACTCCGCACTTTTACTGTCTCTCCATTTAAAATGTTTCCACACTTCCCTTTTTGGTGGCGACATTTTAGTTTCTATTTTCACTTTAATCACCACACTAACAACAGCAATGAACAACAGGTTAGTGACCGTTAGTGACGCCTATGAGTTAAAACAGTAAGGAAGTTACAACAGCTCAAAGACAGCGTCCTAGATTGATTAAATAATTAAGCTATAATTTTAAGTACAGCTCACGGATAACATTAAAAATATGACAAAGAATAAAAGAAATTTCTAATTAAAATAAAATAATAAAGTTTATAATATTAATATCACCGATATATCAGTGTAAAATATCGATATCATCGATATATCGGGTGTTAGGATAACGATATAATATATCGGTTTTTCAAATCCGATATATCGATATATCGCGTTTCGATATTCCAACCCTACCCTAGAGCAATTTTTCAAAGCGCTATTAGTTCCTGAGGAGTTTCTTCAGCCCTATTTTCATGAAATATATGTGATGTTCGATTTTCCTCAAAAGAGCGTTTTAAAACCTGGAATTTTCTTGGTTGAAAAATCGCTCTAGGACCATTTTGGGCCTTGTTAAAGCCGTTTTTCGAGAAAAGCTATAATTTGCTTTGCATGAAATTTTTATTACACATAGGCATTACTAAAAAGCCACAATTTAATTTCTGAATGATTTTCCTGCGACAATTAAATGTCGACAAATAACGATATTTTGCGGTTTTTAATTTTTTTTTTCTTGAAAAGTGGTTTAAAACTCATTTTTTTCCATTTTTTTAAACGCTATTATGTACTATTTTTGGTACAACTTTACAGGAGGGGCGCGTTATCACTCGTTCCTCCCGATCTTACCCGAAGGTCGCAGAACTAGCACATTCTAGCGCCATTTGTGCTAACTAACTGCTTTGCATTCAATTGCCACATTCGTGTTCATTGGAATTATTAAAATTATTACTGCTTTAATTATATATTATTTAAAATTGTTAGTGCTGTCGACTTCCCCTCATTACGTTCGCCCAAGAAATAAACATAACAGCAACGGATCCTTTTCAGTTGAGGTTGGAGATTTACCGTAATTTCAATTATTATTGCTTTAAATAGATCACAGCTGATGACTTCCGCTCGCTACGCTCGCTCAAGAGATAAACAAACCCCAAAAGTTCATTTACAGTTGAGGTCGGGTCCTTACCGTAATTATTATCCTTCCTTTAAATTATTACTACAACTTCCCCAGATTACCGGAAGTCGACAGCAATAACAATTTTAAATAATATGTAATCAAGGCAGTAATAATTTTAATAATTGCAATGAAAACGAATGTTACAATTGAATGCAAAGCAGTTAGTTAGCACAAATGGCGCTAGAGTATGCTAGTCCGGCGACCTTCGGGTAAGATCGAGAGTACCAGTGATAACGCGCCCCTCTTGTGAAGTTGTACCCTATTTTTTTTTCTCAAACAAAAATTGTTCTCCTCTTAAACGTGAAAAAGCAACTTTTCTCCACGTTTATGATTTTTTTTCGCCAGGTTGCTACACACCGATTTTATCTGAACTATATGCAATTCTTTTTTAATATTGTTCTCTTAATTATCACGTTGAGATAGTCCTTGGAAATTCATTTAAAAAAATAAACTATTTTCCTTATCGCGCCAGGACTAGTGTTCAATGCCTTTAGTTGTTCCTTGTTCAATTACAAATAGTCCGCGATCTGTATGCATTATAGTGCACTATATGTACATATAGGTTGGTAAAGAATAGCCATTTTGTTTATATTTAACATTAGATTTCTATTTTCTTGGCCAAGTCGCTTGCTCAATGAAGTTCGATTTTACTTAAGCTTATATATTTTTTTGGGCCCTTTCCATTTCCGGAACCTCCATAATGCACTTATGTATCAATCTTTTGTAGTGTGCTGCACCAGTGCAATAACTGCAACAGTATACGCTAGGAAAATCTAAGAATAAATGGAAAAAAAAATCGATTCTCATAGCGCTATGCTCGTAACACTAAAAAATGAGTTTGAAATTTAAAAAATTTATAGCTAATCAACAAAATGTCAACCTCACAAAATACTTCAGCTGGGCCTTTCCTGGTATTTGTACAACACGTTTGTGGACTCTAAGATAAGTTTACAAAAATTTTATTTTTCTGATTTTCTTAACCACCAATAAAACAAAGTGGCAGTTTATTTGAGAATGACCCGTTGAGTGATAGCCGACACCATATTTTGAAAAAAATTCTAAATGTATAATTGTAAATTTCGACTCAATCTAAGAATCTAGTTTGTAAAAGGTTTAAGAAAATTTGTACCTATGTTTATTATTAAAAATAAAAATTAAACATCAAAAATCAATTGGTCTGGTCTATATAATCAGGGAAAACAATTGGTGAGGAGGGAGGAAGGAAAAACTAAAACTTACCAATAATAATTTTCTATTCTCTAGAAACACAACCTTGTATCGATAAAATCCGAATTTCTTAAGTTAAAAGGTAAGCTAAGTCAGGGTAATTACGTACTTCGGGCAAGTGGGAATTCATGTCAAATCTATTTTGTTGGGAGAGCTACTATATATGGTAATTTTATTATTTACTTCCTATTTACAACAAATTCCCTCAGATGGAAGCTTTCCCAACTAAATAAATTTGAAATAAATCCTCATGAACGCACTTGACCCGAGTATGCACTTACCCCTATATGTCTTATAGGTATTGCTTTAAATTTTAGGAACTTTTTGAGTAAAACGTAATGCCATAATTTTTGAAGTTTGAAGTAACTTCTCAAATAATCCTATCTCCCTTTCAGAAAATTGTTCTGTTGGTCCTTAACGATCAAACTTGTGACTATATAAATTTTTTTTATGTTTCTAAATGGCACTGAAACTATGTTCCAGTCTATTTGCATCAGACAGTATCAAAACTCCTAAAGCGTAACTTAATTACTTGATTTTTAATATTATTAAGTTGTTGATCGACTTAAGTTGCTTTAAACTCATTTTTCCGTCTTTTTGAACGCTATTACGTACTTTTTTTCTCAATATCTTAAACGTGAAAAAACAACATTTCGGCACGTTTATGAATTTTTTTACCGAGTTGCTACACATCGATTTGATCTAAAACATATACAATTCGTTAGGTACTGTGTATAATGCATAAAAAACAAAATAGCTTTTTAAATTAATTAATAGTTGTAAACAAATGTACATATGCATAAATAGCATTTACAAACCTGCTATTATGGAAGGTATATTTGACGAATTTATTAAAAATTAATAAACGTTTCACTCAGGCTGGTGAAACGGTTTTAATTACAATTAAATAATCAACATAACTAATCCACAGGTATACAAACAATTATCTATGTTATGCTATAATTTCCTCACTATCTCAGCAGATTTTTTTTTTTTTTTCCAAATAATAAAAATAAATTAGGTAAATATTATTTTCGTGTTTTTATTTAAGACACAACATTTTTAAACTACCTATCGCCCGAATAGCATAGTAAAATTTGTAAATATAACGATAACTTATTAATATTCACGATGTCTCATAATTATTTATAACACTAGGCTGATTTTTTTTTTGTAAATACTCAGATTACGATACACAATATTACGTTTTATGATTATAAATATTTTAATTAGCTATAAACAGCTTAAGACTTTTAAATTTTTGGTTAATTAACTTCCAGGAAGTAATTTTTAACCATATAGTTTAACCATGGCCCATGTTGGAGACTTACCCAGTTCGCTGAATTCCGAGAAACCTAGGAGAGGTGAATGTGTAACGTTGTCATTAGGCACTCAAGAAAAAGCATTACAAATAGGTAATGCCAGTCGATTATTTTTTAATATTTTTTATTAAATCGAAATAATTTATAAAAAATTAATCATAACATTTTAATAATGTGTTATTTACATAATAGCCTACAAGTCCGAAAATACTTAGTTCGTTCACGATGAAAGGTTGAAAAAAGATTATTCTTCTAACTAAGTATGTAAAAATAAATTGAAACCATATGACCAAAAGGTTTTCCGATATTAATGTCCAATATAATGTTCCGAAATAATAAAACCCGCCGACAAAAAAAATAGATATACTAAATATATATATTATGTACACATATGTGTGTGTGTGTATATATATGTATATATATATATATATATATATATATATATATATAAAAATCCTAACTTGCTTTTTTTTTCTTATTTTTTAAAATTACTTTTTAACTTATTAATTAATAGTTCGCTAATTACTTTCGCAGTTTCACGTTCTGCAAAAATTGAACATGGGCGAGAAATTCTCGACAGGCAAATGCACTTGTGCCGTATAAACTGTAGAGCTTGAACCTGTCCAATAAGCAAGTCGTGACGCATGCGCAAAAATATGGGTGAAGTTACCCATTTTTTGATCCCCTGTGAACGCGGCTTATGTCGATTTTGGCGAATAAGTTGCTGTAACATCACAAACTTATAACTACCTACCTTGAATACGCAATGTCAGTTTTGTACAATTTTTTTTTTGGAGCTAGACTTAAGACACACACAGAGACCATTTTGCGAGACTTGGTTATTTGGATTCAGGTGACCTTAAAACGTTTATTTCAGTTGAAAACTCGAATACGAATCGCATTTTTCACGATCGCAATTCTTTCCCTCACTATTACCCTAGGGGGGGGGGGGGGGGGACGGGATATTCGCAAAATAACTTGCACAAATTAAATCGAGTAAAATATCGATTTTTTTTGTTTCTGAATGGAATGAGGTCACTCCCATGCCGAAACAGTTGATAGTTCAGAAGTTATTACTGATTTTTTTTGCGGCTGAATTATATACAGATGCCGTAGATCACGTGATATATTTAAAAAGGGGATAATAGACCTCAAGAGTAACAAAAAAATTCATATTGACCCATGGTCCGATTCCGAACAGGAAAGTAGGAAATTTATGTTTTGTATTTTTTTAAGTAAGTCACATTCATTGTTGGAATAGGAATCGATCACCCCAAAACTATTTAAGATAATTTAATTAAACATAATAACAATTGCACCATCGTAAAGTAGAAAAAATTTCCTTTAAGAAATAATGTTTGGCTTGACGAAACACATTGAAAGAGGACTTTCGGGGGGACCGAGGGATAGCGAAACGTTTTATTCTATTTTTGAAATTGCACTATACTAGTGAATTTTTTCTCAACCCCCTGCTGGGCTACAGATAAACCACTTTCAGAATAATTTCTCTATTTATTAAGCTTTAATTTCTTATAAATTAATTTGAGGTTCCTTTTGAGATTGGTGTAGAATCCGCTCCTGAGTTGCCAAAAAGTGTAGTGTGGAACTAGATTTCCCCGAAAAAGAAGCTCCTCCCCCCACCCAAAAAAAAAGTTCCCTTACAATGGATTTAGTTACGCAGAACTAAATTTCTTCAAGGGAATTTTATCTACTTTATGATGGTGAAATTGGAACTTGATTACCTTTAATAGTTTTTGAGTGATCGCTTCCTGTACAACAAAAAACATGACTCACTTAAAAAATAGAAAGCATACATTTTCTGTTTTTCTGTGTGGAATATATTTAAATATTTCTCGTGGCTTAGGGACACTATATATAGTTCAGCAACAAAATGTAATTTTTCTGTGTCTTTTACTTATCATCAATCAGTAATAACTAGTATTATCAGTAATAACTTCTTAACTATCGAATGTATGGGATTGGTCTCATTCAATTCAATAACAAAAAAATCTATTAAAAAAAAACAGTACCTAACTCGACTTAATTTGAGTACATTATTTTGCGAATTTCCCACCCCACTTTTCAACCCCCTCCAGAGGGGATTGTCCCTCCGAAATTTGGGTGGACTTGGAAGTTCTCGTTTCCTACTGACAAGATGATGTTATGATCAAAGTTTTATGAATGTACAATTTTTTTTGTTTATTTGATCGATTTGGGCTTATATTTCCTATATAGGTAAGTGAAAAGAAAACATATTTAGAAGTAATCAATAGTTTCATTACTTGATTAAAATAAATATGTATTTGTAATTTTGTTTGAAAAAAATGTGTAAAAACAAGTTGAAACTTGCAGCAGCTAACTTTTTGTCTGTTTTCACAGATAAGGCCCCTTCAAAGTAAAAATTGAACTTACGAATACTTATACGTATCTAGGAACCATAATAAGTAAAGGTGGTAAAATAGATCAGGAGGTTCTGAATCGAGTGAAGAAGGCCAATGGAGTGTACCATCAGATCTCCAAAACTGTTATAGGCAAGCAAGAAGTAAGTAGAGATGCCTAAATACGAATTTTTAAATCCGTGTTCCTCCCAGTTCTCCTATATGGATCAGAAAGTTGGACAGCTCTCGACAAACACGTAAGGGGGATAACATCTGCAGAAATGAAATTCCTCCGTAGAATAGTTGGCAAGACCAGGAGAGACTGCGTCAGAAATGAAAGAGTTCGGGAGGATCTGGGTGTTAGATCAGTGCGCGACACCATGAAAGAGCGGCAACTAAAATGGTATGGACACGTCTGTTGAATGGACGATACCTGAAAAGCCAGGTGATATTTAGAAGCTAGGCCGGAAGGAAGACGGCCTCGTGGCAGACCCAGAGGCATGTACTCTGATTACATTGAAAAACTGGGGGCAGCTAGAGGACGCACCATCCCGGAGATGAGAAGATTAGCCAGGGACAGAGACCAGTGGGCTAGATGGACCGAGACTGCAACTCCACGCTTCACGGCACAAAGGAGATAGAGGAAGAAGAAGAAGAAGAGACAAAGTAAAAATGATGTTAAATTGAATGCACGAATCAAAGGTAATAATTAATTTTTTTCTCATAGGAATGCATAGGCACCGCACATACTTCTGTGTAAACACCCTCCAGTACGGCATACCTTGCACCGTTCAGGTACGACTAGCGTACCGTACCGGTTACCGCATTCCTGCTTTTGTGCGAATCAGCATTTACACGAAGTCATCCAACCATCTGGGTTATTGATTTGAACAACAGGAAATTAAGATTTATTTAATTTCTCTGCAACCACCACGCCAATAAGTGAGCTGAATTTCCTCCTGTTTGAGCTATAAGACATATTTACCACATCAAGGTTGTTTGAAAGACACAGTTGTCAATGCGGTCGAAAATCGGCCAGAAAGGAGTTCTTGAATATAGATCCTGTTATACAAATAATGTTCATACTCTGAAGATTTTATAAATTTAGGGTGAACACAATTCAGCATTAATGCCATCAATTATGAATTATCATTTTACCCACTACTAAATCAACGCCCATTACGAAATAACTATTTTAGGAGAGAAATAATCGAAATTTTGTTATTAAAATTCATACCGGAGTCAAAATCTTAGTTATAACACGATCAGATCATCGTAGAATAAGTCATACCAAACAACAACTTTTTTCGAATTGCAGTAGTTTGCTACACTAATGACCATTGCCTACATGCAAAGCTGTACTAGAAAAGCTAAACTTTCATATTGAATTTCCGTCCCTTACTTCTCCTTGAGATCATTTTATTGCACTTGCATTTACTAATAATACTTATATACAAAAGTTGATTGTAATAATTGAAACCATACCGCTGGTTAAAATCTTTGACTCTCTTTTAAATCTTAAAAAATTACAGTGAAAATATTCATATGCGATCATTTTAACATTTGCAACCTTTTCATTGCGACGAACAAATAGTCAACTGACTGGTTGGTGATCGATTTTCAAATTCTGCGATATTTAATCAAATGAAATTATAATTCTGGTTTATTAATCACTATATAAAAACTAAACAAAGTAAATAAAATTTAATGTTTCAAATTTTGTAAAAATAGTTTACCGTAGTTTCAAACAGGAGTGATGACAGAGGAGGGGGAGGAGGGAGGCTGTAAAAAATTAACAGTAAAGATTTACTGTTTAATGTGTGATTATTGCCTGACGTTTTTGGCAATAACCCTCTTTCTGGCAAAAAAAGGAGCCGAGGAGAAATACAAGAAAATGCAACTCAGTAAGAGCAGCATGACTAAACATAAATGCATAGATAAAAATTATTTCATTAAATTATATGTATATTTTATATGGACAATTTGCAGTGCCAATGTAAACTTTCATCTTCATACTGCTATGCCGAGATCTTATCAATAATCATAGTTTTTATTCTTCTTTTATTATTCCATTAACCTTCTAGACGATGGTTTTATATCAGAACTGTTTGTGAATGTACGTATAAAAAAAGAATCTTATAGGGAAATACCAGAAACAGAAAAAATATAATTCTCGAGCCTTACCAATATATTTTAAGGGCATTACTTTTCCGTTAAGTCTTAAATTTTTCGGATAAACATTTTTAATATGCCAGGATGTCACATGTCTTGCGTTTAAGAAAATCAAGTAATCATCGTTTACCAGTGAAATCATTTCCCTCTGTATTAACCAACTATGGAGGACTTGTTTGTTTATAGGTAACGCCAGATATTTTCAGTTCTGAATTGGGACACCTTGTTTGTTGGGGGAGGGAAGGAGAGGAAAAAGGCATTTAATCAGTGATATTTTTGTATTGATTTTGTAAAATTAAAAACTCTATTGATATTTACATATTATACATTTTTACATTTGAACTAATTTATCTCAATAATTACCCATGGGACACATTGCCTAAAAGCGGGACGTCTGGTCACGTTATTTATAGAGGGAAAGTATTCTAGAACTAATCAGTTTGAGAATTGAAGATTTATATTTTTAGTTTTAAGATAGTATGTAGAAATTGAGAAAACTGTTTATTTTGAAGATGTTTCAAAACTTTCATTTTGCTTATTAACTTAATATTTTCCTGTAACATAGTAGTATTTATTGCTCAGAGTATGTAGGGTGATGTGGGGTAAGTGCGTAATTGCCTCGTTAAATTCAAACCATGAACTGGTAAGAGCTGTCCTTGACGGAGCCAAAACACTGATGTATCTGAAATCAGGCATGAAAGTTTGCTAAGATGGAGTATAACGAGTTATAAAAATATTAGTTTCAACCTGTGAAGTTATTTCTTTCAGCGTTTGTAGTACTGAACCCTGTTTCATGATAAAGTCCAAAAGTACAAGTGGAAAGGTTCGTGTTGAGAGGTTGCAAGTTACTTTTGTCATCAGATAAAATAATTTTATTCATTTATTTTTAAATTGACTGTATTTTAATATAGCTATTTTAAATGTTAACGTGTTTCAACATTATAACAATATTTTAACAATATATAACAACTATATAACATCTTGTACTTTACTGTATAAACACCTCCTGTTTCATAATAAAGTAGAAAAGTACAAGTTACGCCTATGACTAACACTGTTAAAATACGATAACATTCAAAATAGTTATATTAAAAATAGTAAATTAAAAAAAATATTGAATAAAATTGTTATTATCTATAAGTAACCTGTAACCTCTAAAGACAAAATTTTCCACTGGTATGTTTACCACTTATACTTGAACTTTTGTACTTTATTATGAAATAGGGCCCTGGTGTATCGGTGTTTATTGACTAGTAGGTTTCTTTTTTTTTCCTAGACGTAAGCAGGTCCTACAGAAGGTGTTCTTCAAAATACCTTGTGATTTAAATTTCTCCTTGACAGCTTTCTATTTTTTAAGCGCTTGTCCGCAGTCACCCATCAGTCACGCAAAACATGATGGCAGGAGCAAGTGCAGACTTCTGTTGTGTGACAAGTGTGCTAGGTGTATACTTGCCCTTACTATCATGTTTTGTCGAGGCACCTATGGACCAGCGAAATAAAACCAATATTATTTTTTCAATACATTTATTCAATTATGTTCCACATCACACCACACCATAACTCAATGAAGATTGTAAAATGTGAATCTCAGATAAACTTTAATTTTTTCGATGATTACACCAGTATAATAATCCTCCGGAAACCGAAATATTTTGCACTTTTGCCCCAAAACCGCTCCTGCTTGAATAATGAGTCTTCCAGATATCTTGTAAGCACTTACCCCTTAAGGCAGTGGCAAGTGCGTACTAAGTACTATTAAATTAAATTTTCAATCCCATAAAAGTGGACGTGGTTGAAATATAGGCTTGAATGTAATATTTAAAAATAATCGTCTAAGGAACTTAAAAAAAAAAGAGGAAAACTCAAGCTTCAAAAATAAAAAAAATTACCATCCAGTAAAGTCGAACTTTGTAACATGTGCGCATTTGCCCATTACCCTAGTTTTTAATAAACATTGTTTTATTTGTCTTATTAAGAGTTACAATATCCTCGTAAATCTATTTGTTTGACATTCGTTGTTATTTTAATAGTTTTTTTTATTGAAAATTTATGATTTTATAGCTTAACCTTAAACTTGGCGGAACAAGTTTGTGATTTTTTTTTAGAATAGAACTATCATGAGAATAAGCGAATAAAAGAACTGTGTAATGTATGGACACATAGCCAAGTTTAGGGTTATGTATTATTGATATAACAGAGATAGGCTACTTCTGTATCAAATCCGCAGTAGTCTCATCTATCTTAAGTGATAAAAAACAGAAAATGCTAAATTTGGAGATCAGATAGTTCTGCTCTGAAGACGATATACAGATTTAAGAAAAATAAATACAAATAATCAAAAAGAAGTAATGATAAAAATGAGGAAAATTAAAAATAAAATAAATAATCTTGAACACATTCATTTCTATGTACAATAATTTTAATAATTAGAAGATAAAATTAATACTCAATAAAACAAGACTTGATTTTGATTTAAAAGGCCGGACAATACGACTTTTTTATAATTTATAAAATATTATGAAATAAAAC
Source organism: Rhaphigaster nebulosa (assembly GCA_948150685.1). Lineage (NCBI taxonomy): Eukaryota > Metazoa > Arthropoda > Insecta > Hemiptera > Pentatomidae > Rhaphigaster > Rhaphigaster nebulosa. The sequence continues at coordinate 160,865,968 of OX411307.1, forward strand.
TTATGTAGGATATTAGCTTCTGGAAATTATTAAAACCATCTTACTTCATTTTCCTTGTTTTTACAACGCTTCAGTCTCCTATCATAACTGTCGGTGATCAAGAAAACATAAAATCGACTATGTCAATAATATATTACAATATGAAATAATGACAAATAAACAGTGCTAGTTTGGATTATAAAAACATTTGGAAGTAAGGGGGAACGAAAAACTTATAAGGAATAATGAAAGCTTGGTGATGGACGGTAGGGGTACATTATGAAAACGGCGTAAAAATAAAGAAAGATGATTTAATTAATTTCCAGAAACTAATATTATATATATATATATATATATATATATATATATATATATATATATATATATATATATATATATATATAACAAATTATATATTCGACCTTCTGTTATTATATTAAAGATTTAACTTTTTAAATCGGGTTGTAGTTCACACACGCACACACGCACGCACGCACATACGCACATACACACACACACACACACACACACACACACACACACACACACACACATATATAAAAAATAATATATATATATATATATTATTTTTTTTTATATATATAAACATTAAAAATGAAAGAAGAAAAAATCAAATAAAACAAAATCAAGACCTCATCTCCGTATTACATGGTAGACAGCAAAAATATGATGAATAATTTTAGGTTATTCGGCAAGGAAAAGCTCACTAATAAAGTAACACTGAACTTTAAAAGAAGAAACATCTGATGTCCCACTGGCTTTTTTTTAGATATGAAATGGTTTATAACATAAACATTCTCATGTGGTAACTGATTTCGTTTGTTTACAATGTAATGGATAGTCAACCTTGATTAAAACTGAATCCATCAATATATGAGGATATCAGTTATTTTATCGGAAACCTCTACATTAAAATAATATTTGTGTGTTTAAAATTACGTATTTAATAAATCATCATTATCCTACTGTTGAATCCTTCAAAATTGGTGGAATGAAAGACATTATTTGTATATATAGCATATGTTTGCTCTGATTGTTTGGCAGTGTATCCATGTAATATTTTGCGAGATGACATAAAATCAATATAAATGTGTATTGTGCCGACCTGAAAGTGTGCTGAGAGGAAGCGACCCCAAGGCCAGTCGTGCTCTCGGTTGCATCACTACCCGGCCTTGGCCCCCTCCTCCCCCACCGCTGTCTCCTGCCATAATTATCACCTTTTACAATATTTTCTTAGATTTGTGCCCAATGGAATAATTCACATTTAACAAAAAAGTTTGGGATCAAATAGACCTCATTGTAACATTTTCCAATGAAAATATTTTTCCTATTTAATTCCTTAGTGTTCTCAAATTTTTTTTATATAACCATACATGTTCTACTAAAAATATATATCTATGCTATGCAAGCAAGGATGTAATAAAATAAATAAACAACAAGTATTAACAAGTAAAAACAACATTCGTTATTAATTTCCATACCGCCACCAAAGCTGAGTGGCTATTTGTTTAGTTTGACTGGATTACTGACCTACCTTATTTTTTATTTCAATATTCCCATATAAGAAGAATTTTCCATGCGCGATATGAAGAAGAACGATAATGCCTTAAAACTTCTTACGAAAATATAACTAAAATAGATAAATATAATCGGGTTTTTTCATCTTTTATCTAGTATTTTCTAGCTTGAGGATTGTAGGCCATGATCTGACCAAGATTGGTGTGCCAAATGCCTAATCTTTCATGATTTTTTTTGTAGCGAGTCAGTAAGGATTTAGCCATCAAATAAGGTGAAAAAAAGGATAAACCTCGGAATGGAAGATACTGACCTGAAATGCATGAATTGGCATGAACCTTTGTTCTGACTGTAAATGTTGGCTAAAAAGACACATTACATCTCCTGTCGGCGTTTCAAGTTATTAAAGGTCAAAGGTCTAAAAAAGTGGCAAAAATCGTATTTTTTAAAAAATATTTCGTTGTTTATGCATCCCGCGTCGCTAGATGTCATTGTAAAATTAAATTCTATACAAGTTTGGTCTTTTTCATTTTTTTGCAGTATCAACCGTTCTCTAGATACAACGCAGAGGTGAAGGGGACAGGGCCAAAATAGGTTACTCATTTAAGGAGAAGGTTTGTATCGGAATTACGGTAATATTGGACATTCTATGTAAAATAAGCCTTGTATGCCGTTCCAAAGCCACAACCTTCAAATGGTGATATCTTATTCAATAAAAAATCTAAAAATTCGCTAATTTTTCATTCCGTTCTCAATATTATGAATATAACCAACCACGTTAAAACATTATCATACATTTTTAAAGTAGATTAAATTTTCTATAATTTGAGCCCTATTAGAGCTCTTTACGTTTTCTAGTTCCCGAGATAAAGTATTTCAAATACACGTTTAACACGATTTTGACATTTTGCAATGCTGCCATACCTTGAGAAATGTTTGATTTCTCGGGAACTATCAGACATCCAGATGTTTATCATCACTCAAATAAGTTAAATGCACCTAAAAGTAGTTTATAATTATTATCTTCGTAAGGAAGAACAGTTTCCATTGCTATTTGCCAAAATAAATTCACAAAATGGTGATTTCTCGTTTTTCGGAAACTAGTAAACGTAAAGAGGGCTAATTCAATTAGGGCTAAAATTTTAGCAAATTTAATTTAGTTTAAAAAAGGTATCATAATGTTTATCGCGTGTTTGGTTGTCTTCATGATATTGATCACGGAATGAAAAATGAGCGAAATGTTTAGATTTTTTCTTGAATGAAATGTCGCTATTTTTGAAGGTAGCGGCTTTGGAACGGCGTACACGGCTCAAACCTTCCTTGAATGAGTAAGCTATTTTGTAGAAGACAGTAGAAACACTAAGCTTAGTGAACATTAGGCTGGCAAAATCTTTTACTTTCCCTTACCTATATACGAAATACGAAGTATATAGTATATATATAGTATATAGTAAGGGGAAGTATTGCGATCGTGAAAATTTTCGAATTCGAGTTTTCGACGGAAATACACATTTTAAGGTCCCCTGAGTCCAAATGACCAAGTCTCGCAAAATGATCTGTGTGTCTGTATGTCTGTGTGTGTATGTGAACAGTCTAGCTCAAAAACGAAAAGTCGTACGATACTGAAATTACGTATTTAAGGTTGGCACATGCATGTGATGTTACAGCAACATTTTCGTCAAAATCGACTAACCGGAAGTGCCACTTTAGATTATCGATTTTACACTTGTTTACAATTTTCTCGAAAACGGCTCTAACGATTTTTATGAAACTTGCCTAAATTATTCTTCATAAAGGCCTTTAACTTTTCATTTATGTAGTAAATCACCGAGAAATTGCAGGGAAAAAAGTTATGATGAAAAGAATATTTTATTTGCGCATAGCATAAAAAGTATGCATTTTACGGTAAATTATGTGTAGAATTGTAAGAAAGGTAATTGAATTATCTAAAAATCAATAAAAGAATCATCAAAATCGGAACAGTATTAGCAAAGATACAGCGCATCGGACTAACCGGAAATAGCTATTATATCATCGATTTTACACTTGTTTACAATTTTATCGAAAACGGCTCTAACGATTTTGATGAAACCTGCCTAAATTATTCTTCATAAAGGCCTTTAACTTTTCATCTATGTAGTAAATCACCGAGGAATTCCAGAGAAAAAAGTTATGATGAAAAGAATACTTTATTTACGTATAGCTTAAAAAGTATGCATTCTACGGTAAATTATTTGTAGTATTGTATGAAAGTTAATTAAATAATCTAAAAAATAATAAAAGAATCATCAAAATCGGACCAGTATTAGCAAAGATACAGTGTATTTTATGAGGAGCACAAGACCATAGATGGGTAACCAAGCTCATCTGAAAGGAGACGGATGCGACCGAACCTCCTCCCACCAATTCGCCAATCTGTTGTGAACAATACGCTCTGTAATAAAGTAATTTAAGAATACAAAAGTGGAAATTAACTTAATAATTTCTACTTTCACATTATGTAATGGAAAGAAAATGTTTCCATGGAAACTAAACCAGAAACTTTTAAAATATATTTGCAACTTGACAAAGTTAAAATATATAGGTAGTGTACCGGATTGTTGTACTAAAATTGTTTAAAAAACTCTTTTATTGTACTTAAGTGGGAGAAGATGTGTATGCTGCTGAGTTTATTAGAAGCAGTGTTTATGTGAACTCTTTAAAATTGTATTAAGAAGATAATTATTATAGGACGGTAAGGGAAAGTTGTGTGATGCGCGCACCGCACCAGATTTTTTTTCAGCTCACGATCAATATATATAATATTTTATATATATATATATATATAGTTTATTATGGCGGAAAAACTTTTATAATTACAATCTGTTTTTAAGGCTTCTAGGACTGTTCAAGCCTAGGTTGACTGGGAGTCGTCAGTCCTTGGTGATAAGGTCATAAATAGTCGACATTTTCAAAAAAATTATATCGATATACATATATATAATACTGAGGGAAAACAGGACAATTATTGGGGCGCATCACCAAACATAACAATATTTATGATTTTTAACAGAGGTAGAAATTGTTCTAAAAGTATTTTTTTTTATAAATTATTTTTAAGAAAAGTGATTATAATTTTGCAATGAAACTAGTCTCATTTTGTAGAGAATAAAAAGGGCTTATAATTTTTTATAGTTTCATAGTGATTGATTGAGTGTATTGTTTTGTACAGCAATTAAAAATTGATGTTAAGGAAAATTTTTTTTTGCAATTTAGTGGTTATAAATAGAGCCCAGGATTTCATGGAGTAAAACAATTGTAAAACGTGGAATAAAAATGCCAAAACGTTCAAAAATATGCAGCGAAAAATAAAATTCTCCTATTTACGTCGTTAATGCTTAAAAAACAAAAATATTATCTATATATTTTGTTTTCTTTTATAAATTACTATTTTTTTTAATATATTAGGCAGGTTGGAGCATTGTTATGTAAAATGTGAAAACCTCACGAACTGCTTATTAGAGTATTTTTTGCTACTTTTCACACGATCATACGTGATTCACGCACTATGGCAACGCATTTTCTGCCTGTGTTTTTTATTGCCAACTGATAAATTTTTGAATAACGTATAGCATGGCCAAGTGAGACAATCCCAAATTTCTGCCGATATATCGATAACTCCTAGTCGAAAAATTTGAACCATTCATATTTGTCGGTAGAACTTAACTCTTTGGACTTACGATTCATTTTGGTGGATTATCTTTCAATTCTGATAATTTTGCCCATTTTGGTTTATATTTGAATAAGATTTAATTAATTACATGAAAACCATGAGCAGATAACTAACTAGTTAATATCACAACTGTCACAGCATGAATAATTTTTTTGCTCGACCAATTTCCGATATTTGTTTTTAATTAGGTTGTACGGATTTTTAATTCCCTTCACTAGTAAAAATTTGTGCGCAATATTGTTTGTTATCATATCCACTAATTAATTTATTTTCAATAAATCATTGAACATATTTTTGTCCGAAAAACTATGTGTATGCATAATTATTTTGCCAACTATAGACTGAGTGTTGCACTGTAGAACATAAAAGGAACTTAATGGATTGGTAACAAACTTCAATTTTCAATTTCAGTTCCAGAATTTTCCAGAAAATCTAATTATCTTTACTGTGTTATAAACTGTAACGTATTACTTCATGAATCTGTCCTATTTAATTTTGGTTCAGTACTTCAATATTTTCAACAAAAAAATTTAATTACTGCTAAATGTGCAATGTCGAAAGTAAAATATCGATATTCCATATTTTCCATAAAAAGGTTATGAAATAATATAATTATTATTTATAAAATAATATTTTTATTAGTTATGAATCATTATTAAAAAAAAAAATATAGGAAAAGATTATACTTTGGCTAAATGTTATAACACATTTTTATCTTTAAGACTTTTAGACATATTTCATATATTATATTCTACTACAAGTTTTTCAATAATAAAACCTTCAAACTTCTAAAAAAATTATTTATCTTATAACGTTTCCGACTACATTTTGTATTCTCAAAACATTCATCTAAAATCATGTTTAATTTATTTATCGGCTCGACAGGCGCCTGAAGCTGCCTTTGGCCCTCTCATCAGCCTTTTTCCAGTCATTGCGGTCAATAGCAAATCTGCAGGACAATCCGATCATCCTCAAGTCCTTAACCACCAAGTCTTTCTGCCTTCTCTTCGGCCTTCCACGCGGTCCTACTCCATCCGGGATTCCATAGGATAATAGCCTGGCTGCTCTTCCACCATCCATCCTGATTATGTGTCCCAACCATTTGAAGCGCTAAATTCGCACGAAATGAGAAGCTCGGAGAACGTCGTATAAGTCGTAGATCTCTTTGTTCCTTCTCAAGTGGTACGAACCATTTCCTTTGAGGTCCCATGATACACTTTTCTCTCAAACTTTTCAATCTTTTAAGCCAGGATCTTGTAAAGGGTCCAGGTTCCACAGGCATATGTCAACACGGGTCGTATGATTGTTTTGTAAAGAGTCATTTTGGTATCTCGACTTGGCAGTTTACTACGGAGGAAACTTCTTAGGGCAAAATATGCTTTATTAGACCCCATAATCCGATTTTTAATTTCCTCCTCTTCCTCCATCTGATCATTTACTATGGAGCCAAGATACTTAAAACTGGACACGTACTGGACAACCCAACCTGAACCACATCATCAGCTTAACCAAGCACTTGAGTCATTTTATTAAAACTTGTACCTGGCTGATTAAGCTAGGCTCTTTTCACCATAACTTGGAGGGCAATATTAAATAGCTGTGGCAATAGGGGGTCACCCTGTCTAACTCCTGACTTCACTGCAAAAGGTTACCCCAGCTTCCCATTTATTTATCTAAAATCATGTAATTCATTTAATATACATATCAGTACAATCACCATTTATATTATTTTTTCTTTAAATATGATTAATTAATATTATTCATACATAAATCTTACCTACTAATTATTGTTTGGTAATTAAATATTGTTTATTCTCATATTTACAGGTAAAACTTCAGAATCGTGACCCCAGCATGGCGGACGTCTAGATTTTTAAGATCTGACCTTACTTCGAACTGCACATGCATACAACAAATACTCAAACCAACGGATTCTTATCAATTAAGGTCCCTTATCGTAATTTAAATTATTATTGCTTTAACTATATTACAGCTGTCGACTTCCGCTCGCTACGCTCGCTCAAAAGATAACCAAACATCCCAATGAATGTATATTCACAAATACTAACAGAATTAAAAAAAAGATAACCCACAATAAATACAACCATATTGAATTATAGAAAAAAAATCTATAACACAAATCGCGGAAGTCGATTTATTGAGTAAATATTTATTGTAGGCATGCGCAGCTCGGAGTATAGTAAGGTCTTAAAAATCTATACCTCCAACATGTTGGTGTCACGATTCTAGAGTTTTACCGAATAAAGGAAATTACTAATTAATATAAAATACTGAAGAATCTCGATAATTCGCCCGAAAGTTAAATATGAATTATTGAGATTTTCAAATTATCCAAGTTTCCAATAATCAGTAGTAAAAAAATAAAAATACAATATAACAAAATTGTATTAATATTAATGCACCTACAAACGATATAGTTAGATCAACAAAACCTTAAAATATCATATTTGATAAAAAAAAAAAAAAAAAACAGTTATTTTCTTTTGGTGCAATCCTTGAAGAAGGGTCTTGTCGATGGCTTCGGTAAGCGTGTTCAGAGGAGAAAATATGTTTACAACAGCATCCGATTTTTCTAAGAAATGGCGCACGTTGTAGATGTATTATTTTATTTCGCCATTTTAGAATTAATCATCGGTCCATCAATTTATCTTCATCTACTTTTCAAACGGAGTAAAAATTTCCTCGTCATTTAGGATCCTAGCAACAGCTAAACCTTCGTCAAAATAGACAAAATCTCTGAAATTTATGAGTTTTTCTTTTTGAGATAGGCGATTCCCATCCTCGATGCTGTCAAAGAGTTGCATGCAACTTCCTTGGGTTAAATGTTTTAAATCGTATAATTATGGCCAAGTCTAGAGACTTCAGGTTAGAGGTTGTATTGGGAGGCAAAAACAGAGCATTAACATCGCTGAGTGCTAGGGTACAGTTGTGGGCCGTTTAATTATCAATAAAAAGTAGACAATTTTCGCAGTTTTTTATTCCATATCTGATTTTACCTATTTGTTGAATATTTCGAAAGTGGTCCATGCTTTTGTGTTTGCACGATAAGCTATCGGCAACGTTTTTGTTTTAAAAACACCTTGGTTTCGCGGGCTTGCCAGTCATGAGCGAACTTAATTTTTTCAGATCAATCCATGTTGGAGGCTAACAGATTTTTTAATTTTTTTATAGAGAGATGAATTTAAAAACAAAGGGTAAACCGACCGAAATTCATAGAAACGATTCTCGTCTCACACACTATCCTCTCCTCTTAAAAATATTAGGAGTTAATAGATTTTGTATTTGGAAATTCGAATTATAAGATGTTTGCATTACTTAGTAGACGAAAATAAAACGAATTATCGAGGGGACCGGATTGCATTGTTTTCATAGGAACTAAAGGGAGCTTTTCAAGAAACCAGAGAATCCTTTCCAATTATCGGTATATACGAATTAGCGGTATATGAATTTTCGAGTTTCTACTGTAACATAGTCTAAAATATCGGTAACGTCGATATATTTCTGTAAAATATCGATATAACCGATATGTCGGATACTAAGATATCGATAGAAAATAACGGTTTTTCAAATCCGATATGGGCCATTCTTACGAGACTTGTCAAATTCGCATCTTTTGACTTTGAAGTTATTTTTATATGCCTCTAATTATAATGGAGCTGTCCCCGTTTTTTGTGTATATTATTATTGATTAGGCCCTACCATTAGTAAATAATGAATGGACAAAATATTTATATTTAAAATAAATTTTAAAATTCAAAGTTCTCAAGTATGTTACTGTCTACACCCTGCTTCACTAAAACATTCATTGGTATATATTGATGAAAAAAAAATGCAAGCTCAAATTGAAAATTGTAATTAGAAGGTACACGTGTGGTATTTTGCAAAAATGTATGGTATTTAAATTTTAAAAATTTCCAGTGGTTAGGAGTTCATAAAGAACTTATGTCTCCGGGGTATGGTGAAAGCGACTGCTCAATTATGTTATTACTATTATTTCGGAAAATATTCGTTTCCTAAAGTGGTAACCCTTAACTCCTCTGACCTTTCGGCGACACAATGTCTGATTTGAGAAGTTTTACTTTGAAATACGGATAATTTGTGTCAAACTGAACCTACAACTGAAATAATGGTGAGTATTTTTATTTATCCTCAAGCATGTTACTATACTTTTTATCGTTCTCTGTTAATTTCTGATTTTTTTTTTAAGCAGCTACGATTAAAAGCCCTACGGATTAAGTTTACAAAATAAAATATTAAACTTATAAAATTTATTTTTAAAATTGATTTCTCAAGCATTTTACCACTGTAAAAGAAACATACTTGAGAAGCTGGTGATATACCTATTAACCCTAAACTTGACAATTTGTCACTCATGACAGTTCTTTTATTCACTTATTCTTATGATACAGTTCTATTATTCATATCTTCTGCCAAGTTTAGGGATAAGTATTTTTTAAATAAATTGTTTGTAAAACATATTAAGTTTTAAAACAAATTGTAAAAAATATTTTAAAATATTAAAAAAAATTATAAAAATGTTTTGTCAAGTTTAGGTACAAATATTATTTAAATGATTTTTTTTTGGTAAAAATATTAAATTCAAAACATTTTTTATAAAAAATTTGGTTTTAAAATATTAAAAAAAAATATATAAAAATGTTCTGGCAAGTTTAGAGGTATATATTTTTTATTTGTATATAGGTATATATTAAAAAAAAAAATTAAATATAAAAATTTTTCTTTTAATTTGTAAAGATAATTTTTTTTTAATTCACAAAAATATTATTCCAAGTTTAGGGATATATATTTTTTAAATTATTTTTCTGAAAAAAATATTAAATTTAATACATTTTTTATAAAAAAAATTATTTTATAAATTTATAAAAATATTCTGCCATTTTAGGAATATATATTTTTAATTTTATTTTTTAAATATAAAATTTAAAAACAATTTTTTATTTTTTATATTTTTTTCTAAATTCAGAAAGATGTTCTGTCGAGTTTAGAGTTAACATACCTGATTAAGCTGATACTTGCCATGCAACAACAAACATTTGCTTGCACAAGCCCAGTGACTAACAGACAAGAGATTACAAGTACTCAGTGAAGGTAAATTTGCTTAAATCGAGATATTTCAATATTAATTGAATGATACTAAAGAATCACTATTTATTTATTTTTTTTTTTTATAATAACTAGTGTAAAAAAATTTTTTTTCTTACTCGTTGGAAATTTAGATTAAGTAACAGGATTAACCTAAAAAAAAGACTACTTGTAGGTTTGTTTATTTTTTTCCTCACTATCATTTTTTGAACCCGTTGAATTTGATCGGATACTTAATTTAAATATGTTTTGGAATAACTATACATATAAATCAAGTTACTTTACTTGAACTTTGCGAAAATCTACAGTTATGGAAACTATAACTTGACAAGTCTGATGAGAATAATCCTAATATGTTTCTGTTATGCTTTCAATGATTAATATTTTTACAAGTAAACGAGTAGTTCGATTGATGACTATAATGATCCTCACGATTGCAAGAAATCTACGTGTAGGTGTGATGGGAAATCATTTACATTACCAAGTTTGTTACCATGTCCACATAAGTTTTTTGCCATACGCCGACAATGGAAATTTTTTTTTTTTTTTTTAGTGACAGAAGTTCTAAGCTACCTATAACCTAATCGAGTAGCGCACATACGGCATGTAGGTCTAAATACAGATATGAAACATTCAGAATGAATTTAAAGTATAAAATTCCTATGTCAAGATAACATAAAAGGTAAAAACGTACCTTTCAAAAAGTCATATGCTGAAAGAAATAAAAAGCATCATTAATAGTGTAGCTTACAGTTTCCTCTACTAGAATAAACAGCGGAAAGGAGATTTTTTTCCTTATCAAGGGATAAAAAAAAAATATTATCATTAATAACATATACAAGCAAAAATAATTAAAAAATCCCAATTAAAATTTTTAAAAAATATTAACAAATGAAGAACTCGCAAAAATGATATTGATCCTAATAGCAGATATGTTAGAAAACATTAACAAAACATTTGAGGAAGATATACCACTTTTTATTTTTTCTAAAAACCACCATGTTAAAAGGGCCAATTTGACAAGTCTAATGAGAACGACCCATATATCGATATATCGCGTTTCGATATTCCAACCCTACTCTGAACCCTAGACGCGGAGATACACACGAAAAACTGAATTAAAAAAATCAGTCAGGGTAAAAGAACATAACTTTGAATAACTAACTAGTTATTTAGTAGGATGTAACTGGTATAAATAACTCTATATAATAAATGATAAGATACATAATACAATATTTATGCACTGCAATAGATTCTTACTTATATAATTAATATGTAATATACTAAATAATAACTTATGTAATTAATAATAATAACTTCAAACAATCTTCTTAATTTCAAGGATTATAAGATTAATTATAACAAATAATAAACTCTTCAAATTCTCAGGTGCTCCCCTCACCCTCACAGATTATATCGTACCGAGGATTTAAATTTTGGGGAACATGCCCTCGTTCGTTAGAACATTTTGAATCAATTAGGCATGAGAATCTAAATGTAAAGCTTTTTTCCAGCAGCTTGTGGTTACATCTTTGGCTTGCCAGAGGGCTCGCGAAGTACGAGTTCAGTTCGGGTTATTCGATAACTGACATCTCGTTTTTAAATATTTATTAGATTAGTCTACTTTTAATATCTTAACGAGCAGAAGATTTACTTTGATATAAATAAAGAATATTAAAGTTTATGTTACAAAAGTGGTTCTTATTTAACTAACACATTTTAAATTACCTCCATTTTCGATAATAAAAACTTAGTACATTATCAACAGATTAATTATGAAATTTTGTAATAAAATATTTGTGTTAATAATATAATATGTATTTATAAATTATCAGATCGTTAATCAAGGCTCTGATCTGAGAATGTATTGAAGATAATATTTTTATAATTTCATTACGATGGCTATTATCGTATTATTATTTATTCGCATTCACATTCGCAGCATCCTTAGGACTGATTGTAGGAAGCACGCTCTTTAAGTCAAAACGAATTCAAAAAGCAACGTGGACATCTCCAGATAAAAAGACCACAAACCAGATTGATCATGTGCTTATAAGCTCCAGACATAAAGGCAATCTACTTAATGTGAGAACCTGCATGGGCGCTAATGTGGATTCAGACCACTACCTGGTCGTGGCAACCCTCCGAGCACGCATATCAAATGCAAGGAAAGTTAGAACGGACAAAGTTACCAAGTACAACATTGCAAAACTCAAAGACCCCCTGTTGCATGGAAGAATTTGAGCGCAACATTAGCGAGCAAATGCTGAGAGCGAAATGCCCAACAGAGAACAGCATTGATCAGATCTGGGAAGTTTGTAAACAAGACATAAAACTATTTGCTAAAGAAACACTAGGCTTAGAAGAAAAAAAACATTAAACCTAGTTGGTACGACGAAGAGTGTAAAAGAGCCACCAATGGGAAAAACGAGGCTTATAGACGAATGATTACCGGAAGAAGAACCAGGAATCTGGTGGAAGAATATAGAAGGCGACGAAGAGAAGAAAAGAAGATCCTCAGGAAGAAAAAGAGAGAGTGGGAGAAAAAGAAGATAGAGGAAATAGAGACACTGAAGGAACAGAGGGATGTGAAAAAGTTTTACAAAAGCATTAACGAAGGAAGAAAAGCGTACGTGCCCAGAAATAGCCAGATCCGAAATATTAATGGAAAAATAATTTCAGATAAATCTGAAATATTAAATAGGTGGGAAGAGCATTATAAGGAACACTTCAAGGTGGATGACGAAGACGCTACCCCATACCAATTAGCTGAGGAGCAGGACGTGGAACCTCCTGACGAGGATGACGTGCTTGATGCCATTATGCAACTTAAGAATAATAAGGCCCCCGGAATCGATGGTCTGCAGGCTGAACTTTTGAAACAGGGAGGACCAGAAACTCTGAAGCGTTTGCACGATATCCTGTTAAAGATATGGATAGAAGAAGTTATGCCGGAAGAATGGAGGACAGGAGTAATATGCCCGATACACAAGAAAAATGATGTCCTCGACTGTAACAACTACAGGGCTATTACCTTACTCCCCACGGCGTACAAGATATTTTCAAACGTCCTTAATGCTAAAATAAGACCTTACACTGATAAAGTGGTGGGGCAATATCAGTGTGGTTTCAGGAAGGGAAAGTCCACCATTGATCAACTGTTTACTCTGCGACAGATACTTGAAAAGATGAATGAATTCAATACATACCTCCATCTCCTCTTTATAGACTTCAAAACAGTATATGACAGTGTGTATCGGGACAAGTTATACATAGATATGAAGAGGCTGGGAATTCCGTCAAAACTAATACGACTGATCAAAATGACGATGACAAATGCCAGCTGCTGTGTTAGAATACAGGGAGATCTGTCTAATAAATTTTGTTGCGAAAGAGGATTAAGACAGGGAGACACACTAGCATGCACCCTGTTTAACCTAGCGGTTGAAAATGCAGTAAGAGACGCACGAGTACAGACCACAGGCACTATATATACAAAAAGCGTCCAAATCTTAGCATACGCTGATGATATATGTATTGTTGGAAGATCATCGGCAGCAATGAGGGGCGCGTTTACTTCTCTTGAGACAGCGGCAAGAAAAATTGGACTTCAAATAAATGAAGAAAAAACAAAATATATGACGACAGATAACCGACAGACTGACCCAACCATCAAAATTGCCGCTTGGAACTTCGAAAAGGTAAATAGTTTCAAGTATCTAGGTTCAGTAGTAACAGCGGACAACGATATTAATCAGGAAATAACACAGAGGCTCGTTGCTGCGAATAGGTGCTACTATGGACTCCTGCAGTATATGAAAAGCAGATCGCTGTCTAGATCCACAAAGGTGAACATATACAAGGTACTAATACGCCCTGTACTGACATATGCGTCAGAAACATGGACAATGACCAGGGCCATAGAGCGAAAACTGTTGGTGTTCGAGAGGAAAATTCTCAGGAAGATATATGGCCCCGTTAAGGAAAACAACGAATGGAGAATCAGACACAACAGTGAACTTTCTGACCTCTATAAGAGCCTGATGTTGTCAAATATATAAGAATAACTGGGCTTAGATGGGCGGGTCATGTCTTACGGATGGATGATAATGTAGTCCCGAAAAAAGCATTCAATGTTGAACCAATTGGTAAGAGGAAAATAGGAAGACCAAAACTGAGATGGCTCGATTGTGTGAGTGGTGATGCCAGAGCTCTGGGCATCCAGAGTTAGTGGAAGGACGCACGAGATAGGGAGAGATGGAAGAAGATTCTTGAGGCAGCCAAGATTCAGTAATGGATTGTCGCGCTAAGGATGATGATGATGATTACGATGGCTATTAAAGAATGTGTATGGGACATATTAAATACTCGATGATTATAATATTATAATTCTTAAGGAATATACTTACACTATTTAACCAAATAAAATCCATCATTATATGAATTATAGCGAAATTACCAAAAGCTAAAAACATGCTTAAGTAAAAAAAACTTTAAGAAAATGAGATTTTTTAAGAAATTCAACTAATTAAAGGATTTAAATACCAGTGAATTGAAGTATATTTGAGTTTTCGTCTGAAAAAGCGAGAAAGATAGGTTTTTCGAAAGTGGAAAAACATGCATATAAAATTTAAAAAATTCGAATTATAGAGGCTTTGCCACATTAAAAGAAATTTTAGCTGGGATTTCAATGATGTTAATAATCCTATTTTTTTCTTTCTCCGCCACGTCAATACCCTGATAGCATTTGTAAATATCTCTACATGCTTTCTGAAATAATTGGTTCTCATCAACAATACGTGCAGCGAAAATATTGTGTGTTGTCATTATTAATTTTCAGGGATCATGCATCCTATACGCAGGATGAGGCAAAACGTTTACTCCTTGCAGTTCCGATAATTTTTCCTTGCTTAACGAGAATGATGTGCAGGGGCATTGTCGTGTTGC
This sequence comes from Rhaphigaster nebulosa, assembly GCA_948150685.1. Lineage (NCBI taxonomy): Eukaryota > Metazoa > Arthropoda > Insecta > Hemiptera > Pentatomidae > Rhaphigaster > Rhaphigaster nebulosa. Next base: position 160,881,266 of record OX411307.1, read on the forward strand.
TAAATGGCTTGGTTCCTGTTGACCAAAGCGGGTTATTTTTTACTCAAAACTGCTTAAACTCTGTCTAGCTGTTCCCAATAAAGGCTTGATTCCACTGTCCTTCCACCAGGAACAAGCTGAAAATGCAAAATGCCTTCGAAGTTCCTCCAAGCACAAAGCATCACTTTTTTCCCAAACCGATCTTGGCAAACCTCCGGTTTTGCAGCTCCACTTGGCCGTACCCACTGCTTATGTTAGCTAGACTTTTTTTAAAATATCCACTTTTCGTCACATGTGATAATTTTTTCCAGAACCTGCCATCTTTCGGATTTTTAAGCAAAATTTTGAACATGTCAACTCGCTGCTAGGCTTGGTCCTCTGTCAAGTCATGTGGGTAGGACCTTGGTCTTAAATTCCGTACACCCAGGTTTTTAAGATGAGGCGCAACTGTGATATTAGAAGCCCGAGTAGTTGCATGTGGGTCCTGGCTCACACATTCAAGAAGAACGTCATCATCAACGACCGATGGGCGACCTGATCTCAGTTCATCTGCGAGGCTCATATTTCCATTATTGAAATGCCTGAACCAAAGTGCGGTAGTACTTCGATGGATAATTGACTTTCCTTCTATGTCACAAATTTCTTACTCCTTTGCTTCTGATCTAGATGTTAATCTTAAATGGAAATCTTGTAATTAGAGCATCTATTTGGAAAGAAAGAATGTGTCGGAAAATAAGGTGGATTTGAATGAGGATAGAGAAGAAGCATGTTGGATATGTAGGATATATAAATTATTATATAAAGGAATTCCAGAGGGTAGAGGAGCGGGCAAGAAAGGAACTATGTGAAAACTGTGCGAAAGTTTTGGTTCTATGTGAAGGGGTAAAGAAGTCAGAAAGGCGCGATCTTGTTTCCTGTGTGGGGACCCGGGATCTGAATTGTAGGAGGCTGTAAATGTAGGAAGGGTGCTGGGTGGTGGAATTTTAGCAGCGGTAGCAGCTAAACGTTATTCTCTCATTGAAGTCTCGAGCAAGAATGACAGTGGTTACAAGCGACACGCTATTTATATACGAGATAGGAGCAACATACCAACAGAATGCAATATAGAAACATCTATCAAACTCCTATCACGTTGCCCAAAGAGGTTATACCTTGAACTGGTCATGATTCTCCAAAAACAAGGAGATCGGGTCTAAAGAGGTTATACCCTTTCTTAGCATTAAATAGTTATTTGTATTTACTATTTTTTCAAAGTACACAGGCCGAATAAATTTGATTGATTTTTTTTAAAAATTAGTATCTATTCTAGAAATTTCATAACATTTCGACTTACAACTCCTATTGATGTCAAATTGTCAAATCGTGAATAGAGCTATCGTCCTACAAACTCCACTTGTTTACTACTACGCTATTAATTGTTATCGATATTTGTTAACTATTAGTCAAGAACTGCCAGATTGGGGTTGATCTCCTTAGATTGTATTTTTTTTTTGTTTATGGTTAGAATATTTTTTTTTTTTTTTTTTTTTTTTTTTTTTTTTTTTAATCTACTACTAAATGCGTTCATCATTTTTATCTAATTAGAAACTAATAATTTGAATGATTAGATAAAAATTGATTTGAAAACACATCTTCAGGTTTTTTTTTATTGCTTTATTTTACACTGATTTTCCGAACATGCAGTGTAATAAGCTAATGAAAATATGATCTCATGTCCAAAATCCCTTATTATAACGTCACTGTGACGTTCTATTGTTGGAACTGAATTAGCATATTAAATAAATAATGTGATTAAACCTGAATGGCGACAATTTTGAACTGATAATTTTAGATCCTATTTTTGTTACTTAAATGTTCATCTCTAATTTATCTTGTTTTAAGTTTGCTTGTAATCATTAATTTGACCCGATCTTCCAACTAGTATAAGTAATTTAAATTATATTAAATTAAAGTAATATGAAAATGTATAAACCTTGTAAATAAAAACGTATAATACAAATATAAACGTTAAGTACTTTTGTTATCATTTATCCTTATCTTATACTAGAGGGATGATTTTGCTATCCAAGTTATCTATCTTAAGTAATTTTTATAATCCTTCCTATCTATCACTAGGTTTTTTTTTTATGTATTTACTACTAAATGCGTTAATCATTTTTTTCTAATTACAAACTGAAAATTAGAATGATTTAAAAAAAAAACATTGGTTGAAAAAAACATCCTAAATTTTTTTATAACTTTATTTCATACATATTTCCCAAAAGTGGAGTGTAATAAGCTAATAAAAAGATGTTCTCAATAATGACAATTTTGAAATAATAATTTTGGATCCTTTTTTTTTGTTAATTATGTTCATCTCTAATTTATCTTCTTTTGTGTTGTTTTAAGTTTGCTTTTAACCATTAATTTGACCCGATCTTTCAACTGATATAACCAATTATTTACAAATTATATTGAATTAAAGTAATATGAAAATGCATAAACCTTATAAAGAAAGACGTATAATACAAATATAAACCTTAAGCACATTTTTTATCATTTATCTTTATCTTATATTAGAACGATGATTATATTATCTATTCCTAAGTAATTTTTATAATCCTTCCTATCTATTTCATTTAAAATTTTCAAATCACTGTAATTTTTTCGGTTAATAAATATTGTTTTCGCCCAAAATTTCTTTTTATTTTTTTCCAATATCGCCATGGCAAGACAAATTTCCTACATTTTCCTATTATTTAAACTAATTCATAGATAAGCTATGAGTACAGGTTAGAATAGCTGAACGGATCCCTTGAAGGACCGTGAGTGGACAAATGAATTCTTCTTTAGTCCTAAGTTTGACAGAGAATGGGAAGCTTTAAGAAGATTAACTACACGCTCTCCACCCAGGGCACAGCCTAACATTGATATAAATGCACCTTAGTATAATATTAACAAATAAACAAATATTTATATTTATAATATTATAATATAATATTAATTATAATATCATAAAAAATTTTAATATTACAATTAGTATTAATATTATAATATTAAATTATAATAAATTAAATTATGTAAACCTGATTTATATAACTGTACAAAAATCAAAAGAAGGCTTAATTTATACATTTATTATCTACATATTTATTGAATTTATATATATATATATATATATATATATATATATATATATATATATATATATATATATATATATATATATATAAGTTAAGTGGAGAGTTAAGGATTACGGAGAAAAATATATAAATAAACACAGAAAATCCTATATAAGGCTATAAGAAAAGTAAATAAAGTCAGTTGTATTCTAGACATTGTGGTGTACGTTTCATCTTCCCAACCTCTCTTTTTTTTTTGTGTTTCGTGCCGAACAAGTTTTAACTGGTGCCGAAACCCGGGACCTTTAGATATTAGCGAGTCCTAACAGAAATTAATTTCGCTAGCGCATATGCCGCTTCGACAAGCACTTTAGACGAAGTGGTACGCGAAATTCAAAGCGAACTTCAGACGTCTGCGAGGATGACGGAAGAAAGTAACACCTCAACAGCAGCAAGCGCTGAGATGATGCAGGCGGTTAATGCGGAAATGATGCGTTTGGAATGGATGCGGATGAGGACCGCGAGGGCCACGTATTTGAAAACTGCGATAGCGGAGCTGGAAAAGTTCGGAGGCGAGATAGGCCATCTTAATCATTTCTTGAAGAGAGGGCAACAAATTCACGTACTGCTGGAGTCCAAGATAACAGCGGGATTGGTAGATCAACTCGATGTCTTAGAGTTGAGGGCGTCGTTAGTAGGAAGGGTGCGACGCAGTATTCTAAATTACATCCAGGCAGATGAACTGACGGCATGGGACGAGGTGGTGCGGCGTCTAAAACAGGCGTATGGCGGAGGAAGATGGTCGCCGGAAGAAGATCTGTATCGGCTGTTTACGGAAACCCGCAAGGCAGGGCAGTCGGGGTATTCGTTTGCAGCAACGATGCTACGCCAATACGTAGCTATTGCTGAGAAGATCGTCGAGACCGTCGGCCAGGCAGAGGCAGGCCAACAGTTGGCCATTTACGATAAAATTCTGAAGGTACAGTTAGGAAGAAATTTAAGGACGAAAGAAAAATTCGCTGCAGAAAAGACCTTCCTAGACTGCGTCAGAGAAGTCATGGATCGCGAGGCGCGGGAGCAGGAAGAAGATGAGGTTCAGTCAGAGCATGGGTGGCAGCAAGTGGGACCCAGGCATAGGAGAAACTTTCAGAGGCTTCCGCCAAGGAGAGACGAACAGCGCAGCGGCCGCAAAGAGGAGTGCAGCTCACGCAGAGACGAGCGTGGATTTCGTAGAAAGGAAGATGGGCAAAGGTTCACCTCTCGGAAACCACGTAAAGATGATAGGAGATGTTATGAGTGCAGTAGGACAGGGCACGTCGCGGCGAACTGCCCGTCCGTGAAATGCTTCGAGTGTGGTGAAAAGGGGCATGTAGCACGGGCATGTCCATGGATCCATTCGAAGAGACCACGAGAGGAGCCAATGGAAGTTAACACGCACCGGACGCGGCACGCACGTCGCGCGACATCATCGAGCTCGGGGGAAACGACATCATCAAGCTCTAGCGGAGAAGAGGAGGAGCAGCCGACTTCGTGGGCACAAATCACGAAGGGACGTAGCAGCAGGAAACTACGGCCAACAGCAGCAACGGCGAGGAAGGAGACCCAAATTTGAGGAGACGCGGGCAACCACATAGACTATAAATACGAGGTAAATACTGTATGTAATGTGTGGGATAGGTTGCCCATAGTAGAGGGGAGTCAGGGGAAGATTAGGGCCCTCATTGATACGGGGAGCACGAGTACTCTCGTGAGCAAAGGGATGCTAGGGTGTACTGACGTGGTTGAGAAATGTAGATGTTCGATAACCACTTTGAGCGGGGCCTGCGCAGTGCTGGGGGAATACCAATGGAATTTGCGAGAATTAACGGGGCGCGATGTAACAGTGGCTGTCCACGTGCTGAGTGAACTAGCACCCCAGTACGATGTCTTAATTGGATGCGATGTCCTAGATTCGGTGGGTTTTCGGTTAGAAGGGAGTAACGGCAACTGGAAAATACAGTTGGGGAATAAGACACACCAGGGCCGGTTCCGAACAGCGCAGTCAAGTTTTACTACCCTAACGATGGGGGCAAGGGGCGGAAGGATAGGGGCGTTACTCGAGGAGTTTAAGGATGTGTTCTATGAGGAAGGGGGGGCATTACCGGCTACCGGGCGGACATGCCACGAAATTAATTTGAAGGAAAATAAAATTTCCTATACGAAGGGGCGTAGATATCCGCAGTCATTAACTGCTATAATCCAACGGGAAATTCAGGTCCTTTTGCGTCAAGGAATTATTAGAGAAAGCACCTCGCCGTTTAGTAGTCCATTATGGGTAGTAGAAAAACGTAGAACCGATCCTCAGGCGGGACCTTCATACCGTCTCGTCGTTGACTATAGGAAACTCAACGAGAACACTGTGGACGAGAGGTATCCGTTACCGCGGTTAGAGGATATGCTCGACAAACTCGCTGGAGCTCGAGTGTTTTCAACACTTGACCTGAAAGCGGGTTATCACCAGGTGCGCATGCGTCCAGAAGACATCGAAAAAACGGCCTTTACATTCGGTAGGGGACATTATGAATTTGTGCGCATGCCATTCGGGCTTAAAAATGCACCTCTTACCTTCCAAAGACTCATGGATGAGTTTCTACGCGGCCTGGGCGAAAACTTTTGCCAAATCTACATGGACGATCTAATCGTCTTTAGTCCATCCCCCGCGATGCATGAGAACCATCTCCGTGCGGTTTTGTCTAGAATCAGGGAATTCGGCCTTAGGCTGTCAGAGGTGAAATCAGTGTTTTGCCAGAAGCAAATAAAATTTTTGGGGCACATAGTGTCGGCCGATGGAGTACGACCGGACCCAGCGAGGGTCGAGGCAATTTCTAAAGTAAAACCACCCGCTAATCAGAAATCCCTCAAAAGTTTTCTCGGCATGGTCAACTACTATCGACGGTTTGTGCCTCATGTAGCGGACACGATCGCGAGCTTGACCCAATTGCTAAAGAAAGGGCGGCCGTTTGTTTTTACGGATGAGCATCTGCGGTGTTTCGAACAGTGTAAACTTGCACTCATGGGGGAACCGGTACTCGCCTTTCCTGACTTTTCCCGCGAGTTTATCGTTACCACCGACGCGAGCGATAAGGCACTCGGGGCAGTGTTATCACAGCAAGATGATTTGGGGGACCGCCCAATCGCATTCGCTAGCAAACAACTTTCAGATGCGGAAACCCGGTATAGCGCTTTGGAGCGCGAATTACTCGCAGTGGTCTGGGCGATCGAATACTTTAAGCCGTACATTTTTGGAAGGCACTTCAAGCTTCGCACCGACCATAAGCCCCTATTGTGGACAGACGGCCTGAAGGAGTCGTCAGCACGGGTGGGGCGGTGGAAAGAAAGGTTACGGGCCTATTCATTCTCCATTGTTCACCAAAAAGGTAGCAAAAACGTTGTCGCCGATTGGCTTTCCCGAGCGATATACGCGAATCCCTTACACGGCGGGGGGCCGTCGCAGGACCCAGACAGTCGCGACAGCGTACACGTAGATGAGGACACGGTGGACGCGGATGAGACCCCGGCCATGGCGAGACCACCCCAGCTCCCCGAAAGTGATTCGCCAGTTAATCGGCATATCCGGCAGATTATCTGGAAAACCCGAACCGCAGGTATCTCTAAATCGGAACACGAGCGTTACGGACGGCATAGAATCGTCACGGTATGGACCTTAGCCTCGGTAACCCCTAACGAGATTGCAACGATCCTGGAATCGACAACTAGAAGGGGAAAGACGTATCACTTATACGTCGGTAATAAGACAGTTTTGGATCGCATAAGATACATGTGGGAAACTGAACGCATAGGGGGGGATAGAAACTTTGTGTTATGCAGGCATCTGGTCGAGACGATCAAAGACGAGCGACAGCAGCGGGAGCTGGTACGCGCTTACCACGAGGGCAAGACGAATCACAGGGGGGTTCCAGAAACGTTGGCTGCGCTTCAACGGCGATATTATTGGCACCATATGAAACGCTCCGTTCGCGCAGTGCTGAAAGAATGCACGGTGTGCCATCGAGCTAAATACGACCGACACCCTGCGGTTATTCACCCCGAAATAACCCCGACACCAAACTCTCCGTTATTAGACGTTCAAGTGGACGTATTTTCCTGGGAGGGGTCACACTGGCTGACGATTTTAGATACGTTTAGCAAACTGGCCATGGCGTATTCACTTGAGTCAAGGTCTGCCGACGCTATTTGGGAAGGGCTATTACAGTGGATCGCTTGCTACGGGGTGCCCCAGAGGGTGACCTCAGATGGGGGAAGGGAATTTCGTAATAGTCGTACTACTACGGAATGTGCCGAACTTCAGATCGACTGGCACTTCAACTCCCCAGGGAATCCACAGGCAAGGGGGGCCATAGAGAGATTCCATAGTACGCTAGGAGAGCATTTACGCCTCTTTCATATCAATAGGGAATTAGGACCTGAGGCGGCAATGCCAAGAGCGATTTTGGCATACAATAATACCATTCACGCGGCTACGGGGTTCACACCAGTCGAGGTAGTGTTCGGACATCCCCTGCGCAACAGGGGCGATCTCTTAACGGCGATGACTACGCAGTTGCGTGACACGGTATCACATAGGCGGCGACGGTTGTGGGAAATTACAGCGAAGACCCACAGTAGAATCGCTAAGGGGAAGGAAGCGAGAGCCGTACGGATCGGTATGGCCGCGCCAGATCAATCACATAGGATCAAACTGGGGTCGATCGTTTACCGCCGACCACCTTCTCGTCGGACAAAAGGTGAACCCAGGTTCGAGGGGCCGTTCAGGGTGATAGCACTCAAAGAACACAATATCGTATCGATCCAAGAGATGCAAGGCGCACAAAGAGTGCGACATACCCACGTCAGGCACCTCCGCGGTCCTTTCGATGTGGGAAATAATTGAGAGAACTTTGAAATTATATATAGTACGTTGAGCAGGGCTCATCGAAGTTTTCATTTTTGTTTGTCATGCCTAGTCTTTAAGTTCGTTATAGATAGTTTTCATTTCTGTTTGATGAATTATTGTAAATTACTAATTGTAAATAGTTTTCTAGTTTATAAGTGTGCCTCTTTTTTTTTTTTGTTGTTTTCGCTTGTTTAGCAGAGTTTTTTAGAGTTGTGCTTGTGTTAGCTTGATTAAGTATTATGTAGTCTACTATTGCTACAAGAGTTATATATATCTTTTGATTTTCTGTATATTGTTGTACATACGTATATATATATAGTATTCATTATTTTTTTTTTTGTTTTGCTGATGGTTATTTATATATTCTTTCTCAGAGTTCACTTCGTGAACTGGTGCGGGGGAGTTAAGTGGAGAGTTAAGGATTACGGAGAAAAATATATAAATAAACACAGAAAATCCTATATAAGGCTGTAAGAAAATTAAATAAAGTCAGTTGTATTCTAGACATTGTGGTGTACGTTTCATCTTCCCAACCTCTCTTTTTTTTTTGTGTTTCGTGCCGAACAAGTTTTAACTTATATATATATATATATATATATATATATATATATATATATATATATATATATATAAGTTAAGTGACAGCGGGTTAAAACAGATAAAAAAAAGGATGAGGTTAAAGAAACAACACGTTCAGAGACAAAATCAAGACTGCTTTATTCTTCTTAGTAATCCTACTTATATACATTCTGTTCTTGTTTACATAAAAGATTTGGTATTAAATACAATAATACTATGCTTCAGACTATAACTCCCCCCCACCAGTTTACGGACATTCTTCGTAAACTCCTTATATACAAACCCCAAAAAAAAAAAAAATTATAAAACAATTCTCGTTTGTCTTGTCATAAATACAAAAATAAAAAGAAATATATATATATGTATACATACAAAAACAACAACAAAAACTACTTACAGCTATCTGTAACTTAAAAGAACAAAAAGAAACCTCTCGTGGCACACTTACCGCACTCTCGCGCACTTATGGTCACAAAGTAAAATCATAATAATACTACGAAACAAAACACAAAACAACAAAAAAAAAATGTTAAACAATTTGTTATATACAAAGTTTATGTAATGAGAGGAGGATCCTCCAGCTTACAAAGGTGTTTCTATCGCTGGTAGCTTTAATTGTTCGATATGAACTGTTCTACGCTTTAGGGGTTTTTTAACACTCTCAATGGTGACAATATTGTGCTCTCTAATTACCACCACCCTGAATGGCCCCTCGTAACGCAGTAACTCTTTACCCCTATTAGTGCCTAGCCTCCTGTACACTATCGTCCCTATTTTCACCTCCCCCATCATATCCCTAAGATTGAGATTGTCCCGAGCGACCCTCTTGCTCTTTTCTTTCTCTATCTTTTCCTGGACTTTCAGCCACAATTTCTTCCGCTCAATCGTGTTATTGACCACTTCCTCCTCGTCCGCTGTCGTGCCCCGATAGTCCCGCCGATGCCCGCGAAGCCCGAAAAGTATCTCGAATGGGGAAAAACCCGTTACTGTGTGGATAGAGTGGTTGTATGCCACAATAGCCTTTGCCATCGCCACGTCAGGTTCTAGCCCCTTATCCGTTTGGTACACCCTCAGGTGATCGCTTAATGTGCTATGTAGCCTTTCGATACTTCCCCTGCTCTTGGGATGACCGGGAGTGTTGAGATGCCACACCACGTCCAACAGCTTCATCTCCGCTCTGATGCTGGCGTTATCGAACTCCCGCCCTCCATCGGACGAGATCCGATCTGGAACTCCGTAGAACTGGAACCACAATTTTAGGGCCTCTAACACTGCCTCTGACGATCTTTCCTGAATCTGGTATGTCATCGCTATTTTGCTGAAGAGGTCAATCATGGTTACCCACTTATAACCCCTCCAGGTAAAAGTGTCAATCTGGAGATCGCTCAGCGGAGTATTGGCGGTGGGTGTCTCCTCTTGTCTTCCTCTTGGTGGGTGTCTGTCGTATTTCGTGCTGAGACAGACTTCGCAACCCCTTATGGTTTCGTCAATCGTTTTTTTCATCCCCCACCAAAAGTACCTTCTTCGCAACGCCTGCAATGTTTCGTGCACCCCGCGGTGGTTCGTTTTACCCTGATGATAGGCGAGCGTCACCTCTTTCTGCTGTTCGACATCTCTGAGCGTCTCGACCATAAATTTACATCGAACGAACGTCCTATCCACCCCTATTCGCTCGGATCGCCATATTCGTTTGATCTTTTCCCAAATCGTGTTATTCCCGACATATAGATGATGGGTTTTACCAGGTTTGGATGCATCTTTCAGAGCTCTGCAGATTTGGTCGTCCCTAGCTCCCGGCTGCGACCAAATGATCGTGATGCGACTATTTCCATACCGGGTATATTCGATTTTCATCAACCCTGAGGTCCTGGTTTTCCAGATTATTTGTCGATGCTTGTCGTTGACAATTTCTTCTAATTCTTCCATGTCCGTCGGTCTCTCGTCGCTGGGGTTCTCATCTTCTGAAAGATCCTGTCTGTCGTCCGTCGTGCCATGCTCACCCTCCCCTTCCGGTGTCCACTCTCGCAGAAACTGCCTCACGTCCCTGGATGCTTCCCCTTCCTCTTCCTCTATCACGTTGACCATTAACGCTCGGGACAGCCAATCCGCCACCACATTCTCTTTCCCCGGTTTGTACACGATATCCATGTTGTACTGACTTAGGAATTCTTTCCACCGAGTAACCCTCGCGGAGGATTCTTTTAACTTCCCAATCCATTGCAGTGGCCTATGATCCGTATGTACACGGAATCTTCTCCCGAATACGTAGGGTCTGAAGTGGTCGATGGCCCACACTATCCCCAACAGTTCTCTTTCGAGGGCGCTGTACCTGGTTTCTGTCTCCGTAAGACGCCTACTGGCGTATGCTACGGGACGTTCCCCCCCTTTTCCATCTTGAGATAGTACCGCCCCCAGCGCGTACTCGCTCGCATCTGTTGTGATGGTAAATAACTTCTCGAAATCAGGGAACGCGAGTACTGGCTCCATCTGTAGCTTCTCCATACACTTCCGGATGTTATCTTCTATCACCGGCGTAACTATTATTTTCCGCCCTTTCTTCAGTAGATTATTGAGGGGAACTAAATATTCTGCCATTTCCGGTACAAACCGTCTGTAGTAGTTCAGCGTCCCCAATAACCTCCTAATACCTTTTACGTCCCGGGGCACCGCTATCTTCCGTATGGCCTCAACTTTGTTCGCATCAGGTCTGACTCCCTCTTTTGAAATGGTGTGTCCTAAAAAATTGATTTGCCCCTGACCCAATAGTGACTTCTCCTTGGATAATTTTAGTCCGAATTGTCGCATCCTATTAAACACGCTTTGTAAATGTTCTATGTGCTCGCTTTCGGTTTTACTAAAAACTAAGAGATCATCCATATAGATCTGGCACACTGCTTCATCTATACCCCTTAAGAACTCATCCATGAGGCGCTGGAACGTAATGGGGGCGTTTTTTAATCCGAACGGCATCCTAGTGAATTCGTAGTGACCTCTTTCAAACGTGAATGCCGTCTTGGGTTGATCCGTCGGATGCATTTTTATTTGGTGGTACCCAGCTTTTAAATCCAATGTACTAAATATAGTTGCCCCGCTCAGCCTGTCTAAAATGTCTTCGAATCGGGGAATCGGGTATTTCTCATCGATAGTGTTCTCATTTAGTTTTCGGTAATCTATCACTACCCTGTATTTTTCCTCGCCCGGTGCGCTCTTTTTCCTCACTGCCCACAACGGACTGTTATAGGGGGATGTGCTATCTATAATTATTCCCTGTTTCTTTAGGCTCTCTATCTCTCCCCGGATATGGTGACGTAACGCTTGAGGATATCTCCTTTCCTTGACGTAGGTCACTCTTTCTTGTTTTAGCGGGATTTCATGCACTGTCTTTCCCGTTGCTCCCAGTATGTCGCCCTCCCTGAAGAAGACATCCCCGTATTCAGTTGTCAACGTTTGTCTCCAGTCTTCCGCTCGATTTATCGCGCCTACCCGTGCTTTCTGGTCCCTTATGAGGCTTTGACATTTAAACCTTTCTCCCCCTATCCTCACGTTCCATTTTCCCTTGTTATTCTTAATCCTCGCGCCTACCTTTCCTAACAGATCACACCCTATAATGACCTGGTAGTCTCGCGGCATACCCCCTACAATATGTACTCTTAAATTAGATCCCCTAGATCCCCATCTATCTAACCCTATCTCTGCTTCCCCCTCTACTTCACATGGGCCACCCAGGGTGATTAATTTACAGCAACATACCTGGATCTGGAGTGTCCTCTCTCCGCCATTCAGTTTTTCTAGCGCTTCCCGGCACATGATTGTGTTGGAGCTCCCGGTGTCAACCAGACATCTCACTCCGCCCTCCACCTTGATTATAGGCAGACCGCTGTGCTTTCCTCTCACGTTGTAACTTACCAACCTGCGGTCGCCTCTCTGCCACCACTCCCCTCAGACATCCTCTCGGTGCTTTCTTCCTCCCGCAACTCGCCTCCAACTGCTCCTCCCGCTCCTCTGTCCGCTTTTCTTGTCCGGATCGTCTACTTCCTCTTCTGATTCAGAATTCTCGGATGTTCCAGTTGAATCAGCTGATGATCCGCTGAGTCTCCGTGAGATACTTCTCCTCCGAACCCTTTGGGCGTTTACCTCCATTGGTTCCGGCTGTGCTGTTTCTCTCCTCCTGTAGATGTAGGGGCACTGCCTGGCGATGTGCCCTTCGGTTCCGCACTCGAAACATCTGGTGCGTGGGCATTGCGCTACCAGGTGTCCTGTTCTCCCACAACCGTGGCACTTCCGATCTTCTTTCCTACCGCCGTTCCTTGGTCTTGATGGTCCTGGTCTTCTTTCCCCCAGTGCAGCCCTCTCTCTTCCACTATCTCCAAAATCTCTCTTCTTCCAGTTGGTCTGTGCAGTTCTGGGTCGTCTATATACCATTCTGCTCCACCCGGTCTCTTCGACTTCCATCCTGGCTTCCTCATCTCTCGCGCTCATATCTACCATTTCTTGAGCGCATTCAACGAAGGTCCGCTCTCTAGGTAGGCCTTCTTTCTTCCCTATCTCTTTGGCCAATTGCACCTTAAGTATCGTCGACAGAAAGGCCATCCTGGCCTCTACTTCTTCCACACTCCATGTCTCCCGCATTTTCTCTGTAATCCTATTGTACCGGGCTAAGAGTGTCCCTGCATATTGCCCGCTCGACTGTCGTGGCTGTTTGACTTCGCGGAACATTTGGAAGATGTCTTCTTCCGGAGTCCACCTGCCTCCTCCGAACGCCTTCTTCAACCTCTCTTTAACTATCGTCCACGGTGTTTCTTCGTCTGCCTGTATCTGATTCAAGATACTTCTTTTTATCCTGCATATTAGGGCTGCCTTCAACGCCTCTGCGTCTTCACGGCCCAACAGGTTTTCCGACGCCTTCGCTTCTATTCTCGTTATTAAGCGATCTCCTCCTTTTAAAAAATGATTGAGCTCACCTGTTTCTCCGGTGAATCTTTCCAGGTCCGATACCGCCTTCCTCAGGTCCTGTGACGTTGCTGTTTTAATTTTCAACCACTCTAGTGCGTTCGCATGCGCTGCCGCCAAGGTGGTCTCCGGTAGAGGTGGGATCTCCGGCATTGGTGGGTTCTCCGGCATTGGTGGAACATTCGCTTGTATATTTAACACTGGTGGCCTCAGTATTTCATTGTTCGCCATATCTTCACTCTTTCTCAATCACGCAACCGAAATAAAAAAAAATAAATCAAAAATCGGGTTTCGGAAAGTTTAAGCTCCGACCGTACTTCGTCCCGGGTTTCGGCACCAGTTAAGTGACAGCGGGTTAAAACAGATAAAAAAAAGGATGAGGTTAAAGAAACAACACGTTCAGAGACAAAATCAAGACTGCTTTATTCTTCTTAGTAATCCTACTTATATACATTCTGTTCTTGTTTACATAAAAGATTTGGTATTAAATACAATAATACTATGCTTCAGACTATAACTTATATATATATATATATATATATATATATATATATATATATATATATATATATATATATATATATATAAGTTAAAATACTCGATAAGATAAAACGTAAAAAAAAGAAAGGATAAGGCACGAAGTGAACAACACGGATGCTTGGATAATACTGACTTTATTTATCTTTTGCAAGGGTTTATATAGTCTTACATTGTTTATTTACACTAATTATTTACATACACTACTTATCACCTCCGCCCCAGTTCACAAAGTGAACTCTGGGTAAAACTAAAGACAAAATAAAATAAAATAACTTTTTGACAACAAAACTAACACATACTAAACAACTAAACTATTCTCTAACTTTACAACTAAACAATAAGACCTTGTATGTACATCATATATACAAATACACCAGAGTTTTCACAATGGTTTGACAGATAGAACTACTTATACTAAAAGAACAACAGCATCAAGGAAAGATAATTTTGTTATTTACACTTCCGAATTGCCTGGATTAAGAGGGATGCGAAGGTGCCGGATGTGGGTGTGTCTTATCCTCTGTGCACCTGTCATCTCCTGGATAGAAACTATGTTATGTTCTCGTAGCGCTACCACCCTGAAAGGTCCTTCAAAGCGCTGATCCCCTTTTCGACGGCTGGACGGTGGTCGGCAATATACCGTCATACCTAATGAGATTCTGTGAGATTCATCCGGTACCGCTACGCACTCCCGATTTGCCCTCGAAATTTTTTCTTTTGTGAGCCTAGTATACACCCTTTGTGAGATATCAGCTAACTGGCTCCGTTTGTGGGTTACTGCATCTCGCAGATGTGTGTACGCGGTAGTAAGGATATCTCCCCTATTCCGTAACGGATGACCGAATACCACTTCCACCGGTGTAAAACCTGTAGCGGAATGTATTGTGTTATTGTAAGCCACTACTGCCCTAGGCATTGCTGCGGTGGCTCCTAATCCCTTATGTAACTGAAATAACCGAAGGTGTTCCCCTAATGTATTATGGAGACGTTCGATAGCACCTCGTCCTTGGGGGTTACCGGGGGAGTTAAAATGCCACTTTATATTTAAGTCTGAACATTCCGTAGTTGTACGAGCGTTCTTGAATTCCCTCCCACCATCCGACGTAATGTTGTGCGGTACTCCGTAGCATGATATCCAACTGAGCATACCCTCCCAAACGGCGTCAGCTGTTTTGTTCGATAACGGGTAAGCCATGGCTAGCTTGCTAAAGTTGTCAAGAATAGTAAGCCATTGCGAGCCTTCCCAAGTAAAGATGTCTACCTGTACCTCTAACAGTGGCGAATTCGGGGTATGTGACACTTCGGGATGGACATTGATGGGGTGTCTATCGTACTTCGCCCGGTGGCATATTGTACAATTTTGCAGCACCTCCCGGATCGTTCGGCGCATGTGGTGGCAGTAATACCTGCGGCTCAACGCGGCGAGAGTTTCTGGTACTCCTCGATGATTGGTTTTCCCTTCGTGATAGGCCTTAACTAAGTCTTTTTGCCGGTCTGGTTCCTTAACAGTTTCTACCATTTTTGAGCATAATATTAAGTTCCTATCAGCTCCTACGCGCTCTGTTTCTAATAGATGCTTGATTCGGTCTAGAACCGTTTTATTTCCTACATAAAGGTAATATGTCTTGCCCGGTTTAGTGCTCATGTTAAGAATGCGGGCGACATCCGCCGGTGGCACTGAGGGAACTGTCCAAACGGTTACAATACTGTGGCGACCATACTTCGTGTATTCCGTTCGCGACATTCCTTCTGTACGAGTTTTCCAGATGACCTGGCGCGTGTGTCGGTTCACTATGGTATCCATCTCGTTGAGGGGGGTATGTCGAATTTCCTCGGGAATCTCATCTGCATCTACCGTATCCTCCTCATCACGCAACGTCTCTTCCCCGGCAGTGTCTCCGGAGGGACCCGCTTGCTGAAGCGGATTCGTATACAGGACCCGAGACAACCAGTCCGCAACGACGTTTTGTGATCCTTTTTGATGTACGATATTGAAGCTGTACGCGCGTAGTTTTTCTTTCCACCGTCCGATTCTGGCTGACGATTCCTTTAATCCGTCCGTCCATAATAGCGGTTTGTGATCTGTACGGAGCATAAACCGCCTCCCATATACATAAGGCCGAAAGTGGTCAATTGCCCAGATGATAGCTAAAAGTTCCCGTTCGAGCACACTATACCTTGACTCTGCGTCGGATAGTTGTCTGCTCGCAAAAGCTACCGGCCTATCCCCGATATCGGATTCCTGCGATAATACCGCCCCGAGCGCCCTTTCGCTAGCGTCGGTCGTCACTACGAATTTCGTTTGAAAATTTGGGAATGCGAGCACTGGTTCCGCAGTAAGGGCTTCCTTGCATCTATGGAAGCTCATCATATGCTCATCGGTAAAAAGGAATGACCGACCCTTCTTCAACAGTTGCGTAAGTGGTGCAATTATATCAGCTGCATTCGGTAGGAATTTGCGATAATAATTCACCATTCCGAGGAAACTCTTAAGTTCTTTTTGATTAGCGGGTTGTAATACGCGGGAGATGGCTTCGACTCTGACTGGGTCTGGTTTGACTCCCCGTTCCGAGATAAGGTGACCCAAAAATTTTATCTCTGTACGAAAGAACTGGGACTTCTCTTCCGATAGTTTAAACCCGAACTCGCGGATGCGCTCAAAGACATCCTTGAGGTGAGCTACATGGCGCGATGGGGACGAGCTAAAGACGATAAGATCGTCCATGTATATCTGAAAATACTCTTCCCCTAGCCCACGGAGGAACTCATCCATCAGGCGCTGGAACGTAAGAGGCGCGTTTCTAAGCCCAAACGGCATTCGGGTGAATTCGTAATGTCCTCTGCCGAAGGTGAATGCCGTTTTTTCGATATCCTCCTCTCGCATCCGCACTTGATGGTACCCGGATTTTAGGTCGAATGTAGAAAAAACACGAGCTCCCGCCAGACGATCTAACATATCCTCGAGTCTAGGGAGAGGATACCTCTCCTCTACGGTGTTCTCGTTTAGTTTCCTGTAATCAATTACCAGTCGGTAAGAGGGGTCTACTTGTGGGTTCAACCTCTTTTTTTCCACGACCCACAAAGGACTGCTAAATGGTGAAGTGCTATGTCGTATGATCCCTTGACGAAGCAGGTCACCAATTTGATCATTAATAATTGACGTCATTGACTGGGGGTATCTCCGGCCTTTCGTATAGGAAATTTTATTCTCTTTAAGTGTTATTTCATGTCTAGTCATCCCGGTGGCAGGTAATGGGCAGCCCTCCTTATAAAATATATCTGTGTATTCGGATAATAATGCTTCCGCCCTTGGTAACTCTGTACGCACCATCTCTACGCGAAGTTCCTTTCCCGTCATTTTAAATTCCCGGTGATATGATTTCGACCCTAAGGTCATTAACCAACTTCCCTGACTGCCCTGCATCTGGAACCCGACCTTATCCAAAACATCGCACCTAATTAAAATGTCATATTGATTAGTCAACTTTTCTAATACGTGTACGACCGCGCTCATTTTCACCCCAGTGAGATTTTCCAGATCCCATATATACTCTCCGAACACTTTACAAGGACCGCTCAGAGTGATAACAGAACATTTACATACCTTAAGTGAGAAACCTTTGTCCAGCTCCTTCAACACCCCTCTACTGACCAAGGTACTGGTGCTCCCAGTATCAATTAGCGCCCTAAATCCGTCGCTGCACCCCTGCACTATGGGCAACCTCTCCCACACTCCACAAACACTATTTACTGACTCTACTCTGCCTGGGTTGCCCTCGCCTCCTCAGATAGCAGTTTCCTTTTCTGCGCCTGACTTTTTGGGTTTGTTTTTCCGATTTGACTGCGAGCTTGCTCTTCCAGCTATCCTCGCCCAGCTGGGCCTCTGTTCATCTTCTTCATCTGAAGAACTCTTCTCAGAGTAGTCTTCAGAACTTGACATTGACGTGTCCCTATGTCGTCTTGTTCTATGTGTGTTCACCTCCATCGGTTCTGGGGCTGGGTTCCGCCTGAACATCCAGGGACACGCTCTAGCAACATGACCTTTGTCGCCGCATTCGAAGCATTTAACTGCGGGACAATTAGCTGCGATGTGCCCTGAGCGGTTGTATTCGTAGCATCTGCGGCCTTCTTCTCTTCGAGGCCCTCGAGGTTTAGAGCCTCTCTACACATCTTTACCATCTCTAGGACTCCTTCGGTGTTCAACTCTTGACGGGTATGACGGATGAGGCCTGGGGTCAAACCGTTCTCTATTTCGGTCTCTATTACTGCTCCTCCTGTTCCTGAACGGCACTTGTCGCCACTGTAGTTCGTCCGCTTCTTCTTCCTCTCTGGCACCCTTATCCATTACATCACGGACACACTCGACAAAAGACTTTTCGGAAGCTAATTTTTCTCTGGCCTTTAGGTTTCTTCCTAGTTGTACTTTTAGTACCTTCTCATAGATTGACAGCTGTTGGGCCGCCTCGGCTTGTCCTACGGTTTCAATCAACTTCTCTGAGATTGCCGTGAACTGATTCAGCATAATTTCTGCGAAGCTATAATCCGACTGCCCGGATCGTCTGCTTTCGATGAAGAGACGATAAACGTCTTCTTCTGGTGTCCAACGCCCTCCTCCGTACGCCTTTTTTAGTCTTCGGGTAACCTATTCCCATGAAGTCAACTCATCCGCTTGTATAGCGTTGAGTACATTCCTTCTGACTCTTCCTACCAAAGATACTCTCAGTTCGGTAGCGTCCAAAAGATCTACCCACCCAGCCGTGATCCTTGCCTCGATCAGGTTGTGGATCTGGTTGCCTCTCTTCAGGAAGTGATTAAGGTGGCCTAGTTCTCCGCCGAATCTCTCCAGCTCTGAGACGGTGTTTTTTAGATATGTGGCAGTAGCCGTTTTCACTCTCGCCCATTCTAATTGCATTAATTGAGGATCATTGTTAACTACCTGCACGATCCCTGGATTAGCGCCTGAGCCACTATTCTGTTCCATAGGTTGACCTGAAGGATCCATTGTTTGACCTTGACTGTTTGCGGGCGTACCGTGAAGTTGACTGACTACGTTGTCTAACTGACTTGGTCGCAAAACCATGAGACTTTAAAAATTCTTTTCTCTCTCTCTTTTTTTTTTTTCTCGCGACCGTTAATAACGTGCACTTTTTCCCGGCTTTCGGCACCAGTTAAAATACTCGAGAAGATAAAACGTAAAAAAAAGAAAGGATAAGGCACGAAGTGAACAACATGGATGCTTGGATAATACTGACTTTATTTATCTTTTGCAAGGGTTTATATAGTCTTACATTGTTTATTTACACTAATTATTTACATACACTACTTATCATATATATATATGATATATTATAAGATAATATATAAGTTAAGGTCAGGAGGAATACAATGTAAGACCTAATTCCATGCCTGAATGTAAACATAACTCAGATAGTATATATACAGGATTACTGAGAGAAATAAAGCAGTATCATTTCAGATCTTGTGAGTGTTATTTCTTGTTCCCCTTTCCTTTCTCTGTTTTTTTTATCAGTTTCGAGTCGCGGGAGCTTAACTTATATGTATATATATATATATATATATATATATATATATATATATATATATATAGTATTTCATAGTCAAATTCAGCCATTTCTATTTCAAATTAAACCTTTGCATTTAAATTCAACCTTTTTTGATTTTAATAAATTAATATAAATCATGTTTACATAATGAAATTGTTTACAATTATGAAGTAAAGGAAGTATTGTAAAGGTAAGTTTTCCTCGGTGCGACAATCTCGATATTGCATTAGTATACTCATATGAGTACATGGCAAAAACAATCATAGAGCACCAGTTGCCATAACAACTCTACTTCCAGTTGAGTCGTTAACGACTATCTACGACTAGAATAGTCGTACGGGAGGAAGTAGAATATAATCTTCAGTCGTTAACGATGTTTGCTATTTATTATGAGTAGGGTTAGGATTTTTATGCGGTAAAAAATTCAAAATATGTTGTTATTAGTTCAAAAAAAAAAAAAATATATATATATATATATTTTTTTTTTTTCTGTTGGCACTGTAGACCGTGGAGATCCTTGGCCGCGCGATGTAGTATTCATACATAGGAGACCACAACGCGATTCTCAATTTTAGGTACACGGGGTAGGGTCATCACTCCTACGCCCAGCCTTTTTGTGAGTTGCCTCCAAGTAGACTGGCGGGCCTCGCATACCCGGGGGGCGGGATAAATTGCTTGAATTATTTAATTTGATTAAATAAAATTCATACCGGTGCCGGGATTCGAACTCACAACCTTTGGGTTTGTGAGTAGGTGCACTTTTGCAAGCGCGCTAGCCCGCTCGGCCACCCCGACCCTATAAATATATATATATATATATATATATATATATATATATATATATATATATAGATATATATAACTTTTCCAAATCAATTGTCACCTTTTCCATTTCAATTGTTATCCAATCTGACATGAATTAATTCTATTTTATTTATTTTATTATTGAAACATAATTATTTTAATTACAACAATGAATTTTGAAATAATTTTGGCATATTCTTCCATTTTTTTTTATTATTAGATAATTGATATTAAGTACTAATTTCAAGTAGTTTAAAATTTTGAAATAAAATTGTTGTTTATTTATTTTTAAATATTTATTATTTTTTATTTATTTGGAGAGGAGAGGGATGGATTTCATCGATTTTGTAATGGTCCATTAGGTTTTCGGAGTTGGTAATGTCAAATTTACTACTGAAATTTTGTTCGCCCACGAGCATTTCTAATGAATTATTAGTTTTCAAAATTCATCGGTATCGTTTTCTAGGTTTTCAAGAGCGCTATTTCCGAATTTACAATCGGATTTTCAGACGCGCATGCGTATTTCTGTTTTCCGTTGCTGTTAAAGTTTTATATGATAAAGGAATCGTTTATTAGGTTATCGAAGTTCCGATTCCGTTTTTTGTATTGACTTTTTTTCGAGCATGCGAATTTCGAATTACTATTGCAGTCTATATTAGTTAGATAGGAAAATTAGCAGTATTACGAATCTTTCGTGTACATGTGGAAAGAAATAGTGGGGCCAAACTATTTTAATCGATTAAAGTGAAAGAAGTATTCCTTCGGATAAGAACGAAGAGGAATTATTTTAAGAAAGAAAAGTAAAGGATGAAGAGAACAAATCTGTATTGGTGACAAGCATTGCTTCCGAAACCCGTATTTCCGAGAGACAAGGAAGGTTCCAAATAAATAATAAGTTGACATTTCTTTGGTACAGGTATCGTTTATAAAGTTTTTAATGACAGTATTTTCAAAGTTACTATCGGGATTTTTATCGCGTATGTGCACTTCGATTTACTGTTCTTATTAAACATTTCTGCGTTTATAAAGATCGTCTATTGGATTTTCAAGCGTTATGCGCCCCTAGTCTATAGTTGTACCAAAAATAAAATTTGAAATATGCAATCAGAACCCGCGAATAGTAAATCTCAAGTTTCAATAAATCGATAAGTGCTTGCGCAATAAAAAGTAAATTCAGAAAAATGAAATCAGAACCCTTAAAAACATAATAAACGATTCCTATATCATAGAAAACTTCAACCGTAGCGGGAATGCAAAATGGGCATGCGCGATTATAAATCCAATTAAAAAAACAGAATCAGAACCTTCGAAAACCTAATATACGATCCCTTTATCATAGAAAACTTCAAAAGCAACGGAAAAGAAAAATACGCATGCACGACCAAATATCCGATAGTAAATTCGGAAATAGTGCCCATAAAAAAAAACCTTGAAAACGATACCTATACCGATGAATTTTGAAAACTAATAATTTAATAGAAATTCTCTTGGCCGAACAAAATTTCGGTGGTAAATTTGACATTAGCAACTTCGAAAGCCTAATGAACCATTACCAAATCGATGAAATCCACCCCTCTCCGCTACAAATAAATAAAAAATAATAAATATTTAATAATAAATAAACCACAATTTTATTTCAAAATTTTAAGCTACATGAAATTAGCACTTAATATCAATTATCTCATAATGTTCGGCTAGCTTACAATTGATTTGGAAAAGGTTACAAGTCAGTCGTTACAGTCGTTGACGACGATCGTTAACGACTCTGACGTCAGTCGCATGGAGGAACACAGCTCCTATGAAATAGAGGCTAATAGTGCTCTTCGAACGACTCTAACGACTGACTCGTTGAACGATAGTCGTTATAGTCGCGCCGAAGAAAACTCATCTTAACCGCGAAAACTTTCGGTTTTCAGATTTCAATGGAAATGTACATTTTGGCCATCCCTGTATCCATTTTGACTAGTTCCCCCATGATGTCTGAGGTAGATTTGTTTGTTCGTTCGTATCTCAAATAACTCAAAAACGGTTAAAACCTCTCTTTTAGGTTACTGCATTACCACAGGAAGTGGTACTTTACTTGAAGGTCATAATAAACTTTCAGCAAAAATTATATTAAATTATAATGCAATAAATCTATAATAAATTATTTATTTATTTTTCTTTCAATGAATAGACGAATAAATAGCCACATCATATATACATCAACTACCTACTTTTATCAAAATTATCCTAATGATTATAGAATATTATGGTATATATAATTTAATTTTGCCAAATCGTTATGTGTATCTTATGTTTTTTTAATATGCGTCATCTTGAGAATCAATCTTTCTTGTTGATTACTTTCTATACCGAGAACCTTCACCTTGTCAAAATTAAACTTGTATTTATTTTTATAAGCATGAATAGCTATAAGGCCATGTCTTCTTTTGAACAATCAATGCTGTACTTGTGCGCATAAATTCTTTGGTGATAATTTTATCAATTCATGGGCTAATACCCGATAAATAGAATAATTTATTTATTACATACAAACACACACAAGTTAATTATAATACATAATTAAAATTGATTAGAATAATCGATGAACTATTGAAAAGGAATGCCATCAGTGTCAAATGCGCGTGCTCTGATGTACGTACCGTTACTCTGGCAGAGGTGGCCAGTTATTCTTAGTGACGACGGACAACGATCGACAGCTCGCACTCACTGCTGAGTAGATATTAATGTAAGTATGTATCTTTTATAACTCCATTTCATGTATCACTATGGTCTTCAGTCTTCAGACACATTCATAAACGATAAATTTTCACTTTTATCTTCTTATACTCTAAAATAATGACTCATTAATATTTTATAATTACTATTCTATTTAAACTCACATTCATTTAAGGCTACCCAACGACAAATTTCATGACACCCCTATTATTTTATTTTTTATTATAAATGAAATAACAAACCAGTTAAAAAAAACAACAACAGAAACATAAAAAAACAGAATTGTAATAAAAAAAAATTGTATTACTTTTTTAATAATTGTTTTAATTATTTATTTTATTTTATTTAATACTTTAATTTTAGATTTTATTTGAAAAGTTCAACCCCTTCATTTTGAGAACCTGAATGACTGAATTAATGACACTGCCTGTCTATTTTTCGGCTTCAAGTCCAGCTTTTTCATAAATACAATTTCCTAATTGAATTCATATTATTATGTACTTGCGTGCATTTTTATATTTCGTTTTATTTCTTCAATAATAAAATAGAATAATACTTAACGGTTAATGGAAGAGGAGGAATTGGTAATGGATTGACTGTTGATTTAACAGTCGTGATAGGAGGGGGAATGATCATTAGTAAGGGAGAAAAAAAGTTTTCTAGGCAGAATAGATATAGCTATTAGGCAAGTAGATCATATCATAATAAACAGAACATTTATTAATTTTTTGAAGTTACTAGACTACAATAGAACGACGATTACAATAAAACTCTTGCAATTTTGTATCTAATATTTAGCGGCTTATGATTTAATAAAAGACATAAATTTGTATTAACTAGTTCTAACTTTTGTATTTGTATAATGGAAAATAGGGAATTAAATTGTCCTACAATGAGGATTTAATAGTACGTAATTAGATAAAATATAAAACAGAATTAAGTTAGTAGGAGAATGTTTACATAAAAACAATATGAATAAAACATGTAAGATAAATTTAAATTTGGAGTAAGACGTCCTGAAAAGAAAAAAAAATTATATTATATAGCTTTTAGCAATTGAACAAATTAAATATTATATTTTATTGAGCACTGCATTTTATGGCAGCTAAAAATGATATAAGTGCATTAGTTTTTCTTGATTCTTTGTTTTCAATTAGAGGACTGTAAAATACACACCATTTCTCTCTAATTGCCAAAAGATGATGTAAAAAAGACGTCGAAATATTTTTTTAGATTTAGCAAGACAAATCTCAAACTTACGGCTTTGTGTTTGGTATCTTCCAATTGTATCCTCTCAATTTTAATAATAATAATTGTCATAGATGTAAATACAAAACGTGAAAAAACTGCAATAAAAAAGCGATACAATTCAATACTTCCTGTTTGAAATGGAAATCACGAGATAATGAGACAGTTGTTAGACAATGTTGTGCGTTGTTTCATGGTGTGGAGAAGTCTCCAGTCATTCTCCTTGATCTTCCTCCACTCGAATTATTTTTATTATTTTATTACCATTATGTGATCTATACATAGAATGTTTTATTTATTTTAGATTTTCACATGCCACCTTTTTTTTTTTTTTTTTTTTATGGGAAATGACTGATCCCGAATATAAAATCGTATCGAGAAAAAAATATTTATCGAAGAGCTGGCCCAAAAATATAAAGTGTTCGTAGTTATTATATAATTGCAACCGTAACAAGGACCCTTCGCAAAAATTTCACGCATCCACCAACGCCCCTTTCTTCTTTTTTCTGCCCATAATTAGAACTGCGCAAACAGCGATACCAACAAGGTCTGACATATATATCAACTTATAGTTATTACAAATTTTTATATATGTATTGCAAAACCGATATCAGATTCAAGTTTCTCACATTAAAAACATTATAAAACCAATTTTAACCGTGAAAAAAAATATTGATTTTTTTATCTCGAACATTTTAATTTTTTACTTCCGTTTATGATTAACAATTTTTTTTAGCTGGACTGGATTAGGGAGATCAGTTCTGCGATTTGATCATGAGTAAAAGAAGACCTCTTGAAAAATTCGAAACTTCATCCGAAAAATATACCACGAAAAACGTTGAAAAAAGAGTCCATTATTAGAAGTGGGGACCTACTAATATCTTGGCAGTAAGTGCTAATGAGTTAACAGTATCTGCCTCAGTCTGTAGCTAAGGATGGCTAATCAGGGTTGGAACATCGAAAGGAAAATATCGATAAATCAAAAGGATGAAATGGATGAAAAAGCAAAGAAAAGTGCATCAAATGAGTATAATGTTAAACTGTGAAGGTTATGAAATAATATTTATAAAACAATATTTTTATTAGCCATGAATCATTATAAAATAATAGAAAAGAATTATACTTGAAAACAAATGCTATAACATATTTTTA
Source organism: Rhaphigaster nebulosa (assembly GCA_948150685.1). Lineage (NCBI taxonomy): Eukaryota > Metazoa > Arthropoda > Insecta > Hemiptera > Pentatomidae > Rhaphigaster > Rhaphigaster nebulosa. The sequence goes on from OX411307.1 coordinate 160,906,837, forward strand.
TTACTTCCTTGTAAGCAGTAAAGGAAGTATTGTAATCGCAAAAATTTTCGGTTTTCAGATTTCAACGGAAATATCCATTTTGACCATCCCTGAATCCATTTTACTAGTTTCGTCGTGACGTTTGTACGTGCGTATCTCGCTTAGCTCAAAAACGGTTGGCCGTAGAAAATTAAAATTTTGTATTTAGGATTATTGTAAAATGTAGTGGGCCCAGAAGAGGAAGTGATGCGTCTTATATAGCCTCTCCTTCTCAACCCCAACTCTGACCTTCTCGTGGTGGGCCCTGTTAAGCCGATCCAGAATTAAAACGGTGAACTAACGAGATATGGAGGTCTTGGTTGGGCGGTCTTGAGGTAATTGGGAACCCGGCCTACCAGGATATCATGTGCTGGCAGCAGGGTATATGATAAGTGCGGCGGCGGACGAACATCTATGTATGTCAACGGTGGCGCTCACAGGTCCGGTGAGGTGATTTACTACGAACTGATAGAAGAGGCTCGATAGTCCTGTCAAGACAGCTCTTCTAGGAGACGGGAGCTCTGAATATAAATCCACTGGTCCTCCAGGTTGGGGGTTGAGAGTAGGGTTAACAGTCCACCTCGTAAAAAACAATTGTTACGAAACTAGAAGAAAATATCAAAGCCGGACGGATTACTGGAAAAAGGACTGGAACTTGGAAAAGGCGAAATGATGTTAGAATTGCGACGTGGAACGTATGTTCCTTATACAGACCTGGAGCCCTAAAGATTTTATCAAATGAGGCTCTCAAATATAAATTGGATATTTTGGCTTTACAGGAGATGAGATGGGCAGGTAGTGAGATTATGGATCGGAGGGACTATTCGGTCTTCTATAGCTGTCACGACCGAGAGCACACATTTGGCACTGGCTTCCTTGTGAACCGGAAAATCAAACGGAGAATAATTGATTTTAGATCAGTTACTCCCAGGATTTGCAAAATAAGAGTGAGAGGCACATTCTTTAACTACACCATAATCAATATGCATGCTCCAACTGACGATAAACCAGAGGAAGAGAAAGACGAGTTCTACGACTTAATGAAAAGGATATGCTCTGAAAGCCCAAGACATGATGTTAAAATGATTATAGGGGATCTAAATGCCAAAGTAGGAGAGGACCATTTATGCAGTAACGTCGGGAAGTATGGATTGCATTCAGACTATTCAGACAATGGTTTTCGACTACTGAATTTTGCTGTTAGCCAGAATCTAGTTATAGGGAGAACATTGTTTGATCACAAAGAAGTACACAAGGGTACGTGGACCTCTCCGGATGGCAACACAGTAAATCAGATAGATCATATCCTAATTGAGGGACGCCATAGATCAGACCTACAGGATGTTAGAGTGTTCAGAAGTGCTAATATCGACAGTGATCAATTCCTTTTGGTGGCTAAATTAAGAGCTGGAATATCTAACAGTAGAAATGAGAGAGGCACGAGGATTACAAGGTACAATACAGAGAGGCTCAAGAAAGAGATTGTAATGAAGCAATTTGAGGAATGTACCAATCAGAAAACTATGGCTTGTAGACGGACTGATGGTCTGAGACAAGAGGTGCAGAGTCACTGGAATGGTCTCAGGAGTGTGTTGACTGCCGCTGCGGAGGAAACTGTTGGTCTGAAACGTGACGTCCCAAGGAGAGAATGGTTTGATGAGGAGTGCAGGGAAGTTACGGATAATAAGAACAAGGCCTATCAATTGATGATTCAAAGGAAATGCACGAGGGCCTCCCATGAAGAATATAAAGGAGCAAGGAAGATAGAAAAGAGGGTGCACAGGGAGAAAAAGAGAAGGCACATCATGAAGCATCTGCGAAGCATAGAGGAATACAAAAGGAGGAAATTAAGCCGGGATATGTTTAAAAAAGTAAACAACATGCGACAAGAGTTCCAGCCTCGATCTATTGCGTGCAGAGATAAAAGTGGAAACCGTCTTAATGACACTGCCAGCGTGATCAGTAGATGGACAGAGCACTTTAGTGAACTGTTAGGAATGAACGAGGAGTATAGTGCTGGAGAGGGTGGCAATGATCAGAGGGAGGAAATGACGGAAGATGACAGAGAAGAGCTGCTCCCATCCTATGATGAGGTAAGTGAGGCAATAGAGAAGCTCAACAAATCCGCGTGCTTAGATGGTTTACCAGGGGAGTTTTTTAAGAATGCTGGTCAGGACTTCGTCAAGGAGCTTACCCATTTAATGGAACGCATCTTGATAGATGAAGAAATGCCTGATGAATGGAATAATGCAGTGATCTGCCTGATACACAAGAAACCCGCTTGGATGTAAAAATTACAGAGGCATTTCTTTGCTGAATACAGCATACAAGATATTGTCCAACATAATATTTGGTCGACTTCTTCCTTATGCAGAGGATATTATCAAGGACTACCAGTGTGGGTTCAGGCGAGGTAGATCAACGACTGACCAGATCTTCACGTTAAGGCTAATCCTGGAAAAGACGCTGGAATATGGAATTGGTACGCACCATCTGTTTGTGGACTTTCAGGCCGCTTATGATTCTATAAATCGAGAGATGCTTTATAAGGCAATGAGGGAGATGAATGTACCGTCCAAGCTGGTCCGAATGGTAAGAGTGGCCATATCCAACTCTAAATGTCAAATTAAGATCCAGTCCCATCTATCAGATCCCATACAAACAAGGAATGGATTGAAGCAGGGTGACGCCATGGCGTGCCTTCTATTCAACCTAGGTATGGAGAAAGTGATTAGAGATTCGCAGATACAAATAGGCGGGCATATCTTCAATAAGGGCGTACAGCTTCTGGCCTATGCCAATGACATTGATATAATCAGTAGATCGGAATCAGGCATGAAAGAAGCCTTTAAAGCTTTGGAACGATCTGCTCAAGCAATGGGGTTAGTAATAAACGAAGCCAAAACAAAGTATATGGTTGCAGGGACTGAGGTACGTGATCGACACATAGAAATAGGTGGATACAAGTTCGAAACAGTTCGGGGATTTGATTACCTTGGGTCATTTGTAGATACTGACAATAACTTCTCCAAAGGAATAGAAAAGAGAATCATAGCCACCACGAGGGGTTATTACGGTATAACCAAGCTCTTTATAACAAAAGCAATAAATAAAGACACAAATGCTACACTCTACAAGACCCTCATCAGGCCCATATTGACATACGGTTGTGAATGATGGGTGCTAAAGAAAGTCGATGAACAGAAGATCGCAGTTTTCGAAAGAAAAATTCTCAGAAGGATTTATGGGCCCATCAAAGAAAATGGAACCTGGAGAATAAGGTACAACCGGGAACTGTACGAAAAGTATAAGGATGTCCCAGCAATAAAATTTATCCGGGTCAGCAGGCTTCGTTGGGCTGGTCATGTACAAAGGATGGCTGAAGATATTATTCCCTAGAGGATAATGATCCATGCATCAGTGGGGAAAAGAAAAGTAGGAAGACCTCGTACAAGATGGTTAGACCAGGTTGGAAGGGGCGCGGTACGGCTGGGGGCGTCAAGCTGGTGGACGATGGCCAGGAACAGTGACCGGTGGGGACAGTTTCTTCTGGAGGCCAGGGCTCGGACTGGGCTGTAGAGCCGAAAATGTATGTATGTAGCTGGAACCTCCCTTTTTGGCCAGTACATGATTACCGGAAGTGGTACTTTACTTGAAGGTCATTATTAATTTTCATCAAAAATTATATTAAAATATAATGTAAAACATCTTAGATTTGGCAAATTAGACTTTTATATCAATATAAATAATACAGTACATTTTGGTTGAAATTAAAGAGCCGAAAAGGGTACTTTACTTGAACGTCCTAATAAACTTACATCAAAAATTATATTAAAATTAAATACAGAGATCATATGGTTCGATAATGAAGGTTACAAACGCGATTTTTTTTCCACTCTAATTAAACATTTTTATTACTTGTTTTAAGTGTTAAAATTGAGTATAAAATAGTTGTTTTCCTCCCCATTTGTGATCTAAAGCAGAAGAATAAGGTATAAGTTTAGTGGGCTCTTCCGCTTAAAATGTCGAAACCGTCAATTTCTAATGCTTTATCTAGTGACATTGACAGATATAATGTTGTCAGGGAACACGAAGAAATATCTTAGGAGCTTTTTACGTACTGAAGAATAGGACATATAATAACGGAAAGAGACCTCCAGAAACGAGAGCTTGTGGGTGTGTGTGACAATAGATGGATATCGGGATGCCGAGTGTCGTTTTTGAGATTCTGCAATCTTCGGAAACTTGTAACCAAATTCAGGATCACTTTTTGAGCCACCGATTTATAGTTTAATAAGCGTACAAGGAAGTCATGTGTTGTCCACATCAGATATTTTTGAAGACTTTTAGCCATATTTCATATATTATATGAAGTTTTAAGTTTTATGAAGTTTTATATGAAGTTATGAAGTTTAGAAGTTTTTCAATAATAAAACCTTCAAACTTCTAAAATATTTATTTATCTTATAACGCTTCCGGGTATATTGTGCATTCTCAAAACATTCATCTTATGTAATTCATTTGATTATACATCTCAGAACCATCATCATTTATATAATCCTCAATTTGTCTTTGCATAGGATTAATTAACATTATTTGTATATAAATTGTATCTACTAATTATTCTTTGGTAATTAAATATTGTTTATTGTTATATTTACTGGTAAAACTCCAGAATCGTGACTCCAACATGGCAGACATCTAGATTTTTAGGACCTGACTGATCTTAAAAATCTAGACCTCCGCTATATTGGGGTTATGATTCTGGTCTGGAGTTTTAACGAATAAAGGAAATTGTTAAAATAAAATATAGTAGAATCTCGATAATTCGTATGGTCAATGGTTCGAAAGGTAAATATGAATTATCGAGCTATCCAAATTATCGAGATTTTCAATAATCGGTAGTAAAAAATAGGAAATAACAAAATTAAAACAAAATTGTATTAATATGAATGTACATACAAACGCTTTCTAAGGGTTGTATCACTACTTCCTTGCGTTAAATGCCTTAAATCGTTTAATTATGGCCAAGTCTAAAGACTGCAGCTTAGAGGCAGGCAAAAACAGAAGATTAACATCGCTGAGTGATGTGGTACTGTTGTGGACCGTACACTTATCAATAAACAGTTGACAATTTTCGCCGGTTTTTATTGCATATCTGTGCCCATTCGTTGAAAATTTCGCTTATGGTACATGCTTTTGTAATTGCACGATAGGCTATCGGTAACGTTTTTCTTTATAAAACACCTTACTTTCGCGGATTTGCCAGTCATGAGCGAACTTAATTTTTCAGATCAATCCATGTTGGCGGCTAGCAGTATGGTTACAGACTTTTTAAAAGAGAGATGAATAGAAAAAAAGGGTAAACCGATCGAAATTCACAGAAACGATTTCTCTCTCACTCACTCACCCCTCCTTTTGAAAAGATCAAAAGTTAACTAGATTTTTTATTTGGAAATTCGAATTATAAGACGTTTACATTACTTGGAAGACGAAAATAAATACTAATTAACGAGGGGACTGGATTGCGTGTTTTCATACGAAATAAAGGAAGATTTTCAAGAGACCAGAAAATCCACACGATTATCGGGACATACGAATTACCGAGATATGAATTATCGACGTTCTACTGTAATATATTTTAACATATCGGTGTCATCCGATATAATAATATATCGATATATCGGATGTTAAGATATCGATAGAAAATATCGGTTTTTCAACTCCGATATATCGTGTGTCGATATTCCGACTCTAGAGCTAATGTGCAAGACAGGTTGTCGCGGGATGTTGGGGAGGGGAGAGGGAGAGGGAGAGGAACCACCCAGTACGCACCTCAGATGCAACAATTTGACTTTTTTGATAAAATTGAATTTTGCTCATTTGTTGGTTGGAGGAGCGAACATAGGAAATTGATAGTGTATGACTTATATATAAACTAATAATTATCATAGGGGACAATACAATTTTAAATTTCTAGCACTGGTAAGTCAAAAACAAAGTGGTGTTCTACATCGTCCCTACCAAGGCCTACTATCGAATGTGAAAAAATTCTACATTCATATTCGTCTCTTTGAAACGCACTAGGCGAGGCAAGTATTGTGGCAAAGACTTGAAAACCTAACCCCCAAAAGACACACGGAGCCAAAACGTAAGGATTCGAGACGGCGTGCAATGCGTGCCATAACTAGTGCGTTTTTAAAGTGACAAATATGAAAACCGCATTTTTTGACATTCGAGAGTTGGACATGGTAGGGACGATATTACCACCTCTTCCTATATATATATTTTTTTTGTAAATTATTTAATATTAGCAAATCCTCAACATTTCGTTGGAAAAGCTATTTTGAAAATTATGTGTAAATGGAATATAATAGTTTAACTGACAGTGACCCTGTACCTATTAATTTTATGGATTGGTATGAGGGACGGATCCAGGAATTTTCTTAGGGAGGGAGGCGCATCTGTGTATCAGGTGAATTCCATACACCTAGGTAAACGATCATCAATCCTTCCCACTCCCCTAGAAAATCTAAAACACTAAATGCTTCGTTTTCGATTAAAATCCACATTAGTTAATTAAAATTCAATTACTTGAAAAACAAATCTTTGTTATGCAACATATTCAAAACACTTAAAATCAAAATTCTTCTTCGTTAAACGTTTATTTTTCAGTCAATAAGAGAAAAAATAATGGAAATACTAAAAATAAACTATTTTACCTGCAACAAAATTATAGACACACGGAGGAAAATCAATGAAAAACAAAGCTTTAATATTTCGTGGGCTGACCACTCAGTTTTATTACTTCCAGTAATCTTTTAGGAATAATTTTGTACAAGTTCTAAATAAAATCTTGAGGCAAACTATTCCAGACAGCGTTGACAGCAGTTTTAAGTTGGTCGACAAAGTTATATTGGTTACAATCTTGATACACCATTATTGACAATTTTCCTCAGACATTTTCTAGAATGCTCAGTTCTGGTGAGAGTGCAGGTCATTCAAGTTTTTCATTATTGTTCTGTGAAAACCAATTTTTTACTATTTTTGCACTGTCTATGGGTGCGTTGTCCTGTTGGAATTCCTTCACATAAATCACTGAAACTAGTTTTTCTTTTTCCAGTAACTTTTTATAATATTGACTATTTTTGGAAACACTCAGACTGGTGGACTGAAGAGCTAAGGTTTATCATAAGGGAGAAGAAGAACATCTGGAAAATGTTCTGTATAGAGAGAAGTCGGAGCAACTACTAGCTATACAAGGGCGCAAGAAACAGGGTGAAGGTGTCTGTGAAGGAAGCAAAGAGGAAAACATGGGAGGAATCTGGCCGATCTCTTGATAGTGATCATAGAGAGAATATCAGACTCTTCTGGCGAAAAATCAAGACTCTCGGAGGTAGAAAGTTAAAGTAAATAAGAAACATAAAGAATGAGAGAGGATAGGTGGTGTCAGAGGAGAAAGAGGTGCTGGAAGTCTGGCGTAGATACTACTCAAGACAGTTCGAGGACAATCTGGAAAAAAGAGATCGTCCTGATGGGAGACCTAGGGCGGAGGATCAAGGAGATGTCCCGGTTGAGGAGAAGGGCTTAAGAAGGCTATTGCGAAAATTAAGACAGAAAAAGCGGCAGGTCGAGATAACACAGTCTCAGGATATATTAAATAGGGAGGACCAGAGTTGGTAGGAACCCAACAGAACGTCTTCCAAAGAGTCTGGAACGATGAAAGAATTCCTCAGGAATGAGAATACAACATTATAATCCCCATCCACAAGAAAGGGAGTCAAAGTGATTGCTCCAATTACAGATCTATTTGTCTGTCTCCCATGTTTTATAAAGTGTATACGTCTATTAGAGAGCCGGTTAAGACCACTGGTAGGCTGACCTACAGGAAGAGCAAAGTGCTTTTAGACCCAACGGGCAAACTCAGGATCAGATCTTCACCTTGAGAAATCAGATAGAGATGTCCTGGGACCGTGACCGGACATCTATCTGGCATTCTTGGACCTAAAGGCAGTGTTCGATTCGGTGCCCCGAAAAGAAAAGAGTCCTTGAAGGCAAAGAACATCCCTATAATACTTACGAAGGCTATAAAATCAAGTTACCAGGAGCCGAAGGGTGTTGTGCGCCTAATTGGCCAGGAATCAGGTGTGTTTGGACTGGAGAAGAGAGTGAAACAAGGTGACTCTCTGAGCCCCCTTCTCTTTATTGTATACATGGATGAAATCGCCTCAATTTGCAAAAGATGCACAGTACGAATGTACGTAAGCCAATGGAACTTGTGTCCTGTCATTATACAGTTTCTCCTGTTCGCAGACGACATCGTGCTTATTGCTTATATGTATCTGTTTATGTACAATATCTTGCCAAAGCTATCAAATGATCATGAACAAAATTCAATTTCTTAAAAAAGGAACAATTTCTCACCCTCAGTTTTTTTTTGTACTTATAAACGTAGGAGTACACTTACTTTATATACAATATCAATCGTAACTTACCTTTTAAAAATTGTATTTTTTTTTAATTACTTTTCCAGCTGAAATATCTTTGTTGGTTTTTTTTCCCGATATAATTAACAATATTTTATACCTACTTGGAGTTGAATCTGTAAGCTGGAATTTATAATGGAGTCTGGTGCTATGAAGACATCTTATATGTTGAATTTTCAAATTTTTATCTGGTCGCCCAACACAGATATTACAGCTGGAAAAATAGGAAAAAAAATTTTCGATATAATTAATAATTGTTTATACCTACTTAGAGTTGAAATTTATAATAAAATTTGATGATGTAGAGACCTCTTGTGTGTTCAATTTTTAAATTCTTATCTGATCCCCAAGAGATATGGCAGTTGGAAAATTAGAAAAAAATAGTTTTTCGCTATAATTAATAATTTTTATACCTACTTAGTTTTAAATCTAAAACCTGAAATTTATAATGGAGTTTGATGCCTTGCAGACCTTTTATGTGTTGAATTTTCAAATATTTATCTGGTAACCCAACAGAGATATTGCAGCTGGAAAAGTAGAGCAAATTATTTTGTTGTCATAATTAACAATTTTTTTATACCCACTTTGAGTTGAATATTATTATTATTGCGGCGGAACAACCCGGTGGCAGGTTTTAGCCCCCAACAACCGCTTCCGCCAATCGTCACGATCCTGTGCAATTGTTATCCAATTCCTGACACCAAGGATGTAACTCGAGTCAGTTACCACTCCGTCGATCCACTTCAGCTAAGGTCTGCCTCTTTTCCTGGTCCCATGAAGCGGCTCTGTAAGCATTCTCTTCGGTATTTCATATTCTTCCACCCGTGTCAGATGTCCCGCCCATCGCAATCTGCCTAATTTTAAAATCTGGATGATGTCAGGCTCTATAAATGCTTGGTATACTTCCTGGTTAGTCCGTCTTCTCCAAATCCCATCCACGAACACTCCACCAAACATCCTTCGGTCGATCTTTCTTTCGAAGATAAAAGATAAGGAGATCTTGTTCATTAGCTTTGGTCAGAGTCCAAGTTTCTGAGCCATATAGCAGAACAGGACGAATCAGGGTACTATACAGATGGAGTTTAGTCTGTCTAGGGAGAATGTGGCCGATGAACTGTTTTCTGAGCCCACAGTAACATCGGTTGGCATGGACGATTCTCCTCTTCATCTCAGATCTCCCGTCATTATCTTGGATCACCAAGGAGCCCAGGTACACAAAATCTTGGACCTTTTTAAAGCTGTACTCTCCAAAAGCTACACTCTCATTCGGACCAGACACTTCTCCTGTCCCAAGATACCTCGTTTTCGCCTGGTTTACTTCAAGCCCGAGTCTCATGGCCAGTCACACTAATGCTAAAAAATCCTCCTTAACTGCTTGAAAGGAGCATCCAGCGATGTCTATGTCATATGCTAAGAGTTGAACCAGCCGGTTAAAAATGGTGTCCCCGACCTGAATACCGGAGTCCCTGCTTTTTCAACAGTTGAGTCTTAGCCGTCCTGGTGAAAACATCGGTGAGCTGCTACGGATTAAGCAACGGGCAAGTCCAACTTGCCCGTCCAGATCAGTGATAGAAATAATTAACTACCATTTATTCTTCCTCATCGATTATTATTTTATTTTGAATTATTTTATTTTTATTTTTTTACTCGTTTATTTACAAAAAGACGGCAGTTGTGTCTCTTTAAGAAGATTTATCTTTTCTTTAGTCAGTTATTATTGTAAGATACAATCTTTTATTTATTTTTATTTTTCCTTGTGAATTGTTTCAGTTTAATTAAACCTACACATTTTCCCTAATATTATATCTATATACAAAAAACTAAACCGATAATAATAGTCAGTCAAAAAGATAAAATGAATAAGCCGCCTGATATACGATCTCCAAATCAAAAAAGAGTAAAACGAAGTTGGATAAGTACTAGCGAATCTAATATAAATGAATCGTCTGAACTTAAAAATAAACACCAATTCCTAATAATAGAAAAAGATGAAGAAGGAGACCTTAAAAAAGTCTCACCGTTTTTAATATACAAATCGATAAATAATCAATGTGGGGAACCAAAAAACGTGAAAAAATTAAGAAATGGTACAATACTAGTCGAAACAAGAACCAGAGAACAATCTGAAAAACTATTAAATCTTAGAGATTTTGGTTCAATAATAAAAATAAAAGTAAGCCCACACGAAAAATTAAACATAAGCAAGGGGGTAATATTTTGCCCAGATCTAGACGGAGTAGAGGAAAATGAAGTTTTGGAGGAATTAAAGAGATATAATGTCAAAGAAATCAAAAGAATAGTTACCAGAAAGACAGGAACCGAAAGGAAAACACATTTATATGTTCTTACCTTTTCATTGCCCACTCTTCCAGAATCTATTCGCATGGGATTCCAAAAAATAAATGTAAAAATGTATGTCCCTAACCCAATTAGGTGCAGAACATGTTTAAAATTCGGACATTTTGCCGATAAATGTTCAAAAACTCGCATATGTGCTTACTGTGCAAAACCGGAACACAATGGCTTACCCTGTGATTCCATAGTCCCGAATTGTGTGAATTGTGGAAACCACCACTCTAGCCTAGATTTAAAATGTCCCAAATTACTTGAAGAAAAAGAAGTTAAAACCATACAGTTTAAAGAAAAAATACCTTACAATGAAGCCAAAAAGAAATATAAAGAACTTCACCCTGTCATCATTAATATAAATTACGCTGAAGCAGCTAGAAGTAATAGGAAATTAGGAAAAGATGTAGGTAGTCAGACTGATGAATTTAATAAAAACAATATTACAGATAAGATTATTACTCCTCCAACTCCAGAGAGGAGAGAGAGCAAACAGAACAATCCAAGCCCCCACTCCTCGCACCTTCTCCCACCCCTCCCTCCCACCAACTTCTCCCTATTATCTCTAATTCTTTCCTCCCACATCCTGCTTCTACTAGTAGGCTCTCCCCTCCTAATCCATCCCCTCCCCTCAGTAGTCGTGAAAAGCCAACGGTTCATACACGATCTACTCAGAACGGAGAAGAAAGCTCCGAAACATTTAAAGCTCCGCCACTCCCACGACGGAATTCTTTAAGCAAAAATCAAAAAAGGAATACGAGAAATAAAAATGACTCATCAAGAAGTAGTGACGAAATGGAAACATAAGAACATAATATGTATAATGCATTATAATTCAAAAACAACTTATTTAATAATAGTAATAAAAATAAACAACAAAATAACAATAAACAACATATTTAACTCTATTATGTTCATCCTTTCCGATCGATCTATACGTATACAATTTTACAACTTGCTCTACGTTAACAATTACTATGTTTGTTTACTCAGCCGCGTATCACTGGACCTTAATACCACTTCCAATAACATACTACTCTGTTCACTTCTATATGTAAACTATTATCAAACATTATTTGCTAACGATTTACGCAATAAATTTTTAAATAACTCCATATTATACGTAAATATAAAGCTTCCTACGCCAAATATACATACGCGTGGGACATTTAAGTATCTTATTTATCCACTTTTTGTTAATTATTTTTTATCAAACTTTTTTCCTTTTTCTTTATAGAGTTGCTATTATTTTTTATCAATCTTTCTCTCATTTTCTAAATATCGTTGTTATTATTTTTCTTTTAAATTTTCTTTTATTTATTCAGTTATTTGTTTTCTCACAATCACCATTCATACGACTATTACCCAGACTGTTAGCCTAACGATGCAGGCCCAAACACATTATTATCTAATTCATCAATATGTCTATCATCCAGTGGAATAGTAACGGAATAAGAACTCACTATAATGACATGAAATTAATACTCCATGAAGAAAACCCGACCTGTATCTGTTTACAAGAAACCCGCCTGAAACCTATCGATAAATTCTCACTTAAAAGGCATGATATCTATCGTAAGGACGGTCCAATAGTAAATCACGGAGGAGTTATAATAGCCGTAAAAAAATCTTTTTACTCAGAAAAAATTGAAATAGGCTCCCCATTATAAGCATTAGCCATCCAAATACACATAGATACTACATTTTCCTTATGTAACATCTACATCCCTCCAGACCAAAATATTACGTTAGACGAACTTAGAAACCTTTTTATTCAGCTACCCCCAACAGTCCTCTTTATTGGAGATCTGAACGGGCACAGCCTACAGTGGGGCTCACCACATACCAATACCAGAGGAAAAATAATTGAAGAATTCATCGACAGAACTGGTATGTTAGTACTAAATACAGGCGAACCAACTTACCTCAGCAGCTCATACCACACCTATTCATCTATAGATTTATCTATTTGCTGCCCATCACTCTTCAATCGAATAGACTGGAATGTACTTCCCGACCAATATGGAAGTGACCACTTCCCTCTTCGCTTACAATTCTCCAATAGAAGTACTATTGTCAACAGGAACCCACGCTGGATTATCAAAAATGCTAACTGGGACCTATACCAAGAAGTTATTGTAACGCCAAAACCAGACCCAACTAGACTCGACGTAGATACAGGTTGCGAAATTATCACCGAGACTATACTACATGCGGCCGAAATCTCCATACAACTACTTGCTCGCCTAAAAGAATACCAGTACCCTGGTACAATGATGAATGCAGAAATGCTGTTAAAAATCCAAGAAAAGCATATAAAAAATTCACTAAAAACATGAACCCCCAAAACTTTCAAGAGTATAAAAAACAGCGAGCAATATGCAGGAAAACAATTAATAGCAATAAAGCAAAATCTTGCATAACGTTTGTTGAATCAATCAATAGCTCCATCCCTTGCAGGATAGTATGGGACAAAATAAAGAAGGTAATGGGAAATACCACGCCTCAATCTTATACCATAACAAAAGAAGGCAAATTAACTAACAACAATCTCACTGTAGCAGAGGAATTCTCCAGATTTTATGATAATCTATATAATGCACCCAGCTACATTGAATTAGAAGAAATAGATTCCCCCCACAGAAAACTATACAACCTCCAATAGTAATGAAAATAATGATTATAAAAACCATTCACCATTTGGGAACTCAAAACCATTTTAAGAAAACTCAAAGGATCTTCACCAGGACCTGATGGAATAACGTACCAGATGATTCAGCACCTCCCTTCAAAAACTCTACGCTGGCTTCTTGACCTATATAATAACATCTGGCACAGCGGTAAACTTCCAAGCAAATGGCGTGAAGCTGAAATAATTCTCATTTTGAAAGCTGGAAAAGATAAAAGTGAAGTAGCAAATTATCGCCCAATATTTCTGACAAGTTGTCTCTGTAAGGTATATGAGCGAATGATCAATAAGAGGCTCGTTTGGGTCCTTGAAAATAATCACTGTATACAAAACTTCCAATGTGGCTTTAGAAAAGGAAGATCGACTCTAGACCACTTAGTACAAATAGAAGCTGAATTGCAGTACACATTTTTAGAAAAACAACAAGTGGTCGCCATATTCTTCGACATGGAAAAAGCCTTCGACAGAACCAGTAGGAAAACTATAATCAAGAAGTTATCTGGTTAAGGTTTAAAGGGAGAAATTTTGGAATTCATTAAACATTTTTTGGCCAAAAGACTGTTCAGGGTACGCATAGGAGGTGTCACCACGAGATATAAGGAGCAGAAGAACGGATTACCACAAGGCTGCGTTATCAGCACTACACGTTTTTCTCAAGCTATTAATGAATTGGGTAAAAACCTTCCCAGAGGTGTTAAAGCTATGCTATATGTCGATGACCTTGCAATTATGTGCAGAGCTAAAGAAATTCAAGTCATAAAAGAAAAACTGCAACAGGCACTATACCGCATATATGACAGGTCAAGATCTTCAGGATTATGTTTTAGTCACGAAAAAACTAAATGCATGCACTTTTCCAGAAAACGTAACACTCCAATGTCCCCTGAACTACTACTGGGAGATAACATAATACCATTCGTCGAAACTTGCCGATTCTTGGGCCTTACATTTGACAGACGCCTTTCCTGGGAAACTCATACTAGGACACTCAAGATTAGCTGCATAAAAAAGTTAAACATTTAAAAAGTTCTTGGTGGTACCACATAGGGGTCAGACAGGTCTACATTATTAGAAATATCAGACAATTATATGCTCCAAATTAGATTATGGCTCGATTGTATATGGCTCAGCATGCATAACAACCCTTGCAAAACTAGATGCAGTCCACCACACGGGTATCAGGCTATCTACGGGAGCCTTCTGCACAAGTCCTATACTGAGTCTCTGCAATGAATCAGGGCTACCGCCACTTCTTTTCAGAAGACAAAAACTGGCAATAAATTATTTATCCAAATTATACCCAAATACATCTCATCCTTCTCACAGATATATCTTTAAAGAAAAATTTTCCAGGAAATTCCAGCAAACACCAAATAGTACCATCCCATTAGCTGAAAGAATGTCAGCTGCCATCCGTCATATAAAAACAATAACTCTGAACCCATACAACGCAAACTCACCACCTTGGACCTTTGAACAACCAATTATTCACCGAAAATTAGCAAAACATACAAAAGAAACCACTTTGCCAATCGAATACAAAGCATTATTACATGAAACCCTAGCTAAGATACCGGATAATACAATAATGTACACAGACGGATCAAAAAATAATACTTCAACAGCCTATGCCGTGGTGACTCCTCGAGATACGTATAAATATAAATTATCCCCGTTATGTAGCGTATACACTGCTGAACTTAACGCTATCGCTTCAGCACTACACATAGCCATGTCTGCTCCCACAGGTAACATTACAATTATCTCCGACTCTCTCAGTGCATTAAAAGGACTAAATAACATGTATTCCGAAAACAACAACATCATCAAAATCCACGAGTACATCACCATGATCAAATGGCTAGACAAAAATATTCATCTGATATGGGTACCTAGTCATATGGGAATCATAGGAAACGAAATGGCAGATAACGCAGCTAAAGAAGCCCTTGCACTCCCTGGGCGAGGACGGGCCATAGTAAATAAAACAGAAATAGCTCAACCTCTAAAGGAAAAAATAAAACAAGGATGGCAGTCAATGTGGGACGAAAGCCCTCCCAGCAAATTGAAGACAATAAAACAAACTGTGCAGCCATGGAATACTTCAAACCCATGGAATGACCCATGGGCATCTCATTACTAAAAACCAGAATCCGACATGCCCCAAATGCAACAATTTACTTACAATAGACCATATATTTCAACATTGCCCTTACTTTACCGCAAAAATGTCACAGAAAGGTATTCCATCAGATATCAGAATAGCTTTAGGAGAAAATGAAACAACAATTCAAACAGTCCTAAATTTTCTGAAAGAAAATAACTTATTAAAAGACATCTAATTTAACAAACTAAACTATACCATACCATGTTTATTCATATAAAACAAGACTTCAGTATGAACAATAGGCGTTGATGACCGGTAGGTTTTACGCCTCTAAACTAGAACAACCAACCAACCTGCTTTTTCAAGGGCGATATTAAAGAGGAGATACGGTAGGGCATCCCCTTCCCTTAACCCTCTTGAAACATCGAACTCTTCTGAGATATCTCCACCAACCCGGACTGAGCACACGACTGTTTTCATCGTTAGCTTTATCAGTCATATATGCTTCCCTGGAATCTGCAACACTTCCATGGCTCGATAGAGTTCTTCCCTATTGACACTATCATATGCTGACTTGTTGGTGCATTCTAGGAGGTCACTCTTTTTATATACAGGGTGAATTATCAAATGCCTACTCCATCCAGAGAGTATCACCTCTTCTGTCCATACAGTCCAGAGTAGATTCTGAAGGGCCTTCACCACCTCATTTCCTCCATATTTAAGGAGCTCTGCAGGAATTCCATCATGGCCAGGACCTAGATATAAAAATTGAGATTTAGAATGGAATTTGATGCCTTGAGAGACCATTCATAAGTTGAATTTTCAAATTTTTATCTGGTACCCCAACAGAGATATTGCAGCTGGAAAAATAGAAAAACATTTTTTAAGAGGGCTGAATTTTTAAAGGATAAGCTACTCACATTTGATACTTTATATAAATTAAGTGTACTCATATGTTTATAGGTACAAAAAAAAAACTGAAGGTGATAAATTATTCCTTCTTTAAAAAATTACCCTTGAAAAATTGAATTTTGTTCATTCTCATTTGATAACTTTGGCAACATATTGTACAAAAACAGAAAAATATTTGCAAGGCCAAAAGGGCTTTGATTGTACTGAATACAAGGCCAGAATAAACTCAACACAATGTAGTTTATTTAAAAGGCATAGAGCAATCCAGTGTTGAGCAATTTAGAAAACCACACACGTTTACTAACTCTAAAAATGATTGAAAAACTGAAACAAAAATGGACACATTTGCAAATCCGTTACAATAAAAACGTTTAAAAATTATTTGTAAACGATCAAATTATAAAGGAATGGACCTACAAAGTATAATTTTTTTCTGAGGTGGTTGAGCAACCATTTATTTTTTTTTTTTCTGGACCTCTTAGAATGTACTGACCCACTTGTGCCTCTATTAAGTAAATAAATTAATAAGTTTTTGAGAATTATTAATCTCTTGTTAAAAATATTGATAGATCGTTTTAGTAAACAGGTGGACATTAGTTTTGACAGCTAAAAAAAGGTCAACATCACAACTTCCCTTGGAATCAGACTCTGTTCCTGAATTACTACATAAATAAATATGTCAATAAAACTATCTTAAAACAACTAAAGAAATTTAGAAAAGTGAAGTGAAT
Organism: Rhaphigaster nebulosa; assembly: GCA_948150685.1. NCBI lineage: Eukaryota > Metazoa > Arthropoda > Insecta > Hemiptera > Pentatomidae > Rhaphigaster > Rhaphigaster nebulosa. Next base: position 160,924,126 of record OX411307.1, read on the forward strand.
AAAAAAGTGAAGTATTTTTAAACAAGAAACAAATAATATTTTTGGTAATAAATAGTAAGAAAATCATTCAGTAAAATTTTGTAATTTTATAACATGTTGGCATGCAAATAGAAAGTGATATTGAGAAAGATGACCCCCATGTTTTGGGTCGACTTGCATAATTAAAAGATATTATTGACTGATTTCCTTGCTTTTTTTTTACCATCATATAGTGAATTATAGTCTGTATACAAAAAATAATAGATCTTTAATATTTCTTTGTTTCTAGTGGCAATAAAAACAACTTTTAACTTAATTTATAATATTATCTGAAAGAGTAGAGGAAAACTTTTAAATTAAATCTGTTTTGAAATTTTTAACTTGTACCACTCTCATTCTTATCGGATCATATGCAAATATGAGAGTGTGAGAAGTAACAAAATTATAGTAAAACAATGGTGATGCCTTAGGTGGTATGCCTGCACTGTTTTTTTTTATAATAGCTCTCACCGGTAATGTTTACAAGCTAAGTATTGAATAGTTTATACAGGTTTGAAAAAATAAAAATTTAAATAGTTGTTTTTGTTTCAGGTAAATGAATACTGCAACCAGATATTGCATAAACATTTTTCTAGTCAGTTTAACAGTTGTAAGTAAATTTCATAGCTCAATAACATCTCTCTCTCTATTTTTTTTATGGTACCATCACGATAAATATTTGTTTATGTATAGAGGGTATTGAGGTAAAACAATGTAACTCTTAATTTTTAAAAATTGGAGTTTGCATTATCCAATTCTGAAAGGTCAGATCTATACATATATAAAATGTTGTAGTCCAGACAAAATTGTAAAAACGTCTGAGGACCACAATATTTTACCCATATATATATATGACAATATATGACCTTTTTGAATTGGATGATACAAAAATCCAATTTTTTGAAAATTAAGGATTACATCGCTTTACCTTAACATTCATGATATAATAAGGTATCTTTTGTTTGTTTTTTTTTGTTTAAAGGCTCAAAAGTTACTTCATTATGATTTATTATAATTCCATATTTTTTTTATTTGTTAATTATTTTATTCTTTTTTATTTTACTCTAAGGCTCCAAAGCTCACCTAATATTTCCTGTAAGGGATGTGCCCCAGAACAAATAAAGAATTCATTATCAATAATGTCCAACCTTGTTAGTAGAACAATAAAAAAAAGGTAAATATAGTTGGTTATTGTTATAATAAATCCATTAAATAATGTTTTTAATAAATGATTTTGTCATTAATAGAAAATATATAATAATAAAACTGTGTTAAAAATAAAACATCCTTTCGAAAAAACATACAATTAACAAACAAAATTTTAATATGTTATTTATATCATTACAAAAATCCAGATAATGTAAGCAAATTTATCAACTGTTTAATTTTTTTAATTAATTTTATACATTAATTGACTAGTGGGGAATGGCATAGCTGAATGGCTGCATTGGTTACACAAGGATCACAGGATAAATACCAGCTCCTACTCCCTAGTAGAGACTATTTACCATGGGAAGTTAGATCATAAACTCTTTAATTAGAGAAGGCCTACGACTGGATATACTTGTAAAATATGGCAGTATTTTACCACTTGTTTTATTACATTTCCATCACCAATTTCTTAGTCCTTTGCTGACATAAATTTTGTGAAGAGCAAGTGGCATATCTAATATACTAAGGCTCTAAGCGTCATTAACATCTGAGAAGTTAATATCAAAACCACTATTTCTTCCCCATACTTAAACAGTCTCAAAACAATATATCTAGAGCCAGCTGACTTTACACTTTTCAGATCTTCTGCTTGTTCTTCACTTAGTTGAATTATTTGTTTCTGATTTTGTATTAATTCAGACCAAATTTCTCCTATAATCTTCTCAAAGTAATGAGATAGCTCCTTTATTGTTATTCAATTTACTTTGGTTTTCTGTCCAAGTGGTCTAGATTACACAGGCCAAGAGTAGTTTTGGTGCTGGAGTATTTGGAGCTGATTTCATAAGATTTGGTCCTCAGGATTCAAATATGGCATTAGTTTTTGCCGAGAAGGTCAAATTTCTGAGATATAACATTTTAGTGAAATGTATGTTTTACATTATACTAGGTTAAATCCATGAATCAAATCTAAAAATTGAACATGAAATTTTAATTGTTAAATTACACAAATGTTATTATATTAAACAAATATCATTATATTATACAAATATTATTAGTATATACTAATATTATTAGTATATACTAATATTATTATATATACAAAGATAGTATCAAGTCATCTATGGAACCAAGTAGTCACTAAACAATTCAGAAGCTTCTTTTTCGTGACCTTCTTGAATATATCTTGGCACAGCTCCTTTGTAAACTCCAGCAGTAATCTGCCATCATGAGCGGTTCTCCATAATTTTAATATCTTGATGAAATCTTTCACCTTGCTCCTCACTGCTGTCTCCTAAATTTTCAGAAAAATGGTCAAGGTGTCTGTGTAAATAGTGCACCTTAATACTCATGTTACACCCAAGGTATTTAAAATTTTTAAGCATATCATTTACCAGTTCAACATGGTTTTATGCTTTTCGTTGGCCCAGAAAATTTCCGACAACTGCAACAAATGAAGTTTAGGTTTTTTGCTCAGCCTCATTCATGGAATTTACGAAGGCTTGGTCCATAAAGAATTTTCTTATTTCTGAGCCGTTAAATATTCCTGCTTCAATTTTTTCCTTACTCGAGTAAGGCGTTTATCTCCTATAAATGCAAAGGATGATCGGTCCTTATCAAGAGCTTTTACAGACTGCTTCATAAGGCCCAGGTTAATATGTAGTGGGGGAAAGATGATTTTCTCTCGTTCAACTAAGGGTTCGTTAATAACCTTATTTTCTCTAACAACTATGTCTTCTCTCTTAGGCCACTCTTGTCTAACCCAGTGGTGTTTTGTCTCAACTATCCCAGAGGCACAAGAAACAAGGATATTTTGTGTGGCTACTTTGCTGTCCGAGGAGAAAGTTTACCATTTTCAAGTCCACAAAAATCACCCATTGATGTTCACGATATGTTATCTTCTCCAAGACTAAAGCTATGGTGCTATATGTTTCTTTCATTATCATTGAGAGAACTATTGGTATTGAACCATATTTGTTCCCATTGTGTAGAAGAACACATTTCAAGCTTCGCTTTGAGCTATTAATAAATGGGCACCAATCATCTGAAAAACATTTAGAGACTCATTTTTTCCAGGAGTCCTCTAATATTGAGACAAAATACAAGATTTTCTTCTTGAGTGAAGAATGGTAGCAGCTCCTTTTCTCTTGTACGGTAAAAAGAAATTTTTTTTCCTTCAGTCGTTCAGCCTGGAAGCCAGTAATTCAGAAGGTTCTTTTGACAGATTAAGATCTCTGACGAGGCTATTTAACTCATCCTGGTTGAAACGTTGAGGAATTGTTGAAATCCCCTCATAATCACTTAAGTATGATTATTAGTATCAGAGATTATAGGGACAACAATTGTCCTCAGAAAGCTCTGGAAGCTGGTGAAATGTGCTGGGATCGGTACTTCCTCTGAGTGAGGGGCTGGGGGCTTGCAGAAACTAAATCAGGATAATTAGGGATTGATAAATTATTTGCCACTTCTATAATTTTGTTTTATTGAAAACTAGTTCAAAACTAATTCAAATGTTATACATTCATCTTCAGTTCTAAAAACATACAAAAAATTCAAAAAATAGTTTGGTATGATTATACATATTAAGTTAGATGTAATATTAATCAGTATTATAAAACATTAATGAATTATGAACTTAATTAAGTCAAGAAATCAAATACATGTTGGTGCTCACCAAGGTTTAAATGGATTATATCAAACAGAAAAGTTTGTACCAAACTTTTTTTTGAAAAAAAAAAGAAAAGCGGAGTATACAAACTAACCTGTAATGATTGTGCAGCCAAATACACGTAAAAAACTGGAAGATTGCTAAATCAGAGATTAAAGGAAAATATACGTGCATATAATAATAAGACAGATAATTCCAACTTTGCGATTAATTTAAATGAAAAAACCCATAAATTCATCAAAGACTCAGGAGTTAAAATAATACATCAGGTTGAAAACAGCCTCAAATTAAATATATATGAAGCACTTGAAATAATAAAATCCTTCAAATCCAATTCAGATTTTTGCTTAAATGACCAAATAAATATCTCCAATAATCCAATCTTAAATTTATTCGCATCTATAACAGAAAAACCAATTACTCACCGGCATTACTGGAAAAACTCCGACCCTTAAACCGTTTACCTATAAACATCCCACCTTTCTTTCATTGTTAGTTCAGTGCAAGAAGAAACCAGTACAAACTTTTCTGTTTGATATAATCCATTTAAACCTTGGTGATTACCAACATGCATATGATTTCTTGTCTTAATTAAATTCATAATTCATAAATATTTTATAATACTGATTTATATTACATCTAATTTAATATGTATAATCATACCAAACTATATTTTGAATTGCTTATTTTTGAAATTTTTTTGTGTTTTTAGGACTGAAGATGAATGTATAACGTTTGAAACTAGTTTTCAATAAAATAAAATTATATAAGTGGCAAATAATTTATCAATCCCTAATTAGATTGATCCTTCTATACCATCATGCGGATGTCAACTAAATCAGGGTAAGTCCACTTGCTACGGTTGTTTCGATTGATTCCAGTAATATTTACTAGACAGAAATAACAGTCATCGATTTGGTTTTTGGGTTCTCTCCGAACTATAAGGACGGCGAATTTCAAACTTTTTCTTTTCCTGCTAGTCCACTGGCGTAAATGTTCTGTACAAATTTTACAAACTTGATGCGGTGCCCAGGATTTATCCTGATCAGCGAGCTTAACATCAAAGTATCCATGATAAGCTCTTTTAACAAGGTCACTAACAGTCTTTCTTTTAATGTGTATTCTCTGCATATGCAGCAAAACACATCAGCATGATTTACACAAATTCAACTTGAACTCATTTTTTTTCAACTCCGATTTATCCTGCACGGCTAAAAGTCACAAACTGACCTCAAATTTAGTTGAAGCGTTAAAATGAAGGATGGGATTCCCAGTGACGAAGTAGGAAACGAGGAAGGAAGTGGTTAAGTCAAGCAGGCGGCTTTATTTCTTTGCTCACACTTATCTCAAAAAGTAGAGCTGACAGAAAAAAACTGATTTCATATTTAGATTCAGCGCCCCAAATATAGCTAAAATCAGTTCCAAAATCCTAGGCACCAAAAAAATTGTTTTCTTTTGTACGCCTGTTATTGATACAATCTATCCTATATTGAAGAAAAGATCCAGACCCCAATGTAAAGCTTCCAAAAGCCTAGTGATGGCGAAACATGAATTCCGAAAATGAGATGCCCAGACATTGTAAGTGACATGCATAGTTTACAAATGTAGTACTTCAGAATAAAACAATTTCCAATGGAGGTAAGTTGATCATTTGTGAGAACATATTAATCATATGTATTGTTGAACAAAATTATTTTGTTAATCGATGCAATATATACATATTAGGTTCCTAAGTAGAAAAAACTATTAGTTCTTTAGAGATTCCAATGGGTATGCATTCTAAGTACACATTTTCTTGGAACTTACCAGCCTCACTTTCTCTTTTCTGCAAATTTCTGGCATTGAAATCACCCAACAATATTTTTCCTAAGATACTGTCAACAATATCTCATAGAGCTTCAATGAAGATTTTCCTTAGTTGATGGGCCTGTTTTCATTTGGCAAATTAACTGTCGCTATATCAAACAACTTCCCAAGTTTTTTTAAAATTAATGCTATGGAAAAAATTAATTGGAAATAAACTTTTATAAATAAATGTTTAATAATTCAAATCTTTATATCATATCGATTCCTTATATTTTCATATAAAATATTTATATTACATCAATTTCCCAACCAACCAAACAAAATTTAATTTTACCATATCCTTTTTTGTGAATAAATAAAAAATGGAACAATTTTATTACACTGAGTTTTTAAAAATGAATACAATGGATAAAATCAATTAGAAATAAATGTTTTGTAAGCCAGATCTTTATATCATATTGATCGATTCCTTATATTATCATATCAAATCTTTATACTACATCAAACAACTTCCCAACCAAACAAATAAAATTTAATATTTCCATATCCTTTTTTGTAAATAAATAAAAAAGTTTTATTTTTAAAATCACAATTGCTGAGTGATGATATTTTACACAACTTTACAATTCAGTTTAATAAAGAAATGTACTCAAAGATTCCTTTTTCTTTTTAGAAATCTTTTTAGTGTTCTAGATAAGAGTAGTTGGAATCTGTATTTCTTATAAAACGACTGAAAGGAGGTGGCCGCGAGCTCATGTGGTCATTACCACTTTTTTTAGACTCCCCTTAGAACAGCTGATATCTTGATTATTTAAAGAAATCATAAGAAAAAAATAATGAATCTAGAGACTAGGGTACAGTTGGAAGATTCCAAACACAAAGCCTTGAATCTCTAGAATACCAACAAGTCAACGTTTCGCCAATTCAGGCATCATCGGGACAGAAAAAGGAATATCTACGTATGCAGACCAAATACAGCATATCTTACATCAACAGTCTAAAAAATAAACTAGAGACAGTACATTACTCAAAGACATCTAATCACATAATGTAAAATATTAATATATAGTATGTGATTAGATAGAAACAAAAAGAAAAAGATGACGAAGAAGAAAATTGAAGAAATGGAAAATCTGAACCTGGAGAACGAAAGCAGAAAGTTTTATAAGGCAGTCAATTGGTTTAGAAAGGGATATCGTTCTAAGTTAAACATATGTAAAGATAAAGAAGGGAAGTTGATAGAAGCAGAAGCCATAACGATTAAAGGGTGGACGGAACATTTCTCAGAGCTTCTAAATGTAGAAAATGATATTGTTACTAATTGTGAGCAGGAATATGAATATGTGGGCAGTGATGATGGAGATCCACAATGCTGCAGCACACCTAATGTCAAAATGCCTACAAGAGAAGAAATGGAAGAGGTCATTGGTTCCTTGAAAAACAATAAAGCCCCGAAAGAGGATAAAGTAGTTGCCGAATTAATTAAAAATTGTTCAGATCAAGCTATCGATCGCATATATGATCTTATTTGCACAATATGGAATAGTGAGCGGATGCCTGCAGATTGGAAGGTGGGCTTGATATTTTCTGTATTTAAAAAAAATGATAAAGAACAATGTTATTAATTATTGAGGTATAACTTTGCTTGGGACTCTATACAAGTTTCTATCATGTCTTATATTAAGAAGGCTCAAAGCATTCTCCAAAGAAATTTTACAAGATTATCAATGTGGTTCTAGATATAGGAGGAGCACCATTGACAAAATTTTTATAATTCGACAATCGATAGAGAAATGTTACGAATTTAATATGGACCTGCACCTTCTCTTCGTTGATTATAAACAAGTATTTGGTGGCATAAACAAAAACGCTTTAATTAGTATATTAAATAAAAATAAAGTCCTATATAAGCTAATAAGACTGATACAAATGACATTAAATAATAAGTGCTTCATGGTTATGGTAGGGAGGAATATCGGTGAAGAATTTAGCGTCCACCAAGGTGATGCATTGTCTGCTACCCTGTTTATTATCGCTCTTCACGAAGTGGTTAAAAATGTAGTCAAAACTGGTACCATTGTAAGGAAGATGTGGCAACTATATGCGTACGCTGATGATCTAGTAATTATTACAAGAAATGAACTTCGTTAAAGGAGGTGCTAAAAATTATATCAAGCCAAGGAAGCAAGATTGGGCTTGTTATCAGTGAAGGCAGCAATGAACTAAAGTTTTTCAAAAGAAAAATAGTGAGGATAATATACGATGCAAATTTCGAAGATAGAATTTGGAGAATCAAAAGCAATGACGAAATCCAGAGTACCCTAAAAAATGAAGACATAGTCAATTGCATAAAAGCGAGTAGGTTTATACATATGAAGGAGAATATAGTGCAACGGAAAATCCTAGAAGTAGTAATTGATGCTAAAAGAAGAAGAGGGAGACCCCGAAGCCGTTGACAGGACAAAGTGAGAAAGGATGCCAGAGTGGTTGGAATTAGAATCTGGAAAGAGGCTGCCAAGGATAGAGGAAGATGGGCTAATCTTATTCTGCAAGCCAAGGGTCACTTTCACTGTAAGTAAGTATGTGATTAGATATCGCACATCCAGAATAAAGAGGATAAACTCAAAATTTTAATAGTTGGATCTCTATCATTCCAAAAAGCAGCCAGCCCTCAACTGTCAGGACAAACCAATAGACGCTTTAGGCAATCTACCAGCAAAATGTGTTTAGAGGAAACACCCTGGGGGTCTCTATGTAGAACTCAACCTGTGACTGATGCTCTTTCTAACAAAAACACATTTTTTAAGTTGCACCCCTTTCATTCTGGATGCGCGATATCTTGAAAATTTCTTCATTTCTGAATGGCAAAACGTTGACTTGTTAGTTGTTTACTGGTATTTTAGAGATTCAAGGCTTTGTCTTCCAATTGTATCCTACTAATTAATTGATGTCTCTTTTTAAGTTTTTGTTCTTTTATATGACTTTAGAGTTTTAGAAACTAATTTAATCTAAACTAAATTCATAAAAATAAATACAAATCAAAGAAATTTATAATAAAAAACAACTAAATTATAAACTATTCATTGTTAATACTTAATTGCCTCGCCATATGGCTTTTATGTATTAAATTAATGGGCCTATTGGAATATACTAATTGCAAATATAAAATTTACAACTTATGATAGAAATATAAAAAAAAAAATAATAATAAAAAAGGTCATGTTTCAGGTTTTTAGCAATGCAGAGACTGCTGCAGTAAAAAACAACATTAAGGAAACTAATGTATTCAATTTCGTGCGGCTTGTTGTTCTTCGGCTTATATATGGTTTTGCTAAAATGTTGGGATTTAAAGAAAATATTTCAGAATTTGCTGATGGAGCTCTTGTTCCTCCAGGAGAAGATGATGATTATAGCTTAGACGACTATGACAGGCATTATGAACTTGACTATTGATAATACTCAAAGGCTCATGTATAGTTTTGACATTACCATAGTATATTTATAATTAATGAAATAAGAAAATAAAATACAATTAAGTTTTATGATATTTATGTTCAATTAGCCATGTAAAAATATACCAACAAAATAAATGTACTAATTCATTACCAGAACAAAACTTTATAGTAGTTAAATGTATGTTTTAAACATCATATATGCGCCAAAATGAAAAGAGGTTTATTTGAAATGTGTCCCGTAATGATTAACGATTTATAAAGTAAGTTAAAATTTATCTTTACCCAAATATATATTACAAAAATTAAAATACACCAAAACCAGCAGAAATCACTTTTTTGACACAGAGTAAGTGACCACTGTAATATAGAGATAGCCTGATGAAGTATATATTACCGTTTAACTAAAGGTAAGAAAACATTCTCTGAAGTAAAATATGTACTTAATCGTACATATACTAAAATTGTAAATTCAAAATAATTTTGAAAACTGGATTAAGTGAAAGAGTCAGTCTATTACTAAGAACACTTTTCAGATTGAGGTCATGCAATTTACATAAAAAGAACCTAATTACATATAAATAAAAATATTTTATACATAAAATATGGTCAATATAAAATTATAAATGAACTCATTTCTCCAATAACGTCCAAGCATTTCTGATATATTAAAACTTTATTACATGTATGATAAAAAATATAATTATAATTGGAAATTTTGAAATAAGTAAATAACTACAACTAAAATATTTTACAAATTAACTTTATTCTATGAAAAATATACTCCTCATTAACCAATAACATCAGATATAATCTTTTGTATAATAATTTAGCTTGGTTCCCTCCATTATCAATGATATTGATAGATTTCTTAATTAATTTAAGAACAATAAGTTTGTTCAGAAATTGTATTCATTAAAAATACTTTCAGTTAAAGCTATTGTTGAAAATGCTAAATCATATAAATTATTAATATGAAGGCAGGTTGTTATAACATGGAAGCACTGATAGTCTAACTTTTTAATTTGGTTTATATCCTTCAATAACTAACGTTTGAGCATTGAAATAGATAATGGTAGTTACATTTTGAAAGCCAACAATCAGTCTTTCCAGATAAAATTGTAAGGTACAAGTTTTATGAATTCTTCTTTTTCTTGAACAAGAATACCTTATATATTGCCAGAGTTCTATGGTTTAGAACACTCGGCTATTGTGAGGGGTTGTAAAACAAAAATACCTTAAAACACTGTATGTAACTAACTGAAACTACGAAATAATCAGTAAGATATTGCTTCACTAGGAATTACATAAAATGATAATCACATTAATCCTTTAGAAAATTGATCATACAATTTATAGAATGAAATATAATGGTTTAATGAAAAGCATATGATAAAAGCAGCAATGTACAAATAAAAATAACTATTCCAATAATAATGGAATCTCGCCGTTTATGAATATTGATGCGATTCACCAAGCTATTAACAACTGGAAACTTATTAGCAATATCATGAAGCCGAACTTGGAGTCTTTTCATAGTAAGTCGTTGTGAAATTAGATTTTCTCTTGTTTCAACTGCAATGTTAATTTGATCATCGATTAATCTTTCAGAACTGAAAAAGATAAAACATCAGGTTTTACAACTATAAGAATAATAAAAGATAAAATTAATAAATTATAACAAAAATTTATCTTGTAACTAGAAACCAGCCCATGACCAAAATGAAGTCAGAATAATATGTATGTTATAGAGGGTTATTCAGTGACAGAATTGTTGTACAGCAGCCCACAGGCAGATAATGAGCCCCCTCCAGCCATTCCTATCTCCAAAAATAATTACTGCTTTATAGTTAAAAACTAAGTGATAATTTTTAAATCTATGTGTGTCTAATTTAGCTGTTTTTTATACTTGGCCTAGTTTGCCTGTGCGTAAATTCGCCACTAGGAATATTTTTAAGGATATAATTAACATGTTGAACCATACAGCTTACAATTACAGAGATAAAAAAAAAAATAGTCATTTTAATAGATCAACAAAACGTTAAAATTTATCAAAATATTGTTCATTAATAAACAATAAATAACACAGCTCTGCTTCATTTATAGCTTCACAAAGTGGTGCTGTGAATAATTGAATTTCAGCATAATAATAGAAGCAATTTTTTAATGAAGCAGCATCTATAATTACTCTAGGTGATTCATTCTCAAGTTATAGTGAACCAATTGCCAAATGGCAGTTGTATTTTGGGAGTAAGTGGCTTGGATACAAATTTTTTCAGAACAGCAAGAATGGCCAGAAAACTTCTTGCAGAATAAAGTTCACAAAATAATCAAGTATTAAAGCCACATATAAAAAATTCAGTCAAGCGGAATATTTATGAAATTTGTACAACATTTACAGAAACAACAAATTACTCATAGATTTGGTGAAAAATATGAAATTGCGGGAATTTTAATTAGTAGACCAATGTTATGGCCAGGAAAAAATGTAACTGACGGCATTATAGAGGTGCCCGCATAATAGAGAATAGATAAGTACAAATTGTTTGAGTGAGGAACAAAGAAATATACATATAATAAAATATACTTCAACAAATAAAAGAAATATATTGGAAATGCAGAATGTTAAATCGAGAATGTAGAAGTCATTATTCTTCTTGAATCCACCCACTTATTGCATTTTCTGAAATGCCTAATTTCCTAAATAACTGAGCTTTTGAAGCACCATGGTGGAATAAAATATACAAAGTATTAATTTCCTCTGATTATTAAATAGAAATAGGTTGACTGACTAAAGGCTGAGGCCAGACTGAGGCATTTATTTAATGCACCTTTATGGAGCATAACAAATAATAATAATAATATTAAAACATGTGGTGTTAACTGTGCCGTCAACAATAGAAATAAATTAATGTGGTATTTACCTTAGCAGATGTTCATTTTCCTTCAGATTTAGCTCTAATCTCCTATTCAAACTACTTTTTTGTGTCCTGGAAACAAATCATAACACAGTAATTTGTTACTAAAAATTACCAACTAAAATATAGGCATATTAGTTCAGGCTAAATCCATTTGCGCATAAAAAAAAATCATTTTTAATACATAATATTGAAAATTTAAAAAAATTGAAAAAAAATATATTTAAGAATAAAATAGAATAATTAGCAATTTATAATTTATCATTTATGGAAAAAATTAGCTTTAATTTAAATTATAACTAAAAATTTGAAACAAAAACAAATGCAAAAACATATTTGGGTTTAAAATAAATAGTTTTCAGTCAAAATTCAAAAATAAGATGCTAAGTAAATAAATAAATAGCAAGGTTTAGCAAGATGAATCAGGGCCTCTTGTAACTTCAAATTGCCAGTCATCTCTACTTTTTGTGACTGCTTTCCATTTTATCAAACCATAGATTTAGTTTTAATCACAACCACATTGACTCAGCCTTTCCAAGAGTTATAACGATTTGAGTTTATACAGATGAATTAGCAACAGATGGCAGAACTAAAATTAATAAAATTAACTAGAGTTAAAAGTATTTGAAAAAGCAATCCCCACTGGATCAGTATAATCAAATTATATAGTGGAACTTAAGGCAATCATTGAAGCTTGGAAGCTATAAAGGAAACAAAACTAGCCCTCAGACAAAGATTATTTTACTAACCAATGCTTTTTCTGTGCTAAGGTCTCTATGAGGTCAGGAATTTGAAAAATAGTATTAGAATTGAAAACAAATTGTGATCATTATCAGAAAGTTCGGACCGTGACGAGCTCATGGTCCCAGAGTATCTCAAGCCAGAGAGTTGTGGGCTCAATTTTCAGCTGAGTCATTAATCCAAAGAATGGGTAAAAATTAAAACAACTCCACTTTTTTTTTAGACTTTAAGGTCTTAATGTTATATACTTAGCTAGCTTGGCTAAATAGAAAGTTCAGCTTTCTTTAAGCCTTTGTTTTATGAAATTTTATGTGAAACCAACTTTTTGTAGAGTACTGTAACATACTTCCTCACAACAAGTATTCAGGTATTTTTTCATTGCTTCAGATCATATTCACTAGATTTATTTTAATAATATCTGTTTCTCTGCAAGCCTTGATAAGTTCAATGGAAATATTTTCTATTCCTACAGCCACATAATTCCATTTACATAAAAGAGAATAAGATTTAATGAAGTAAAAATATACTTTACAGAAATAAGAATCCTTACTCATACTGCCTTGAAAATAATTCTTCCTTTTCTTTATCAAAATGATAATGATCAATAAATCCTTTGAGCTCTGATTTGTAATGCATAAGCCTTTCCCTATGAATTTGCCTGGTATGGGTTTGAACTTCATCAAAATTAAATGGTGACATTACCTCTCCAAGTTTATCATTGACCTCTCCAAGCTAAACAACAAACACACACATATACATATACATATACATATATATATATATATATATATATATATATATATATATATATATATATATATATATATATATATATGTATATATATATATATATTTACATATACATACATACACATAAATTTTTTAAAATCTATTAAGAAATTGGGAATAAATTCAATAGTCAGGATTTCCGATTAGGTAGTATTAGTTATTCAATACAAATTTCCCTTGATTTTGGAAATTATCTGTAAAAAAGTACTAAACTTTCGTACTGAGAAGAGAGTATTAGGCTAAAGAGTTGATTTATCTTTTTATATCATAACAGTTAACAAATAACATTTTTTTTAATCATTCAACAGAGGGAAGTTTTGGAAAGTGGTGCAGTAAGGAAAATAATGAAAGATATGTGAAACTAAACTAGTTAATCAATAATATATGTTCGTATTATATACCAGGGGTGGATGAAAGAGATCGACGAGAACTGCATTTCGTATTTTTTCAAACATTATAAAAAACCAATCCATAGTAACATAGTATTAAATATACAATTACAAATTGAATTAAAATTTATAATTTTATATATTTCATACAAGTATTAAGTAAGATGCAATGCATAAATATATCAAAAAATATTTAGAGGAAGAAAATACAAACTAGTTATCTCAAATTGATTAATAGTTTTAATTGGAGCCACACCCAACTCAATAAAGATTTGCTTACCATTTATATGTGAACATACAAATAAATTATTAAATCATCAAAATAGAAGAAAATATTTATCTGCAATTTGTTCCATAATAGCTCAATAGAATAATATTGCCAACAGAAGCCATTTAATAACAACATTAAAAGTAAAAGGGCAGCAATATCATTCATGTTGATGAAATTAAGGCTCAAGATTGGTCTATTGATATTCACAGCATTTTTCTTAATTTTCCACAATGGAACCATTCAGGACCAGAGAATCTCTAACCATGGACATCACATGTTTTGAAAATAACAAATAAACCACTATGGTAACATAAACTACTATTTTCACTGCCACAGTCAACGTGTTAAGGCCATAGGAAAGTCTTGCAGCAATTATTCAGGATTCAGTCGACTGGTCCAGAACATCATCTGTCTGCTGATGGATGGCACTATATTTTACAAACTTTACCATCTGTGAATTCTGATAATATATTTACAATTTTATCATATAATTTATGCATACCATCTTTTTCATCATTTGTAGAACGCGTTTTTTCAATCATGAAAAATAAATGGACTAATTTATTAGAAGATGAACAGAAGAACAGATGTTCTGTAGATCTAATTAAATCAGAATTATTAATCACTGTGAATACTCAAAAAGATTGTATGAGGTTTTTTGAAAAAATAAAAAGTTATGTACCCTTATTAAAATGTTCCAAGAGTAACCAAAAATATAAATTTGAAAACTAAATGGATTAATCTGTTAACACATGAATAATTAATTTATAATGAGTGTTATATAATTTATAAGTAATGTTATAAGGTTATGTTAGTAGAATCAATACTGAGTGCATTGATTTTCTAATTAAAAATGTATATCATTTTTTATTGTTCATTTTTTTAAAATTTCCTAAGCCATCCTCTGCCGATTTAGTACTGTCTTACTTTGTAACTTTAAAATCCTGGCAACGCTAAGTTATTTGTAAAAGTTGATAGGGATATGGATATGGCGTGAGAGCTCCAATGAAGAAGATGTAATTTATTCCTAAAGAATCATAATAAAGTTGTATATACCAAGTTTAATCAAAGTTGAGTCAATAGAAAGTGCTGATGAGTCTTGTTTTTTTATTTAAAAAAAAATGAAAATAAATAACATGAATATTATTAATATTAGAGCCAAATAAGGATTAATACAATTGTATAAAAATAAATTTGTAAATATCTAATCAAATTAAGGCTAAATAACAGTATCTGGTATTGCTTTAGTTTTAAGGATTCTTTTTAAGAGAGGATGCAAATTATTCAAAAAGTTTTGAAATTTGTAGGTTAGTTTTCTTCATCAGCTCTGAAAGGGAAAATAAGAACCTAACTAAAGTATATAAGAGGAAACAAAGTGTGGGACAATTACGGACGTGCGGCAGGTATTGACAACGGTAATCATTCCTATGGAAACCATTTGGTTAGTTATTTGATAACTCGTTACAAACGTGTATCTTCTTCGGTTGGCAATACAATTTTCAAATGCAAATCTTCCGACTTTTCATTCGCTTTTCCACTTACACTATATCTTCTAAACGGGTGAATATATTTTTGCGGTTCAAACGATTTTCTGACCATTCAGAATTAGGCTAAAAGGAAAACGAGGGAGAAAATTTTTCCCTAATTTTTATTCAATTTTCCTCTAATATCTCGTGAACGGGTGAATAGATTTTAGCAGTTGAAACGATATTCCTACAATTTAAAAGTAGGCCAAAAGGAAAATGAGTGTGAAAATTCTCCGACTTCATTTTCTTTTCTTCTTATAGATCATGAACAGATGGGTGAATGGATTTTCGAGTTTTGAACGATTTTCCGACTTTTTAGAGGTAGGTGAAAAGGTAAATGAATGTGAAAAGCGAATGAAAAGTAGGAAAATTATTAAACTCAGTTTTATTTTAGCCTAGCTTGAAATAGTCGGTATATAGTTTCAACCGCGAAAATATATTTATTCATTCATGAGATATAAGAGGAAAAGCGAATGAAAAGTAGGGAAACCTATTCCTTTTCGGCTACCACTAAACAGTCGAAAAATCGTTCGAACCGCGAAAATCCATCCACCCACCCGTTCACGAGATAGAAGAAGAAAAGAAAACGAAAAGTTGGAAAAGTTTCACTCACGTTATACTTTTATTCTGCCTCTAAATCGTTTGAACTGCAATAATTCATTCACCTATTCACGAGATATAAGAGGAAAAGCGAATGAAAAGTCGGAAAAATTTTCACGCTCATTTTCCTTCTAGTTTACCTCTAAAAAGTCTAAAAATTGTTCACAAGATCACTAGAGGAAAATTAAATTTACATTTATACTGTTCTTTATTTAATTTTATTAATTCTTGAATTCTAAACTCACAGAGGCTACACCAATGCTCAGAGGCCACTGGTGACTTCGAGGCTGTAGGTTCCTCACCTATGTAATATATAGTGACTTAAGGCATAAACTTAAGTGATTTTTGTAGTAAATAATTTATACTTCTATATAATTTAATGGAATTTACATTGAATTTACATGGAAACTTTTAAAATTTATTTCAAGTGAAAGTTATGTGATACAGGCACCGCACCAGATTTTTTAAATAAGCACAGTTTAAAGAGAGCATAGAGCAACAATAGATAATAACTTAAATAAATGACAAAAATTATATTGATAAAAATAAGCAGATTAAAACAGTTTTAACACCATTATTGAGTGATGGTGATGGTAATTCTAAAAGCAACTGAAAATATTACAAATTACTGGAAGGGAAAAATTTAATGTAGATAGAGGATTGTAAATTATTACTAACTCTACACAATAAATAAAAGAAAAAAAACCTCATCTATAAGTCTCCTGATTTCAGCAGATTCCGTCAGGACAATATCATCATTTAACAGAGCAGAATCTGATGACCTGAAAATAAAAATTATTATGTTCTAATATCAAGGTTACTGAAAGGATAACAACCTCTGATTGATAAGATTTTAAACAACAGACAGTGCTAGTTATAATAAATCAAATAAAATAAAATATAGGAGAACGGCAATGTTTTAATAATAAACATTTTTTATATTTGTAAATATTTATTAAATGTTAAGTTTTATTAATGTGCAAAATTTTATTCATTTATTATTAGCATACTTTTTTATAAATTCGAGAGTTTTTAAATTATATTTGTCGATGTAATACAAGAAGAGCTTTATAAAGGTTAATGCTTATAAGAAAATTATATGAAAACTGCTAAAAAAAAAAAAAAAGAATATATATATATATATATATATATATATATATATATATATATATATATATATATACCTTTATTATATATTATGAATATTTTAATTATGCTATATATTTATAATAAGTTTTACAAATTGTCAATATGAAGTTAATAGTATGCTGTGTGTATAGCAACCAAATACAGTTGGGAAGCACCCCTTTAATAATAGTGTTTCTCTCTACTAATCGGAGTTAGGCAGTAGTTAGCCAAGATAACTACTTGAGAAAAAGGTAATTTTAAGTTACATGTACATAGTGTAACTAGAAAAATGAAAATCACTATTTTACAACAAGCAAATTTTAAATATTTTTTGGCAATGCGTAACTACTATTTGTCAACTACCAATTATGTAGATGTAATTCAAAACTACAACTACAGTAGTTATGATGGTGAATACTAACTAGTAGTTGTAATTGTAGTTAATGTGCTACAACTGCAGTTACTATGCAGCATATAATTGAACGCCTTTTGCAAACTATTAGTTTGTGTTTGTTGTTTGTGAATTAATAAATAATATCAATTTAACTTAAATCCCCTTTTCACACACATATAAAGTAAATTCTTTGAAAATACAGTCTGAAATGTAATTGCATGGTCAATTTTGAAAAGTTTATTTTCAAATAAATCTGTCCTTTCAAATACAATACAATTGCTGATTTGCACTTGTGCTCGAGATTTGTTTTGAATTACAGATTGTGGTTCTCCATTACTTCTAAAATTGAAAAAAAAAAAAAAAATTGCAGGGGTGGTATCACTTCTTTTAGCTCATTTTCATTTGGAATTTCTTCTGGTCCTTCTGGGCTTATTTTTGCAACAGTAGCTGTGAAAGCTTCAAATACCCTGTCATGGTGGGCGCTGTCAAGGGATGTTAGCCATTACTTTTTAAGCAATGAATTGGAGAATGCAGCAATTGTTGGAGCAGATATTTTAAAGAATTGTTCACATCGTTTTTTAATGTTACAGAAACCGGAGTTTTATTTCAAGACACATCAGTGAAGGAATTAATAAATATGACAAAAAAAAAAACATTTTTCTCGCTTTAGAATAAGTCAAAGCACAACCGTTAGTGGGGCTGAGCATTTAACATATTCTTATATGGGAAATCCGTATTAGACAATTGATAAGGTTGCTTGACTTTCAACCAGCAGTATAATTGAGGAGATTTTTTCTCACTTGTAAAGATTTGCTGGGTCATACTGCAAATTCTGCCAGGATCTCCTGCCCATTACAGTGAATGCCTCAGTAGTTTCTGCAGAATTTCACTAGATTTCTATATGTGAGATATGCTGTATTTAAATGATATATTCCTGTGCTGTGTTGTATATTCCATTGGCTTTGTGTTTTGGAATCTTCTAATTGTTTTCTAATAATTAATTAATTAATTATATAATATATAATCTAAATCAATAACTTGTAGAACAACTTATTAACGAAGAAGCAATATAACATAATCATATTAAATGTATAATGTCATATTAAATATAATATATACTAAATAAAGTAATCATATTGCAACTAAACACACTCATTTTATTTGCCAGTGAGAGTACCAGTGTCCATTGACTGTGAAGAAGACAAAGCGCAGTGATCGTCACTATCACTATTAATATTTAGAACACGAACTTGAACAACCATAGCCATTACTAGTACTAGTGTCATTAATTTTGAATAATTAATTAAAAAGTACACTTCTGTTACAAAAGCAAGAACACAAAACTCATGCAATGAAACTTTCTGGTATTTCAGATAGAAGTAACAAGGGAAGGCTATGGACGTTGCATCACCGATTTCAATGAAAATTTTTTTGGTGGTACTAGGTCGAAAAATATTAGATACATGACCAATGGTTGTTGCCAATGAACCATAGGAGCCGAGAAAAAAATCATTTTATAAAATTTCAACAATTTTTTGTATTATTTTCTCTGCATAAATTTCAAGGTTCTCATATACCAATCGATTTGTTTTTTTGTGTAAAATGAGAAAAAAAAAATTGTCAATTGTATTAAATGTACAAAAAATTACAAAAACCAAAAGACACTTTCTGTAAAGTAGGACAACAAAAACTATTTTGGGAAAAAAACAAGTCAGATTCGCTTTTAGCGTTCTTAAAAACCCTTAAATACGAATTTTCATGGAAATAAAAAATTGAAATTTTTGACTTGATTTTTCTGGAGTATTTTATTTTCTCTGCTGATGTCTGAAGTTTAGATAGCATTCATAACCCTTCAGGATTTTATCCAAATTCAATGTTACTACAACCGCTGGAAAGCTGAATTTCCAATCTCTAACCCATACCAATAACTTTTAGATTTATGCCTTTATAAGACAAAGCAAATAAAAAACATTTCATTTTATATCTCCGATTCTAATTTGTTTACTGACGTCGAATTTGTTCTATTCCGTGTAATTTATAGGCCCCTAAACCACACCTAAGTTTCGTATGGATCGGTGGAGTCATCTAGAAGCAATCGCAATTTTTGTGATTTTAGTAAAAAAATTGAAGCCCCTTGGTAAGGCGAAAATTTGGAGCAAAAAAATTGCTATGATGAAAGATTGCTATGAAAATTCGTATTTAAGGGTTTCTTGAGATACGAAAAATGAATATCAACTTTATTTCTCCCTAAAAAAATATTTTACCCCACTTTCTTACTTCGCACAGTGTTTTGA
This sequence comes from Rhaphigaster nebulosa, assembly GCA_948150685.1. Taxonomy (NCBI): domain Eukaryota; kingdom Metazoa; phylum Arthropoda; class Insecta; order Hemiptera; family Pentatomidae; genus Rhaphigaster; species Rhaphigaster nebulosa. The sequence goes on from OX411307.1 coordinate 160,944,269, forward strand.
ATTCTCCCATCATAGTGTGAAAAATCGTAGCGTGCTTGCTATTCGAAATTGCGCCACCAATTGTGATTTAATTTTGTAAGATTCCAGTTATCATCTATTTACGATAGCAAATAGATAATTCTATGAATTTAATCATTTATAATAATGCTAGATAATAATTAATAATTGTATTTATGGATTTTATAAAAAATTAAATTATTTATTCAAAAAGTTCAATAAAAAAAAAGTTCTATTATGGTCATTTATTTTCTAGAGCATTTATAGTACTTATTTCAATTATTGTTACTTTTTAAATATTAATTTAATTTTTAATAAAAATAAGTTAAATACAATTATTTTTAATAAATTCAGAAATAAAATCCACAAAATTATTATTTAACTGTATAAAAATAAGTTAAATATATGAATTAAATTAATTCAATAATGATTATGTTAAATTAATGATTCTTTTTTCCTATCATTTATTTCTCTTTATTTTTTATATTCTATGTGATTCGCCAGATTTACATTTTTATGAAATTTTTTAAGTGCCTTTCTTGGAGATTGTATACCTTCCTTATAATCTCAGTTCAACCAAGGAACAGGTGGTCTTCAAAACAGTCCTAGGTTATTGGGATTGAGACCTCTGCAGCTGTCAGTATAGCCTGAGTTATAGCTGGGCATTCATCATCGATAGTAAAACTATTTGGGAGATCTTGAGATGGGAAGTTAATGAAGTGAATAGAGACCAATCTGCTTTTTCCAATATCCGTCTAAGCACCCTGTGGTTATAGCAGTTAGCACTCTTAAATTTTAGATGGACTTTTAAAGACTAGACGGGAAAGATCTATTGATGAAAAAGTGCCAAAGGTGGAGCATAGATATGTTGGTTCGCCGGAATTCAGTATCAGAAGATTAATTAAATCTAAAAAATGTTAAACAATTCAACATCTAGAATTTGTATCTTCTGATCCCCATATTGACTGTGTCCATTGAAATCTCTGGTGTACAAAACTGGTTGAGTCAACTGTCTATGGATATGAAGGTTTTCTATCTCTATGGTGTTGTCTTGAGGAAGTTAAATATTGCAGACTGTAAAAGTGATATTTACAAGGGGAGTACCAACATGGGAATCACGGATTCCGATCAATTTTATATATGTTATAGGGTAGGGTCCTCTCAATGCTTATGTAAAATGGGTAAGAGGCAATTTGCTTTCATTCTTGAGAAATATCGATTTGAAGTTCTTGTTGCTATTTATGTAAACGCGGCTGCAGTTGCAGTTGCTGTTGCTTCGCGGTAACGCGTCTGATTACAATACAAATGGTTTTCAGTTCATATCCTCAAAATTGTGATTTTTTTTTAAAAATTCTTTTATTGCTTTTAATATCTCTGACATGTATAAATGATTAAATATTGCATTCATTAAATTTTTTGTTTCAATTTAATTTAACATAGACACATTTTTTTTCAATTAAGCTTTTTTCTATGGTTATTATTTATTTGTTAATTTAAAAAAAAATAATAAAATATTCAATATTCAAATGTTGACAGTGATATAGAAATGAAATCAAATAAAATAGTTACAATTACCATAAAAATAGGAGTTGTAATAAATCTAATAACAAAGTGATTAGTATTGTCAAATATAATCATGACAACTTTTACTCACTAACTCTCATCATTAGATTGACTCACAATTATACATTCATTCGGATGATAATCATCATAGAAACATTTGAAACATTGACTTCTGTCATAAGCTGTACCTTTTTTAAACTAAAATTGTTTCAATTACATTTTTTCTTTCAAATTGGTTAATGAGAAACATAATTCATTCACATTCCTCTTTCATCAATCAGCCTGGAAGCAAACCAAGTATACTGAATCATCGCTGTCAATTTAAGTAAGCTCAATTGATGCAATATAAGGGAATGAATTTTTATGACTAGGTAAATTGTGACAAGATCTTTGCTGATTGTTAGCATAGAAGGTAAACATTCTTATGAAGGTCACTCAGGTAGTTGGTTCCAAAGCAGATAATATATAAAATCAGATAATTATAACAAGTTTAAAATGTTCTGTTCGAAAGTAATTAATTTTAGAAAAAAACACCAATGTGATATACTTTCAATAATAATAACATTAATGTTTGTAGATTTAGGTGAATGCTTTTATATAGAGAAATAAAGGCAGGCTGTTGTTATTTCACCAATTTTATTTATTTCGATGCAAATTTTCGGCCTACAAGCCATCCTCAGGCATCTCTGTAAAAGGCCCTTACTTAGTTTAATTTATAACACATCACAGAATTAAATATACTTAAATATTCTAATAAATACCATATACATACTAAAAAATATTTAAAATGCATATGTCATATTTAAGTCCAATCCAGACCAAGTCCAAATATACAGCATCACTAAAAAATAAATAATTATAATAAAAACACAATAACGAAATTGAGGTTTGATTATTAATATCATTACAGTTTAAAATGAAAAATTCTTATTGAGTTAATATCAATAAAACACAACTTCAAAAATAAAACAAGAATAAGGGAGCCATCTCAGTCATCACCGCCATCATAGGTGAAACTCCAAAGAAGAAGGCAATGCAATGTTATAGCCAATTATGACAACTGAATAATTTACTAAGCAATCATTAATAATTATGCTACAATTAATCTACATACATTGAAACCCCTAAAATACAATCTATTAATTTAAATAAATTAAAACTTCAATTTAGTAATTATATTAGCATATGTGCTATTCAAACCATTAGTATCAGATTTAAAATTGCACACTCTATTCTCACCAGTAGCTTTAAATAAAATTTGAAAAATAGAATTGGCCAACACATTTTCATATTGACGCCCAGGCTGTTCTCCTTTTGCAAATCTTATGGACTTCATTTACTAGTGAATGAAAAGTAATGGGCTCAGCATATCTCCTAGCTTCACTCCTCCTTCCATACGGAATGGTTTAGATGCTTGCCCGTTTATATGTACTACACCTTTTGGGTCTTGGTATGTCGATTTTATAACATCTATTAAGCTTTTTGGGACTTTCTTTGCCTTCAGGTCTTCCCATATATACTTCCTAGGAACGGAATCAAAAGTGGATTGCAGGTCTAGGAATGCAAGGTACATGTCCTTACCTCTCTCCCATGACTTTTCCAATATATTTCTTAGGGTGAAGATATTATCCCGTGTTTGCGTTCCAGGACGGAAGCCAACCTGTTCCTCTTCCAACTGATTCTCTACCAGTTCTCTAAGTACATTTTATAAACTACAAAGGAGAGACCTATCGGCCAGTAGTTGCTACACTTGCTCTGATTCCCTTTCTTGTGAATGGGAACAATGACATTGATTTCCCAATCCTTTGGCTTCATTTTGTTGTCCCATACTTTCTGAAATAGGGTCTGCGGAACTTTAACCGTCTCTTGTCCTCCATACTTAATCATTTCCAGTGGAATGCAATCATATCCTGCAGCTTTGCCCGTCTTGATTTGCTCTCTCTACATCCTCCTCCCAGATAGCTTCTTCATTGCCTGGACGGCTTCCTTCGGTTATCATCTCGTTGAGTTCTGGTATTTTTTTTTCCAGCAAAAACACTTTCATAGTGTCTTTCCCACCTATCTAGAATTTCTTCTGGCTAGGTATGAATTTTATCATCTTCATTCCTTACATTTCTTATCTTATTAATACTTTTGCTTTCTTCAAAAATAATTTAATATTTTCATAATAGTCCTTGTCCAGCGATTTGCCGAATTCCTCCAAGGATGTTTCTTAGCTTCACGGACAGCTATCTTAGCCTCATTCCTTCTGAGTCTGTATTCTTGTAGGTTCAGTTCCGTTCATTGAGATTGATATGTTTTCCAGCCCATTTTCTTTTTGTTTACAGCCATTCTAACTTCCTGGTTCCACCATTTTGAGCCCTTTCCATTTGTATTTATTTTCTTCAAACCACATACATTCGCAGCAGTTGTTAAAACTGTTGACTTCAACTTGTTCCATAGTTCCTCAAGTCCCGCTTCCAAGTCAATGGTTCTTAGTCTTTCTTCCAGAAGCTTGGTTTACTGTTCTCAACTGCTTCTAGTGACTGTATATTAATTTTTTCATAAGACTTGGTCTGCTGTCTGCGCTCTTTTAAGATGCATGTATCTGCTATCAACAAGAAGTGATCAGTGCTGATTTTGGTACCTCTGATTACTTTTACATCAGTAAAGTATCGCCTCAGATCCCTATCATAAAGGATATAGTCAATAAAACTACTTCTTTCACCTGAAGAGAAGGTAAATTTATGGACTCTTTTGTGTGGATAAAAGGAATTCCCAATCAGAAGATTATCATCAATGCAAAAGTTGATCAATTGTTGGCCATTATTATTCAGTGACCTTTCCCCACTATGTAGTTCTATAACACCATGTGCACCTCTGTGATCCCACCCAGTTGTTGACGAATTGAAGTCACCAATCAGCATGATGTTTCTGCTTTTGGCACGGCATTGGTTTATTGTTCTCTCCAAGTCGATATAGAACAGTTTCTTATCCAATACAGATGCATCCTCCGTCGGTGCATAGGCCTGTATCAGTGCTGATTTCCCAACTGAGAGTTGTATGTCAGCCACTATTATTCTGGGGGAAATGGGTTTCCCATCCTCTACTTGGCTATATATATCACTCTTCATTATCATACCAACACCTTCCATTGTAAAACTGCCTTCTGAAACACCTGAGTTAATGATAACATGGTCATAATCCAGTTTCATCTCTCATCATAAAATGAGGATGAACTTACGGTAGATGCGATATAGGAAAGGCCATGTTTACCCTGAGATATAGGAATTGGGAAAGACAAGACCTCATGTGGGCAGGGCTGCAAGATCTCTGAAGTAGACCTGTTTCTTACCGATTTCGTAAGGAAGTATCTACCCGCTACCCCTTAGCATAACACCAAGAACTTCAAATTGATATTTCTCAAGAATGAAGGTGAATTGAGTCTTACTACTTTGCATAATCATTGAGGGGGCCCTATCCTATAACATATGTAAAAGTGATCAGAATCTATGATTCCCATGTTTGGTACTCCCCTTGTTAGATGAAGTGCTATTACTTAAAGTGGGGAATCTATTTCTACATGAAGGTAATACCTGTTCCTTTTACGGCTATTGCTACTCCTCTACATGCTCACTCATGATTTAGACTACAATCTGTTCTGTAGACGTCGAAGCCTTTAAGAGTAAATTGGTCTGAAGGTCTAAGGTGCTTTTCTTGGAGGCATATGCATAATGAATTTTGATCTATGATTAATATCTTCAAATCATCGGACTATGATCATAGTTTAGCATTAGGAAGAAAGAAAGAAAGAAAGAAATAGAGAAAGAGGGAAAAAAATAATAATAAAAGTAAATAAATAAATAAATAGAATAAAAATTGTGTTTCAACAAATATGATCTTTTTCAAAATAATGTTTGTTGTTTTTCTAGAATGAGCATCAGCTAGAATAGAATGGAGGCCACAGGGAGGAAAGGAATTTTTATTTTAGTGTAAGCTAAAATTGACTGAAATGATGAAAAGATGCATTACCTTGAGTATTTTGATCGGTGTTTGTGCATTTTACAAAGTTTACTGAAATCATTGAGTTTTTCATCTATTTCTGATTCCAGAGAACGAGCTTTCCTTGTCAAACCTAGAACAGTAAAGTCTCTGTAAGTTATGTAAGTGGGACTAGCTGCATATATAAATTAGAATGTTTTTATATTTGAGCTGTGTATACCTGATACTGATAAGTGATATGAAATAAGAAATAACAGTAGTGCTGTAATACAACATGAATCTCAAATTTTTTCACAACACAGCTCAGTATAAAGCATTATAGTTGAAAGCAATAAAATTTAAAAATAAATGAGGTAATGAAAGATTAGGGAAATGATCACTGAAGGAGATAAAGAAATACTTAGTCTTCTGGAAGCACCCAATATGCTTAAATGCAAAAAAAAAAAGAAAAAAGAAAGCATTATGCCCACCATCTTATGCTACAATATAGAATCATTCGGAGCTGAGGAATACATCCACCAATGTTAAAAGGGACAGCAGTGACAAATGGAACTTGACAATACACAAACCCTCAGAGATACCAATGAAAATAGAAAAAAAAAAAAAATTAAACCATAGCTAACAGCATTCAGGAATAAAGAACGAACTACCTTAACAAGATGGGCCGCATTGTGTGGAAAATTATTGCATGTCAGCTATATAAGAAATGTGACCAATAGACTGCAAGAATTTTATTGCAGCATTTCACTCCTACCAACCAAAACCATACTGATACAGATCAAGTATTCTTTCCACATGAGGGAGTAATAGACCACAAGTTTTTCTAATGTTTTGTTTGACAGATTACTTCCCCATGTAGAAAGAATACTGGACCTATATCAGTATGGTTTAGGTTTTAAGAGGGGAAAGTCGACAACATACCAGGTATTTACTCTACGACAAATATTGGAAAGAGAACATGAATAAAATATTTAAACACACCACCAATTTTTAAACTTCAAAAGTGAATATGACACAGTTGATAAGAAGAGGCTGTCCCTGCGCTTAGAAAAATTGAGGATCCCAAAGAAACTTATCTCCATTTGCCAGATTATGATAAAAGAAGCATTTCTGACATTGGGAAAGACAAAAAGACAAATTATGATCAGTGGACAAACAGGACAAGAGGAACAGCTCTGGACTGACTCATTCTCCTCTAATAAAAATTCACTTACCTTAGAAGCATGGTAAGTACAACAAATAATAAGTCCAATGAAATATGCAGCAGGATCAAGAAATCGAATGGCTGTTTCTTTGGACTCTGAAGACATCTCAGAAGTTGCTGGTTATGATGCCTTAACTGTAACTTATGAAGCCTTGATTTGTTCACTTCTAACTTATAGAGGTGAGTTAAGGACCTTGACCAAAGCTGATAAACAAGCACTCCTTGTCCATGAAAGGAAAATTCTGCACTGTTTGAAGGAAAATATATGGGCAGGAATGGCGAAAGAAGGTAAATAAGATAAGAAGATAGGGAGCTGTTACACCCTATGGAAAGAGCCTGAAGTCTCCAAATATAGGTGATTTGTCAGACTGAGACAGGCGAGACACAGCAAGGATGAGTGAGGACAAAATACTAAATAAAATCTCATACGGATGATGCCATGTTGATGCAGCAGTTCAGCATTCTCAAGCCAGAAACGGTGCCAGTTTGAATCCAGCCAATGAGGGTTGACTTTTATTTTGTGGCAGACCCACATAATACATTTTAAATCATGTAATTTATTATTATTTAATAACTATATAAGTAATGTATACAAATTAGCCACTTGTACTGTTCCTTGTTTAATTAAGTATAACACTTTTTACCAAGATTAATTGTTATCGAATAGTCTACAATCATATAAGTTTGAAACTAAGAGTCTGTCTATCTCTTTCTATGAAGTTTCAAACTGATTAAAGGTGGCCACACAAGATCAAGTATGCATGATCAATCATTTTGTTCAAGTATGCTTGAAATCTCCTTCAACTACACACGGTCAAGCATGCTAGAACAAGGGCCAGTTTTTTCTTTGACAACGTTGAGCTCGACTGACAAAGCGCTTGCTTTGACTGTTTTTTGCCTTGTTCACAGGAGAAAACACAAAAGAAAAAATGCAATTTGTGGTGTTAAGATTGGTTGATGAAAAGAAAAACATATTCCCATTAATTCATTGAATGAATTAAAGATATATCCAAATAATTGGAATAATTATTTAATTGCTATTAAAATATAATTATTTAAATTAAATTATAATTATTTAATTCAATAAATAATATTAATTTAATACATTATAATTATTTTATTTAACTAAAATTTCTATTAATGTAACCAAAATTATCTCATTAGGGTAATATAAGGATAAATGATAATCATTCACCAGTCCGTAATTAGCTTTCGATCTAGACATTACAAATTGCCCTAATAAAGGCCTACAATATAGTACAAATAGTTAAGTTCCACCGGTAAACTATAAACCGATAAATTATTCTGTGAACGCATTCTTTTAGCACTATAAACAAAGCCTAACAACTTTCTCACCCTAAAAAGAAACCTACAGGGTAAAAAAACCTAAATCTAGGGGAAAACCCCAATCTGGCAACACAGACTTGATCTAGCACTGCCCGTCACTGTCAAACACGTTCAGTTTTGTTTGAAAAGCGAGGCTTGATCAAGCATACATGATTCGAATTCCATCAATCATCAAGTGACTTGTTGAATCATAATGCTTGAACAAAACTACCCTTGACCATATGTGGCCACCTTAAGATATCATTTGATGATTGCATGTTCTGTGACTGTGCTAATTTGCATTGTTACAATGTATATGTTCGTAATTGGCATGCATGATGTGTAATATTTATCTGAGCAAGGTGAGAGATTAATTAGATAAGATCCACATTTGGTATGTAAAATGTGATCGATAATCCTGAAATATGAACGGCACCTTAATGCGTTCAAGAGCAGAATGCTAAATAAAATGTTCGGTTCCATAAAAAATATGAGGAGGAGAAAGGAGAACACTATACAATAATAAATTGAGTGACCTGGACCTATAAATGTAACTGATACTGAAAACCATACAATTGAAACTGACATATAAAGTGATGCAACGAAACTCTAAAAATAACCAATGCTAAACTGACACAGAAATTCCTCAGGAGAATACGATAAGATAATGTTAAATTTGATTTTATGAAGTAAAATTAAGAAAGAGCTCTGTAAAGGGTAATATGCTGCAACCCACTTTGATGGTATAGTCATTGAACCACTGAGTTCTCTAAGTCTTCCTTTAGTTCCAATAGTCTGATAAAAGTGTATCTTTATTTAACCCTTTCGCTGCTACTAACACAGATCTTTGCGGTGAAGTCAGCGCTCCTCCAGTGCTACAAACACAGATCTGTGATTTTGAATGACTGCTGATCACACATATCTGTGTGCCTGAGAAACGGCATCTGGCGGTTGCTAGATCAACTAATACTCTTTGACTTGCCAGTAGTGTAGGTACCTTCTTTTCAATCTATGCCAGCTTTCTGTCCATTCGCCTTCAGACCTTTTATACCTTGCTTAGGATGAATCCTTTTACCTGGTCAAGTTCCTCAGTCAAATCCCTTGTGAAATATGTGATACACCATTATTTTTATTGTCATGTTTAAAGTTGTATCACACACAACAAAATTATTAACAAAAATTAATTTAAAAAAAAATAAATTAAAAAATAATTTTAACTCTAACAATGCTGGTCCAAAGTCCGGATGAAAAACGACTATGGAATTTTAATTTAATCAGAAATAATAACTTTGAGATGGTAAGCTCCCAAAAAGAACTCAGCACTGGACGGTTGCTAAGGCACTAGACACGTAGCACCCAGTCAAGGTCAAGCCTTGCACTTGACTAACCCGCTCCGCAGTGAACGGGTTAATAGGGTATGAGTTCACTTTCTCCTAATTCTTTGCCAAAAAAGTTAACTATTCATTTCATAATGTTTATTTCTGAATCCCCCTTTACCCAACTATAGGTCTGTTCCAACCTGAATTTTGACTATCATCAAACTGTCGGGCATATGTCCAGTATGGTTTTTCCTTTTCAAAACCTGTATCCCGCATGTGCCCGAAAATTTGATGATAGTCAAAACTCCTGTTAGAACAAACCTTATAGAAACTATTTCCCCAAAAATTTAAAGATTAAACAAATTTTGTTGAATTTGGCAATCAGGCAGTCATACATCAAAAATGTTAAAAAATATGTAATATTAATATGTAGTTTATTCTCTGATCCAGTGATCCTAATGACGTGTGTTTATGAGCTTTTACCATCTCCCTCAGTCAGTTCATCTTAACTGTCGGAAAAATTAACAATAAATGATGTATTATTGTAATTGAAAGAATATTTTTATTTATGAACCTTTAACAGGATTAATCATAGATTCTATAAACATCTTGTTAAACTGCTTTTGAAATGCTTACCTCAGTAACCCAAAAGACATGAATTAGATTAACAGGATAGTTGAGGGTTATGGTTGAAACCAGATCTACTTAGCCTCACAAGGATAAACAGGTTGCTACTAACCTTAAAAAGCAACAGCCAATCTAGAAAAAAGTTCTCATTCAAGACTACTCTTTTTTTAGATCTGGTACAGGATTTTTTCAATCCTATACACTTTTCCATCTTTTTAAATAAATTTAATTTTGTTCTTAGAGAACAATGAAATGATACATTATTATTATTTAAAAAATGAGACAGTGTCATAATTATGAAAAAAAACGGTTTAGATAATGTGAAGATGTACTGAAATAAATAAATAATCAAACACTAAACAGGAGGAAAAGTTTCAAGGCAGTTAGATTTAAACATTGACAAATTAGCATCTTATAAGAGCAGCTAAGCTTATGAAATTAAACTTAAAGCTACCTTGGTAAGCGTCTGTCATTACACCAGCTACCTTTAAACACTGTCATTGGTAGTAAAAACAAACATGGATTAGTAATGGTGAAATACGAAATAATGACATAGAGATTCAAATTTACAATAAGAAACACAATGATAAAAAGGTTCCTCTTATTAACTCTTAATACGACCTCAGGAGAAGCTCTGATTTTTTGGTTACTTATATTTATTTTAAATTAAAATGGTGATGTTTTTTATTTTTGTTATTAAATTATTGGTTATTACTAAATTACATTATAATTATATATATCTTATATATTATGTATATACATATCTTGTCTTGATAGGGGAAGGAAATTTACTACTTAGTTAAGTTTATTAAAAATTTGAAATTGTTGGAAAATCAAATTATAATTATTTTTTTCTAAACTTTCGAATACCTTTTTTTTAAATGAAACACACTTAATATTCTTATAACGAATGTTCAGTGTGTTTTAATTAGAAGGTATTCAAAAGTTTAGAAAAAAAATTTAAATATGATTTTTCAACAATTTCAAATTTTGTGTTGCCACACTATCCAAACCATCATAGGCATTACAACCAGGTACGGGTCTTCGCCGCATCAAGATATTGCCTCCATTCCTCTCTGTCTTGCGCAAGGGTCTGCCTAGCTCTTGTGTTCAGAAGTTTCTAGGCATCGGTTTCCAACTCGTCATCCCGTCTCAGTCATGGTCGCCCTCTCTTTCTTTTTCCGTCCACATATCCCAATAGTATTTCCTTAGTTCGTGAGTCACCATCCATTCTGGCGATAAGCCCAGTCTATCCTGTCTCGATAATCATATATATTGAACCACACCCAGTTCCCGGTACATATGGTACAGCTCTGCATTGTGCCTCAGCCTATACTGGTCGCCATCCTTAACATGGCCAAACACACTTTTCAAAATCTTTCTCTCAAATGCCTGTAAACTGTTGACATCCGCACGTAATAAGGGCCATGTCTGTGAGGTATAAGTTAGTACAGGTCTAATCAATGTTTTATACAGAATTGTTTTTGTATTTCTCGACAGCAAATGTCTTCTTAGTTTTTTTGCCAAGCCAAAATAACATTTGTTTGCTGTGGTGATTCACCTTTGTATCTCTGGGCTGGGCAGATTGTCTGCACATACTAAGGATCCTGAATATATGAAATTACTAACACTTTCAAAATCCAAGGACAGCAATTGAAAGAGTTTCACATTCAGAAAGGTGTTATACAAGGAGACCCTCTTTCCCCAATTTTATTCAATATGGTGCTGAATAAATCCCATGATATCGATCCGCAAAAGGGCAGAGGGCTGTATATATAGCAGAATGACTCAACATTTAGCGTTTGTGGATTGATAACAGGAAGGACAGCCAATGTGCTCCTTCGTTACTGCAATGAATCAGCAAGGAAAGTAGGATTGGTTATAAATAAGGAAAAAACTAAACATATGATAATAACCAAGGAAAAAAGAGGTAACAGATATATCGAGGGGGCTGGAAATAATGGCCAGTTAATAATGGCTTCGAGAGAGTATCAAAGTTTAAGTATCTAGGCACTGTTATCACTGAGGACAATAATATTAAAGAAGAAATCAAGGCAAGGATAACAGCTGGTAATGGGTGGTATTGATCTCTGATTAAAATCTTCCGAAATCGAGACATATAAAGAACTCTCAAAATAAGGGTATACAGGACGGTCATGCAACCAGTTGTTAAGTACAGAAGTGAGTCCTGGACACTAACACTCCATGAGGAAAGGGTGCTAAACATGTGGGAAAGAAAAATCCTTCGCAAAATTTATGCCCCCCATTGAAAAAGGGAACCTTTGACAGATGAAGACGAACGAGGAGTTAAGGAGCTTATATGAAGCTCCAGATATTGTATCCACCATAAGGAGGGGAAGAATAAGATGGCTGGGGCATGTACAAAAAATGGAAAATGGTCGACTCCCTAAAATGATAATGGAGGGACACCTGGGTGGAAGAAGACGGAGAGGTAGGCCTAGACTTCGTTGGTTGCAGGACGTGGATGACGATCTTCGGACTCTGGGTATTGGAGGATGGTGAAGGGCCACCGAGGACAGATCTGAATGGAGGAGGATTGTGGAGGAGGCGAAGGTCCTTCAAGGACCATAGTGCCATCGGATGATGATGACTTACACTTTCAAATGTGTAATCTCTAAACGTGACGAGGTGATGGCCGTGGGGGGGTTGGAAAGGATATATTTGGTCTTTGCCTGGTTAATTCGCTGACCCATTTTCTTTCCTGCTGCCTCCATTGATATTGGGTTGATGCGAAATTAATGCAGGTTTTTAATATTCATTGAGAATACGCCATATCTTCACTTTAAGGACTATTTATTTATTGAGAAATATTACATTCTGTCTCAGCAGGGACAATGGTAATAGTGATAAAATAAATCATTCGTAAAATATTTACAAAAAATGAAATATTATCAACAAAAAATAAACTTAATGCAAGAAATAATAAATAAACTTATAAAAAATAAAATAAACGTAAAATCTTAAACACAATCTTCACTTTAACTATATATATTTAATCATAGTAATTTTCGTCAGAATCAATGCACTTTTGCCAACGTTCAACAAGCTTTCTTATCCCAGCAGAAAAAAAATTTGAATCCCTGGATGCAATGAACTCACGAAATGAATTTTCAATTTCATCCTGGTTTTGAAAATGTTTCTCCCTCAAAAATTTGTCCAGATGTCTAAAAAAGTGGAAGTCTGTCGGAGAGAGGTCAGGTGAATAAGGTGGGTGTTGAGGAACTTCGTAGCCCTATTCGTGCAGTCGTCGTAGCGTTAGTTGTGCAACGCGTGGTCCGTTCCGATTTACTAACAAGGCAGGATCTATCGGAGCCTGTATCAATGTTAAAAACGACTATTTTTTGTTATAAGGACCTCTCGAAGGACCTCTATCCTCGCGAAAAACTAGTATTATTTGTAGAGCGTTACAATATATGTATGAACATGGAGAAGGATCGGCCCCTTCCGATTAACCAATGTTGGGCAAAGATGCTGCAACTTCCGATTTATATTATCAATTTCTTGACAGTACTTGTCAGCAGTTATAGTCTCGCCCCGATCGAGAAAGCAGCAGTGGATAACACCGCCAGTATACCACCAAACTGTAACCATAACTTTTTTTGGGTGCAGGTTGGGCTTTGGGAAATGTTTTGGTTGTTCATCTTTTCCCAGCCATTGTCTACAACGCCTTCTGTTGTCGTACAAGACCCATTTTTCATCGCACGTCATAATGCGATCGAGAAATGGATCATTTTTGTGACGTGTCAAAAGCATGGAACAGATTTCAAAGCTGCGATTTTTTTGGTGCTCGTTTAATTGGTCAACCACCCATTTGGTCAACTATTTTATCTTACCAATTGCCTCCAAGTGGCGTACGACGGTGGATTTGTTCACGCCGAGTTCTACCGCCATTTCTCGGGTGGTTTTGGTTGGGTCTTTCTATCTTCCACTATTGACCTCAGCTGGTCGTCGTCAACTGAAGAATGGTGGCCACGACCTTCCTTGTCAAAAGTCAAAATCTCCACTGCGAAACTTCTGGAACTAACGCTGCACCGTGAATTCGTTAATAGTTCCCTGACCCCACACTTCATTAACATTACGAGCTGTTTTCGCAGCACTGCGCCCTAATTTAAATTCGTAAAAATAAATTTGACGAAAATTTCACTTCGACATTTTTAATTTAAAACCTTTAAACACACTGAACGAAACGATTAGATGGATCAATTCAAGGGGGATATTCATTTCTTCCATAGCCTGGTACAACCTCTCTCTAATGCCACTGTCGTATAAGCTGCGAAAGTCTGTGAAAAGTTAATGTATGGTGATATTGTACTCATGCGTTCTTTCTAGCTGGTTTCTCAAAGAGAAGATTGATCGATGGTTAATTTCCCTCTCATATAACCACATTGGTAGACTCATATCGCTCTTTCTGCATACAAATGTAGGCTCTGATAAACGATATTAGATAGGATGTTATAAGAGCAGTGCAGTAGGGTTATGTCTCGATAATTACAGCAATTTGTTTGAACTACCTTTTTATGTAGGGGAATGATAACATATGTGTACCATTCCTCTGGGCTAGACTTAGTTATCCAAATGCTATGGAGAAGGTCACGGATAACTTTAAGCAAATCATTGTTCCCAACTTTCAGAAGTTCCGCAGCTTTGTTGTCTGATCCTTGGGCTCTGTTGTTTTTTAAGTTTTGGATCGCATCGTCGATCTCATCTTTATTCATAGTAGAGCCCTGGGAAGTTCCTAAAACACTTCTAAAATGGCTAACCCAACTCCTAAGGATGGTTTCTTCATTAGTAATTAATGAACCATCCTCTTTCGGCATGCATTGGTTCTCGGCTTGAATTCCTTGCGTTGGCCGTTTATGCTTCTAGAAGGCTCTATTGTCCGCCTGGCATCTTAGCTCTCCAATCTCCTTTATTTTCTGCAGTTCTTTTTCTTTTATGGATGACTTTCTCTTCTCGCCTTCTGTCTTTGTATTCCTTTACTACTTGACGCGTTCTGTGTTTCTCTATCATATTCTTATAGGCCTCATTTTTTCTGTTTGTCACTGCCTGGCATTCCAAGTCAAACCACTCAGATCTCTGGTGGTTTTTTCCGCCCCTAGTACCTCTTCTGATGTTATTTTAATGGCGTCTTTACAGTGCTTCCATATTCCATTCACAGTATTTCAGAAATGCCCGGTTCCAGAGCTTTGTCTAGCCTCTGGATAAATTCTTCTCTATACTATGATTCACGTAGTTTCCTTTCCATTCGAGCCCCTTTAGTTTTTTGAGCATTACTTATTCTCACTCGAATGCGTGCCTAAACCAGGTAGCAATCGCTATCAACATTTGCTCCTCTGAAAGTTCTCACTGCCATGAGACAAAACCTTTGTCTCCTACTAGCACGAATATGGTCAATCTGAGTGCTAGTGTTGTTGTCTGGGGTAACCCACGTGGCTTTATAGATGTTTTTATGATTAAACATAGTGCTACCAACAACCATAGCCAGGGACGTGGCGAAATTTCCCAGCCTTGTTCCATTATCATTGGATTCCGGGAGTAGACTAGGTCTTCCCACTATGGGCAAAAGAGCTATCATTAAGATCACCCAGAACTACCTTCACGTCATGACTTTGGTATTCCGTGTTCTATCTAAGTAATGATAGAAATTGTCCATGCTCTGCTCATCTACCACCTCAGTCAGTGCATGAACCGAAACTGTGGAGTAATTTCTTAATCTGCTCCTAATTCTTAGCATACATAAGCGATGGTTTACAGTCTTGAAATCGATGACATGCTCCCTTATATTACCACTCACCACAAAACCAGTTCCAAAGATATGTTGATTCTGGTGGCAACTATAGTATATTGCGTGACCTCTCTCCTCTATAATTCCAGAGCCTATCCGTCTCATCTCCTGTAGTGCAGGTATGTCCGTCTTATGTTTAGATAGTTCATCCAGAAGCAGTTTCAAAGCTCCGGCCCTGTATAAAGAGCAAACGTTCCATGTTGCCAACTTAAATTCCTTGAGAGCAACGGGTTGATACCGTTGAGACTTGATGTTTCACAGCCACAAAACGTTTTTCGAGGGAGGAGCAGCTGACCCCTTCACTCAACCTCCAATCTCGAGGGGCCCTTACGGGGTGCTATCAGCCGGGCCAGCTGAACCCAGATTTTTTAACGAGGTTTTACTCCTCCACCTCCTCCTTTTTCATCCTGGCTTGGGACAGGCGACAGCGAAGTTCTTAATAAGTAAGCGATATAACGACTCATTTTGTGATTTCAATTTTTTAAAACACACTTAGATTAGCTATAGTTTTTATAAGAAATGTTCCTCTTTTTTTTATAAAAAAAATTTTCTTAAAAAAATTAAAATATGACTATTTAATTTGTATGCATTTCTCTTATTTCAACTTGCCCTTTTTCAATACGTTTACAAGCGAAATAAAGTAGTGTAGTTACCCCAGTTCTGCGAGGCAAGTGGATATGTTGACAAACTATATATTTGTTTGTAAAGTAAGACTGATTGCCAGCAATCTGGAAATTTGGCAAACATTTTGGACAAAATAAATTAAATATTGGTAAAAATTAAGGAGAACTGAGTGAGTTCAATCAGAAGTTGAACTAATGCAATTTTAGGATCCACTTATTCCGGTTTACCTAACTTCATTTGAATTTTTTGTTTTATTTTCAATAATATTAGAAGTTCGTATGTTTTTTATTTAAAGGCGTAAACACTCAGGTTATCAAAGCCTATTTCATATGTTAGAAGTTACTTCGTTATGACTTGTTGGAATATTCATTTTTATTTATTTATTGACTTTTTTATTTTTATTATCTGTTAATATCTCTTGTGTTCCTATTTCAACTACTTTAAAGTACGCCTTGCACGGTAAATATTATTTATTCAATGTCGGATTTCGCCAATGTATTGACCATTCGAGGGATATTGGATTACAATTAAATTGACATGTGTGATATACATATATCCCACGTTAAATAATATTGATTCAATAATAATTGCTAACATATTGACCATCTAAAGAGGGCTTAAGGCTCTGAAGCTCCCCTACAACTGCTTGTCATCCATAAGATACTTGTCCCAGAATAATTAAGATTTTATTATTATTATTAAAAGATACAAATATTTAGACAACAGCATAGAGAAGTAAATACATTCTGTATCATTTACCTCATTACTTTTTTTTTTTTTTTTTTTTTTTTTTTTTTTTTTTTTTTTTTTTTTTTTTTTTTTTTTTTTTTTTTTTGGTGACGTATGTCTAATTTTAGCTTAACTGGAAGTACAAGATTTATCAGTGAACGATAATTTTTTAATAATGAGTTAATGCTATGATTTATTTTCAAATTTTTTTTCTATGTGACCTACTAGTACTTGAGCTGAGAGCATGGAAGGTGGTATCGAGACACCAATGATTGCCGGATCGTTTGATAACATCCGTCAGAGCTAGAGACGGGGTTCATGTGATAATACCCCTTGCCGGTGTCGTATCCGACTCAGAAATTTATCTAATTAGGCGAAAACGCCCTTAGGTGCGTTTACTTGGGAGCTGCGATACCTGATAATTTGCAATAGTTGGATCTAAGAGAAGTTCGTCTAGTAATCTTTCTCCGTCTACGAATCCTACGGGTTGACATTATCTTTGCATTGAACAATATTATGTGGTTAGTTTAAGAAATGTCAACTATACGTTTGAAATGTTGGCAGTAATACTAAATTCGGTAGTGAGATGTGGATGAATTTTAAAAATTCTTCTGTTGGTCTGTTTATCTTAGTTTTGAAAAAAAGATAGAAATTATTTTATGCTTTTTATTTCATAAATGTTATAGAATTTATGTTACTAGAATGCTTATTCGTCAGCAATCCAAGGATGTAGAAATTTCAAATCCGTCATCTTTTAACATAATTCAGTTAAAATCTTTTCAGAAATTGGTAAAACATTAACATTATAATATAAAACATTAAAACATTAAGTATTTGTTATCGAATTAATACGAACAGCTAATGGTCCCATTTAGTTACTGTTTTTTTTTTTGTTCTTTTTTTATTTGGATGACAGCTGTTATTCAGTAGCTCAATCTGAAGTAAGCAAGGAAACAGCTCGAAAGTCTTTTGCTCTTCAAGTATTGCTCGAGCTTAGAAACTGGAGAAATGCTTAATTTTAGCTTATTTAAGTTGGTCCTGAACGAAGTTGTATTTACACTACTATATGTATAAGTTGACTTATACCATAATATTTTTTTAAAGTCATTCTTTTCTTATTTTCTTACACGAATCTGGGTTTTAAAATGTTTATTAACTTCTAAAATGGCTGAGTTAAACAATATTAAAAAGTTAGACGGTCAACCTTGGTCTTCATGGAAGAAATTGAATAAAAATACGATTGCTGGTAAGAAATTTTTAGTTGTGCTTTATTGAAATGATTACTGGTCTTCTAATGACATTTTAATGATTGGATATTTGAATCTATCTTTGGCATTTAATTATTATTATTTGTTTCTAAAGGAACTAAGTGGTAATTACCTAATCAGATTGAAAATTATTCAATTTTGCCTTATATGGAATCACTATGTTATATACTGACCCCTTTTGTTTAATTTAAAAGATTATTTTAAAGTAATTTGACTCATTTATGATATGGAGATTTACCTTAGTCATTTATTTGTAAAAATTTGTTTTTGGTCCTAATCTAAGGATTGCTATCAGCCTTCACTTACTTTGTAAATTATAACATGTTTAATGCCTGGATCATATTTTTATGACCAAAGCAAAATTAGCAACAATTTGACATTCTGATAGCAGCTATGTACATTTATACTTTTATTTTTTATTTTAATGTTAATAAATATTCCAAGTATAAATATGTATGTATTATTTTCCCAAATTATATTTCTTTCTTTATTTTATGTCTGAATGATATGATTATTAATTTTTACTGTGCCCGTAATTTTAAATCATTCAATTATGTTGTTGGAGTTTTATTTTTTTAATAAGTCAGTTATTTTTCTTGAACAATAAAGAAAAAATAATCAGAAGTTTCTACTGATTATCAGAAACATAAAGATATGTGAATGGTGCTTGTTAGGTTAATTAATTGGATATGGCACTTGTCTGTTAATATGTTTTATTCATACCTCATTGCCTGTTTTTACTTTCTTTGCTTGTTTTTTCTTGAGAACTGTGTGAGAACAATTGGTGATTTCATTGCTGTCTATTCAATTCAATTTTTTCCTTTTCCTATTTATTTATTTTAAGTATGTACAGTAGTTTCCCAATCATAACATTGCTCCAAAGGAATCACACTTCAATTCTTTTAACAGAAATTTTATTGAAAAATACCTATTACTCTATAAAGTAAGAAGTGGTTTACAAAAAAGTTGTAACTTTTCTGTAAGAGAAAATAGCAAAGAATGTATAAACAGGCAATTAGGAATTATTAAAACATATTAACAAAGACAAGTACTATTTTATTAACAGAGTGTAATTTAATTAACTATTTTCTAGTAGTTTTTTTATGCTACAAACTCAATTTTTATAAAAAGTATGTCTTTATTAGTAAAAACTTTTATATTTGTTCATTGATGAAAACTGAATCTATTATATTTATTGGATTTACATTCTAAACCATGACAAAGAACTAAAGAATTATGAAAAAATGCAGTATTAGTAAGAGCCTAGGGACTATATTTGCGATTCTGAACTCATCAGAATAATATTGTGGAGTAAACCTGACTAATGGTTTCTATTTAACTTTTATTTTATACAGAACAACACAGTATATGATATCTACACTAATTATTTATAGCTTCTACCAGATATTTCTTTGTTATTCTTCCACTTATTCTATTTATTGACTGTCTTGATTGACTATTTCTTCTCTGCTATGGCAAAACTATGTCTGATGCAGACTTATTCAACGAATCAGTTGACGTCCGTATGATGGTATAGAAGGCTCAATCTAATTAGGGATTGGTAAATTATTTGCCACTTCTATAATTTTGTTTTTATTGAAAACTAATTTCGAATGTTGTACGTCCATATTCAGTTCTAAAAACCCACACAAAAATTCAAAAATCAGCATTCAAACACAGTTTGGTATAATTATACATATTAAATGAAGTGTAATATAAATTGGTATTCTAAAACATTTATGAATTATGAATTAAATTAAAACAAGAAATCAAATACATGTTGGTACTTACCAAGATTTAAGTAGATTATACCAAACAGAAAAGTTTGTATTGGTTTGTTCTCGCACTGAACTAGCAATGGAAGAAAGGCGGGTTGTTTATAGGTAAATGGTTTAGGGGTCAGGGTTTTTCCAGTAATTCCGACAAATCCAATCCAGATTTTTGCTTAAATTACCAAATAAATATCTCCAATAGTCCATTTTAAATTTATTCCCACCAATAATAGAAAAAACGATTACTTACTGGAATTATTAGAAAAACCCGACCCTTAAACCGTTTACCTATAAACACTCCACCTTTCTTCCATTACTAGTTCAGTGCGAGAACAAACCAATACAAACTTTTCTGTTTGATATAATCTACTCAAATCTTGGTGAGTACCAACATGTATTTGATTTCTTGTCTTAATTAAATTCACAATTCATAAATGTTTTTTAATACTAATTTATATTTCACTTAATTTATTATGTATAATGATACCAAACTGTATTTTGAATTGCTGATTTTTGAATGTTTTTAGAATTGAAGATGAATGTATAACATTCAAAACTAGTTTTCAATAAAAAAAAAATTATAGAAGTGGCAAATAATTTATCGATCCCTAATCATTCAACAAAGCTTGTAATAACCTATGTTTATATCCCAATAAATCTTATGAAACAATTTTTATTTTTTTAAAAGTAATTTATTAACTCAGGATAGATATCAGATGGAGAAACACAACTTAGTCAGTTGCGCTTATTATTTCTTCTCTTCTTCTTTATTGGTACTATGTCCCGGGTAGGGACCGGACTTCTTGCAGCATTGATCACCAGCCATCCCTGTTCTGCACTGCTGCTTTCCAATTCCGGATAGGGTATCTTCAGCTATACTATCCATCCACCGTAACCTTGGTCTGCTTCTCCTTCTTGTGTTATATATTTCTTTCTTTAGCAGTTTCTTTGGGACTTGATCTTCAGCCATTCTTGCGACATGTCCAGTCCATCTAAGGCAGCTTAATTTAATGAAGGTTACCACATCCACATCCCCATATTGCTCCATTAACTCAGTATTAGTCCACTGTCGCTAGACTCCATTTAAACAGATTTTCCAAAGGTTTTCCTCAGGATCCTCCTCTCAAATCTTAACAGAGCTAGTTCCTGGTTCCAGTCCAGCATTCTGCAAAATATATGGGCACTGGCTTACTATTGTTTTATATAGGCAGATCTTGTGAAACTACTCTATTCTTGAAATGCCCAAGTAGTCCATAGTAGCATCTACTTATGGAGACAATCCTGAGCTGAATTTCCTGGGTTATGTCATTCTGGGAATTGACCTGAGATCCCAAATAAATAAATTCTTCCACTCCCTCGAAGGAATACAGCCCAATATGTACATAGGATTCTCAAAACCAAGTATCATTGCAGTCCTATTGAAAATTGAATCTCCGACTTCAATTTTGGATCTCCTTATTACTCACTCAAGAGTCAAGTTAAAAAGCAGGTACATGAGGCAATCGCCTTGTCTTAGCCCTTCATGTGTGTAAAAGCACTCTGAGGTCCACACCCCGGACATGGATCATACACTTTACCCTCTTCATGGCCATATGCATCAGGCGAATGAGCTTCACTGGAATTCCTATTTCGAACTGTCTGCTGTAGAGTTCTTTTCTTATTATACAGTCATATGGGACCCGAAAATCAATGAAGAGATGATGGGTATTTATCTTGTATGGGGTGTCCAGCAGCCTTGAATTCCTTGAATATCGGTAATTATGCTTGAATTTTTCGTGTTGGGAATTATGCTTGAAAAACAGCCATTTATCGGGAATTTTTAATTTTTAGTCTAATAATTCAATTTTTCCATCAGTAGTAAACAAGTTTATCAAATATTGAGAAGAAGATTGATGTAGTTGTTTCCTCACCATTTTTAATTCCATGAAAACTAGAAAAAGCCTCCTTCCACTAACTTTGCCCTTCTCTCTCAAACACGTACTTGTTTTATGTTGTCTTACCTTACCAGTTTGCTCTACCTTACGCTAAGTGAACTATGGATGTTATGGAACGGTCAAATAATGCTATAGCTCCAAACAGCTCTTGAATTTCAATTTTAACCGATTTACACTCCTCTTCTTATAGTACAGGAAAAATAAGGCCAAATCGACCAATTAAACAACACAATTTGTGAAATTTTGGTCATAATCTTGGTAGTAGGAATTGAGATCTGCAAAGTCCACCCCAATTTTGGTGATATAACCCCATCTGAGGGCGTCGAAATGGGGTACGGGATATTCGCAAAATAATTTGCACAAAGTAAGGTACCGTTCCTTGTAGTATTTTTTGTTTCTGAATTGATTGAGACCGCCCCCATAACTAGACAGTAAAAATTTTAAAATCAGTTGACATCCGCATGATGGTATAGAAGGATCAATCTAATTGGGGATTGATTAATTATTTTTTGTGTGTTTTTAGAACTGAGGATGAATGTATAACATTCGAAACTAGTTTTCATTAAAACAAATTTATAGAATTAGTAAATAATTTATCAATCCCTAATTAAAATTTTAAAAGTTATTACTGATTTTATTTTTTTTAAAACACATTCTGCAGTTGATCTATATACAGGGTGTATCGTAGGTCACAGAAAATATTTAAAGAGGCGATAGTAGAGTTCAAGAGCAACAATAAAGTTCATATTGACCCATGGTCCAATACCACACAGGATAGCATAAAATTTAAATTTTGTATTTTTTAAAGTAAGTCAGGTTTTTGTTGAATAGGAAGCAATCACTCCAAAACTATTCAAGGTAATTAAGTTCTAATTGCACCATCGCAAAGATGATAAAAATTCTCTGTGCGGATTATAGTTTTCCTTAAATAAAGGTGACTTTCGGATGGACCATTAGAGAAAAGTTTTATTTATTTTTTTAAATCGTACTTTACTTTTGAATGTTTTTCTTAGCCCCTTGCTGGACTACAGTTATCCCACTTCTTGGAAATCTACTTTTATTAATCTTTAATTTTGTATAAATTAAATCGAGGTTTCTTTTGGGATTGGTCTATAATTAGCTCCTGATATGCCAAAAAATGTGGTATGGAATTAGATTTTCCCAATATAGAAGTGTTTTGAAAATTGAATTTAATAGTATTTTGTTTTTTTAAATTAATTTTTTGAAAAAAATTGTAAATTTTACTACTTGAATTTGTTTCTGTGCTGTACTTTCTAGTTGGTTTTATTTTGGGCGATGCGTTGAGCTCTCAACGTAATCAGATAAGTAACAATTTTTTATTATCTAATAGCAATGAAACCTTTATAACTATTCAAATTCATTCTCAAGTCCAAATAGTGCATTTTATTATAAGACGACTATATACAATATTTTATGGTTCCAATTTTAATTTAAATTGAATCCAATAAAGTGACGAAACACAGCTCACAGCCTTAACATTCTGGAATTTTAAAATGCTTGAACTTTTTATGTTATATTGTTGGACATCCTGTTATACTCCCTGCCTTTTTGCAATACTAATCTCAGTAGTTCTCAGGTTCAATTACCTGATGAGACTCCATCTAGAAAAATGAAAAAATGGTTCTTCCATCTATTCATACATAATACCTGGAATGTCTGATATTAGATTGCCGATCATGTCTCTACTAGCACTTGTCCTTTGCTGGAAAGGTTTTCTTTCAATATTTACGAGCTGATAGAATTTTCTTATTTCATTTTGTTGCTTATATTCTTCCATGTTTTTCTGCTGTTTTCTGTTTAAGTTCTCTTAACCCATTCTCTTACTCCTATACTATTCTACTGAGTGGTTACATCTCTGAAGTATGAGGTGATATGCCGCATTTTTTGACATAGTTACTGCTTGATATTCTCAATCAAACCAAGGTTCTTTTCTTCTCCCTTCCTTGAGTTCTAGTATTTCATTTGCAACCCCAGCAATTGTTTCTGTGCGTGCCACCTAAGTCTGGTTTATGAATTCCGATTGATCAGAGTGTCTCATTTTTTTTTTATCAATGTGATTAATAAACTGCTCTCTGATTTCAGGATCCATTAGTTTTTGAACTGCATACTTTACTGGTGGCGTACTTCGCTGCACATGGGTATTAGAAATTCTCACCCTTATTCTTGATATCAGGAGGTGATAGCCTGAGTCTATATTAGCTCCTTTGTGGACCTTGGCATTCATTAAGGTAGAAATGAATCGTGCACTCATCAGAATGTGGTCTATTTGATCTGTTGTAGCACCATCATTTGATCTCCAAGTAGCCATATGTATCCTCTTATGAGGGAACTGGGTGCTTCCTACTAAGCATTTAGAAGCAGCAAAGTTAATCATTCTTAAGCCATTGCCATTCATCACATCGAGGATACTATGCTTACCAGTAGTTGGTTGTAATGTAGACTCATTTCCTACTTGACCATTTAAAGCTAAAATAACAATTTTCACATCAACTCCTGGA
Organism: Rhaphigaster nebulosa; assembly: GCA_948150685.1. Lineage (NCBI taxonomy): Eukaryota > Metazoa > Arthropoda > Insecta > Hemiptera > Pentatomidae > Rhaphigaster > Rhaphigaster nebulosa. The sequence continues at coordinate 160,968,938 of OX411307.1, forward strand.
AGCTGATCAAAAGAATGGCCTAGTGTGCTATAAACTTGCTCTTTGTCCTATTTTTCAGAAACTTCAGATATATCCCTTTAAGGCGTATGTAGCAAATTCTAGAGTTGACAGGCTTGAAATCTAAAATGAGCTATAACTTCTTATTTATTATAGATTCTATCTCAAAGTTTTGTTACCTTCATTGCAGCTGTAGTAGACTTTGTAATAAATTTTATTAAACATGCCTTGTCCTATCCATATGAACGGCAGCAATATCTATTTTGTAGATATCCAGTTGAGAAAGAAGCTGTAAAACTCCTGGTCTGTAAAGTGATATCACGTTCCTGGTGGCTAGTTTTAAGTCCCTTAGACAAGCATTATGTCGATTACCAATGTTCTGTCTGGCTGATCTTTTTGTAAGTTTCGAGATATTGGAAATTTAAGAGAAGCAAGTTATCAGCCTACTATCCGCAAGCAAGGTGCATGGGTTGCCTCCTCAGAGCACCCTGACTCCTTCCCCTATTCAGGCCAGCTACCTAGGGACGGAGATTCCTAGGGTATGTACTGTGGTACCTTAGTCTGTTGGTGTGGGTGTTAATGTAGTGCGCTGTAAATAGTATAAATGTGTGAGTGTCAGTGTACTGTTCCCCCAACCTGGAGGACCAGTGGCTTTTGCGTTACAATGACAGGGCGATAGAGCCTATGCCCATTTATTTTACTTTAACTAAACATTGTTTTGTTAAATTCGAAATTTGATCATCACTGACTTAATAGATTTTCATCAGCTAGCCCTACGTGATCATTCTGAAAAACAAAACAATTATCAGAACTTATTTTTTTTTCTTTTTCAAAATAAACCATTAATAATGGTAATGTTGATTATATTATTAACAAATTTTAACTTTTGATTTCACTATTATTGTTTTATACAGTGTTTACATATAAGGAATTCCTTCCTTGAGATTTAATTTTATCATTGATTGGTTTGCATGTGCAATCTGCATTCGATTATCTGATATTTCTTTTTTGAATAGGTGATGCAGTGGCTAGGCAAAATGAGCATTCACACTGTGTAAAATTGAACATAAAAGGTAAGTGTGGGATTAATTTTAGTTTAGTGTGATTTATAGAATAGTTTTATCTTTAGGGAATTTTATTTTTTTTAAAAGTAAATATGCCAATTAATCATTCAATTTTGTCCATTCGAATTTTTTCTAAAGGTTTATAATACTTTCTTAATGTAAGTTTCATCAACCTTTAGATTATCCAGTTTTTGATCATTGTTCCATATCCTTCTGAAGGACTGAACGCTAAGATATCAATGAACCTTGTTGATCCGTCTTTGTCCTCACTGTGTACCTCTTTTTATCATTTATTATTTTTATCTTCAAGTAGTTCTGAGATCATCTTTTCATGTCATTATGCTGTGGGAGACAAGGACTTGTGGATGGGCATTTACCTAATTCATGAGCTGAAGTTACTGACTTGGTCTGACCTCCTTTATAGATTTGTATCTACTTTCAGTGATTTTCATTCTATAGAGTTAAGGTGAAATGTTTCAATTTTTTCTTTCTGATGGTCATTTATTCCAGAAATGAGCCTTTTCAACTGAATTTTAATCTTTTTAATTTTAATTTTTAAAGTAGCCATGCATAATTTTTTTATTTTCTAATATAGTAATCAAGAAGATGATTTGTAGAAAGGAAAGAGATTACTCTTACCTCAAAAAATTGGTAATATAGAATCATCCCGTGTGAATAAAGAGCCAAGAAAATTTTTCTGCGAGGCAAAGGACATTAAAACAGGAGATAAGCTAGTTAAAACAATGTTTAGGGATGGGAATGGCGTGCTCCTTGCAGTGGCTGATGAAGTAATTAAAAGATGGGAGAGATACTTATAGTATGTAAACAGGTGAATACTACACATGATGATGAATATGTTCTTGATGAATGTGGTGAGGATGATGAAACTGATCAAGAAATCCCCCAAAAGCAGAGGATATTTTGGCCAACATCACTAAACTGAGAAATCATAATAACTCAGGAATAGGTGATTTCACAGCGGAGCTATTACTAGGTTGTTTCAACAGTCCTTGTTCATTAGTATAGTTTTATTTCCAATTACATATTTTAAACATTATTGAATACTACTCTTCAAAGTAAAGTCCATTGTTGTCAACTACTTTCTGCCAGTAATTGGAATTTGATGCCGGTACCACTCCTTTCGTTTTGAGACAAAGACCTCTTCATATCCAATTTTTACGTCCTTGTAATTATCAAAGATCCAACCTTTTAAAAATGAGCCATTGATCTAAATAAACCATAATCTGATGGTGCAATATCTGGGCTATTCGCAGGATGAGGCAAAACATTTACTCCTTGCAATTCCGATAATTTTTCTTGGTGAAACGAGAACGATATGCAAGGACATTATCGTATTGAATAATGACTTGGTTTCTGTTGACCAAAACTGGGTACTTAGCACTCAAAACTGCATAAACTCTGTCTAGCTGTCCATTGCTCGACCATCAGGAAGAAGCTCAAAATGCAAAATGGCTTCGATGTTCCACCAAACACAAAGCATCATTTTTTTCCCAAACCAATCTTGGCGAATCTCTGGTTGTGCAGCTTCACCTGGCCGTAGCCTCTGCTTATGTTTGCTAGGGTTTTTTAAAAATATCCACTTTTTGTCACTTGTGATAATTTTTTTTCCGAACCTGTCATCTTTCGGATTTTGAAGACAAATTTTGCACATAACTCCCTGCGGGGCTTGGGCTCTGTCGAGTCATGTGGGTCAGACCTTGGTCTTAAATTCTGTACACCCAGGTTTCTAAGATGACAAGCCACTGTGGGATTAGAAGCCTCTACTACGACCGATAAATCACGAGTGGTTGCATGCATGTGGGTCCTGGTTCACACATTCAAGAAGAACGTCATCAACGACCGATGGCCGACCTTACCTGGGCTCATCTGCAAGGCTCATATTCCCATTGTTGAAACGCCTGAACCAAAGTGCGACATTATTTTGATGGATAACTGACTCTCCTTCTATGGCACAAATTTCTTCGGCGGCTGCCTTCGCGCTTAATCCTTTTTTCCAGTAATGTCTCAAAAGACCGCGAATCACAATTTTTTCTTTTGACATTGCACGTGTGTTTTAAAAATTTAAATGACCCCACAAAGTCACTCAACTCACAAGGAATTCTTATAGGATTAATTATGAGATTTCGAATTAAAGTTTGTGTTCAGTAAAAGTGGCTGGTCCCAAAATGAAACTATGCAATCAGGTAGCCCATATGCGGCTAGGAGAAAGAATTCCAGAAAAATTGTTGGAAGTAATTATCCCAGTATTTAAGAAGAAAGTGGATCTCATCAAATCCAGTAACTACAGGGGGATCAGCCTTCTGAATGTTGCTTCTAAGATTTTTACTGTCGCACTATATAACAGGCTCATAATCTCTACAGTTGGCCACTAACAAGCTGGTTTCCATAAGAATATGTCTACAATAGATCAAATTTTCTCCCTAAAACAACTGGGAGAAAAGATGTATGAATTTGGTCTCACCCTCAGGGTAACTATTGTGAATTTAAGAGAGCATATGATTCGCTGATCAGATAGGAGCTCTGTTGTGGTATGAAAGTAATGGGTATTGATCCGAGAGATCGGCTGGTCTTTTTAAATTTAGTTTTGTTATTGAAGCATGGTATGGATGTGGCACGTCTGGCTGCTGGGAGTGGTTGCATTTACTACTGCGCATCCCATTTGTACACATGCAAATGAGTTATTTTCAAGTCATTTTAGGTCGAATGATTTCTTTTTAATAGTTTTCTATATCCTTTTAGGAATTAAAAAAAAAATATTTTCAAATCATTTTAGTACAGCTGAAGTTTTCATATAATATAGTTATACTATCAAAGAACCTAAAATTAATTTGCCAGACAGAAACTCAGTTGTTTAATTACAGCCAGACTGATTTATAACAGCGCCCATTCCATCTGTATAGGTACAAATGTATTATTTTCCAGTCATTTTAGGTTGAATTTTTTCTTTTTCATAATTTTCTGTATGATTTTTTTTTTAAATCTTTTTTTTTATTTGAAAAATAATACAAGCTGCCACACTCAAGGGCAATAGGTATTAGAGCTATAAGATTCCATTCATACCATATATACAAGATAAACAAAAATGAAAGGAGATAAAATAAAAATAATAAATATCATATAAAAAGAAAAAAAAATGTACATTACTAGTAAAAATGAATAGAGAGACAATTTTAATAATAACAAAATAAGTTAACAACCAAGAAAAGAAAAGTTATGCTAAGTAATAATAATAATAAAAGAAGTCATCTTAAACACATTCATACCTATATTTACAACCTGCCCAGGGAATTCTGAACCAAGCTCTGTCCCCACATGTGAATGCAAAGCTGGGCTCCAGGAGACAGATCCCAGTGCTTCTTACCTAGTCGCGTCACTGGTATTGAAGACAGTGAGAGCACTAGAGACACAGACTCTCAGGACGTGAGTGGAGCAGAACTCAAATTGCCAGAACTTCAATAGCACATAATCTATCAATAGACAACAAACTGTTAATCTACAAGACCATTCTGAAACCTATTTGGACCTACGCCCTAGAACTGTGGGGGACAGGATCTGCGTCGGAGGGTGAATGTGTTATGCTTACATTTTGATTCATTGACCTTGATGCGCTAATTGTTGCACTAATTGTTGCACCACTGTTCGATCAGGGAGAGATGCCTTTGCAGGTTTAAGGATGCAATTTCAGGATCGGAATGGGATCATAGGATAGCATTATCATCGGCAAATGTTGCCAGAAAAGTATCGGGGTTTGTAGGAAGGTCAGCAGTAAATAAAATGTAGAGGACTGGACCTAAGATGCTGCCTTGTGGAACACCGGCTTCGATTGGGTAATAGTTGGAAAATTCAGTACCACAACAAACTCTGAAGAAACGGTTAGAGAGGTAGGATCGAAGGATTAAGTATAAGGATTGGGCTAATTGGATTTTGAGCTTGAAAAGCAAGCCATCGTGCCACACCCTGTCGAAAGTTTGTTCTATGTCCAGAAAGGCGCCAGTGCAATATTGTTTGCTTTCAAGTGCAAGGTATATGCTTTTAGGAATATAAATTTAAATTGTCAGACAGGTTTGTCGTTGCTAAATCCGTGCCAGACACTATATTAGTAATTTAAAAAAAAAATTATGTAAACCATTTTAGTAAGTTGATATTTTAATATGATATAGTTATGCTGTCAATGAACCTAAAATTAATTTGCCAGACGGAAATTCAGTTGTTTAATAACAGCAAAACTGATTTATAACAGCGCACATTCTATTTGTATAGGTACAAATATATTATTTTTAAGTCATTTTAGGTTGAATTTTTCTTTTTAATAAATTGCCAGACAGTTTTGTCGTTGCTATATCCTTGCCAGATACTATTTTAGTATCTATAAAGACATTATCCTTCCAGCACGACGTCACCAAGCTGTTCTTGTTTGCATATAAAGGGCCTATATACTATAATACTATATTATATAATAATATAATACTAGACGAAGAAATCGTCACTTGTGTCGGTTCTGAGGGCGTAGAAGCGTAGGTTAGTAAGAGATCTCCTTTTCTCGCTCAATGTGACTGGAATTGGCGGTTGTTCTTCTTCATTTTCTTCCGCATCCTCATCCAGAGGGGCCAAATTCAACAGTTCGGCATCAGTTAGGGCACTGTGGATACTAATGTCATCGTCAAAATGAGCATAATCCTCAAATGTTAATTCTCCATAGTTAGGTAGAAGTCCCCACCCTGAGTCAGAATTTGTAATTTTTGGCAGCTCCGATGACTGTTCTACGTTTTCGGTTTGCTTAAACCTGCACTTTCTGAAGCAATTATAAATAGTGGTCGAGTTGACATTTTTCCATGCCTTATCAATCATGATTATTGTGGTCAAAACTGTTATGTTTACCTTCTCACCTTTTTCAATTCTATCCAGCATAAGAGAAACAATTTCTCTACGGTAGAGTGTTTTAACATTTTGAATTATGCCTTGGTCTAACGGTTGCAATCTTGATGTGTTGGCTGGAAAATAAATCAATTTTACGTGGTCTAATGGTTGTGGGTTATTATGCACGGTGCAGTTGTCCAAAAACAGTAAGATTTTGCGTTTTTCCTTTTTCATGTCACTGTTCACTGAGGTCAGCCATTCATTAAACAACTCTGTCGTCATCCACGATTTTCTGTTTGACCTATAAGCTGTGGGCAGCGATTTTATTCCTTTAAAGCAGCGTGGTTTCGCAGATTTCCCTATAATAAGTGGTTTCATTTTTTGAGAACCGTCCATGTGACACGCTAAAAGAACAGTTAATCTATCCTTGCTGAGTTTCCCTCCATGGCACTTTTCGTCTTTGAACGTCAGAGTGCGATCAGGAAGACATTTATAAAAAAGCCCGGTTTCGTCTGTGTTATATATGTTCCTTGGGTCATAGCCATTCAAAAGTTGGTTTAGTTCGTCAATCCATTGAGAACAAATGGAAATATCCACGCTGGCGCTCTCTCCGCAAATTTTTTTAAATGTGATACCATGTCGATTTTTGAAATTTGATAGCCATCCCTCACTTGCTGCAAATCCTTTAATTCCAAGAGACTGCGCAAAAGACTTGGCTTTTTCCTTCAACATGAAACCGCCGACGGGAACGTTTTGTCCTCTACACTGACGAATCCAGTTAATCAAGCACTCTTCAAGACGGGGAAATCCACCCTGACGTGACCTTTTTCTACTCTGAATTTGAGGCACTTCCGGTGATGCGATCCTTGTTCTTTAAAATCATCGACAATGTTGATAGTAAAATGCCAAACTGTTTAGCGACATCTTTATTTAATTGTCCATCCTCCACAGCTTGTATAACACGCTATTTTTCACTTATGGAAAGACACTTGTTCTTTCTTGAATTCATTTTAATAACGCAAAATAACACAAACAGAAAAAGAGAGAACAGAGAAAGACACACTTTAACGTTTGAAGGTAAACTGCGAACTGCAAACTCACTCATTTATGTAAACAATCGGAAGGTCTGTGCATGTATGTAAACAAAGGACAGGTGTGTGCATGATAAACACTTCAAATTATAGAGAGTAGGGTAGCCCGGACTTCAAATTATTGCATGTTGGCGGGCAAGATACTATTCCTTCAACTTAAAATTACCGAGGGGACCAATTTATACTGACTTTTTTCAATTTATCTAGAATTTTTCAAGGGACGGGGAAAAAATTTCAAATTATCGAGAGATTCAAATTAGCGAGTGCCAAATTATCGAGAGTCGACTGTAGTATTATAAATCATTTATGAATTATGAATTTAATTAAGACAAGAAATCAAATACATGTGCTACCACACTCTGTTCCCCGACGGGAGTGGGCAATATTGTGCCGATAACCCAGTCACGACGCCAAGGTTCGAGAAAAAAGAAATTAATCCAAAACCTTTCTACCCACCAAGCCATAAAAAATAAAATACAATTATATCTCCTGTCTATCAATAAAAAAAAAATAATTGAAGTTCGGATGCCACAATATTTTAAGGAAAATAGTGAAACCCTAAAAGAAAAATTCATAACAAAAAAAAACAAGAAAACATACCAATAGAAATAAATTAAAACAATGATAAAATAAATTTAACAAAAAAGAAATAATTATTTAATCGTCTTGCACAACAAAATAATTTAATTAAAAATTCTTACAAGACCCTTAAGTCACTTAAAAAAATATATAATGATAATAAAAAAAATTAATTTAATTATTAACAAAAAAAAAAGATACCTACCGGTGGTAGCTTCAAACTCAGGGCCTCAGTGTGACCCTCTATTGATATAACCACTAAACCCCTTGACGAGACGTAGTTCACATGGACATTCCTAAATTTTCCATGGTAAAATATAATAATACCAGGATAATATAATAAACGAAATAAAACACCTTGTTTAAAAAAAAAAAATATACATAAATCGTTTATTAACCAAAAAAAAAAAGATCATCAAAAACAAACAAAAGAAACTATTCCAGCCGGACTCAAACAAAAACAAAATTATTATCCTTAGGGTAAAGCTTTGGAATTGCTACTAACGGCCTTGAAGAGGTCTACATTCTCACACCAGACTATACTTTCACCCACTGCGCAGGCCCAATTAAATACTCAAACCGATGAATGCTGTTCACTTGGAATAGTCATGTAGGGCTAGGTCAGGCTTCCCCCCTTTTACCGAATAGATCTCTTGTTCCCACCGCCTTCTTTCCTACACCATCTTTAAGTTTAAATATCATGGCCAATCTCTTCAACGTTCTATTAGCTTCCGATCTGGGAAGTTTAGTCCAAATGGTGAAAAAAATTTACCAATTATGTGTAAAACTAAGGATCAATAGATTTTCATCCTTGAAGTTTTAGAAAATTGCATTCATTTTCTAATGAAAAGGCGGTGTTGAGCTTCCACGAATTCGGATGCGCCACTTATTGTCAGCAATCGTTTATCATTACTACACCTCTGGCTTACCATTCTTCCGCTCCCTGGCGTATGATGGTTCGCAGTTCCTGACTTGGTCCTTCAGGATCGATATTGTTAATAGCATAACCCGAATGAGTTGGTCATGGATCAAATTAACCTTTTTCCTCTCTAGAGAGCCTTCTTAGCATTGCAATACACCTTCGTAAAAATGCTGGAAGTCTGACCTAACCCTAGGATTTAATTGCGCATGCGCAGTGGGTGAAAGTATAGTCTGGTCTGAAAATCTAGACCTCTTAACAGTTGTTAGTAGCAATTCCAAAGGTTTACCATCCTTAGTTTAATGTATAAAAGAAACAAAAGAAATAAAATACAAATCTGAAGAATTAGATGGGGCAGCCAGTCCTATTTTCTTGGTTCTTCCTGTTCTCCGGTGACGTCCTTTTTTCCATCTCCTTCTCGGGAAATTCGAGGTGTTTATAGGTAAACGGTTTAAGGATTGGGTTTTTTCCAGTAATTTCGGTAAGTAATTGTTTTTTCTGTTGCAGATGGGAATAAATTTAATATTGGACTATTGGAGGTAATTATTTGGTCATTTAACCAAAAATCTGGATTGGATTTGAAGGATTTTATTGTTTCAAGTGCTTCATATATATTTAATTTGAGACTGTTGTCAATGTGATGTATTAATTTAACTCCTGAGTCTTTGATCAATTTTCCATTTAAATGAATTGCAAAGTTGGAATTCTCTGTCTTATTATTAAATGCAAGTTTATGTTCCTTTAATCTCTGATTTAGTGATCTTCCGTTTTTTCCCGTGTATTTGGCTGCACAATCATCACAATTTAGTTCTTATATTCCGCTTTTTTGGAAAGGGTGGGTCTATTTTGTCTTTAGGGGATGGGAAATATGAGGATAGGTTTTTTTTCTGTTTTAAATGCAGGATTTAATCCTAGTTTTTTAATTCATTTCCAACTTTGGAGGATATAGGGCCGTATTATGGGTAATATGTCTTCGGGGATTTTTGAATAGATATCATTAATTGTCTTTTTGGTACAACTTTACAAGAGGGGCGCGTTATCACTGGTTCTTCCCGAACTTACCCGAAGGTCGCCGGACTAGCACACTCTAGGGCCATTTTTGCTAACCAACTGCTTTGTATTAATATTTAACATTCGTACTCATTGGAATTATTACTGCCTTAATTACATACTATTTAAAATTGTTGGTGGTGATCTGGGGAAGTTGTAGTAATCATTTAAAGGAGTGATAATTTAAATTGTGGTAAGGACCCGACCTCAACTGAAAAGGGACTTTTGGAGTTTGTTTATCTCTTGAGCGAGCGTAATTCAACAGCTGTGATCTAATTAAAGCAGTAATAATTGATATTACGTTGCGACCCCAATCTCAACGGAAAAGGATCCGTTGCTGTTTTGTTTATTTCTGTGGCGAATGCAATGAGCAGAAGTCGACAGCACTAATAATTTTACATAATGTCTATTGGGTTGAAGCTATGAAAAAGAAATCATGCAATCTAAAATGACCTGAAAATAACACATTTGTATCTGTATTTAGCTCTTCACAGAATTATCAATAGGACAGAAGTGAACTATCGTATACAATAGTATCCTGAATGGTACAAATCCTAGCTTATGCAGATGAGAGATCCTAAGTTAATGTAGAAGAAGCTTTCAACAAGATAGAGTAGGAAGCTAAAGCAATGGGTCTTAAGGTGAACGTAAATAAAACAAAGTTGGGAAACTATACTTTTGTGGTCGTTGTGGTTTTGCATTCAAACTTCCAGTACAGGGGGATCTGCAATTAAAGAAAAGATGGAAGAGGAAGCTGAAATAAGATGCGGATTAGCAGCAACCAACTGAGCATATTTTCTCTATCCAAACTTATTAGAAGCTGATTACTAAGCCACACTATGAAAATAAGGCTTTAGAAGTGACCTACAAAACTAATAAACTAATAAACTTATGCATGGGAAAAGTGGACGTTCAACAAACCAGTAGCAGCACTAAGTGCTAATCACTTAAAGGGAAAAAATACTGAGATGCATTCTTGAACCGATTAAGGATAATGAAACTTTGCGTCTGTGCCAAAGATTGCAGAGGGTAATATGGATTGGTCAAGTCTTAGGGATGGAAAATTGCAGGGGATCTTTATATGCGAACAAGAACTGTTTGGTGGCATCGCGCTGGAAGGATAATGTCTTTATAGATTTAAGGATATTAGGGATGACAACAGCACATATTGCAGATCAGATCTATACTATTGTGTCTTTTTAATAGTAATTATTGGACGATATAGAAAATTTATTGATTATATAATATTTATTAAAGGTTTTTTTATTGAATAGTAATTGTTGACAAAGTTTTTGTATATTATGTTTTTAGACTTGGAAATGGACTAGTTTCAGATCTCAACCATAAAGGATTCGTTGTGGTTTAGTATATCTCTCAAGAGAGTGGAAGTCGACAGCACTAATAATTTTAAATAATATTTAATTAAAGCAGTAATAATTCAAGTTATGGTAAGGCCCCGACTTCAACTGAAAAGAATCCGTTGGGGTTTTGTTTATCTCTAGAGTGAGCGGAAGTTGACAGCATTAATAATTTTAAATAATATCTAATTAAAGCAGTAATAATTCCAATGAATATGAATTTTACAATTGAATAAAAAGCAGTTAATTAGCAAAAATGGCTCTAGAGAGCGCTTGTGCGGCGACCGCTACTGATATGATGGCTACCTCCTGACGTACCTTCTTTTCTATTAAAACACAATATTGTATTGATAAAATCCCAATTCCTTAACTTAAAAGATATTGGTATTGGCTTTAAATTTTACTAACTTTGAATGAAATGTTTTGCCACAATTTTTGCAGTTTGAAATAGATTTTCGAATAAAAAATTTCGAACTTTTGGGGCTTTCAAATTATTGAAGGGGATTACCTCCCTACCCCTCCCATTGCGACTTCCCTGTGTATAATATATATACATTTTTAATTAATCCTTTAAAACATTCTTCTACTAAGTTTTTCTACATCGACTTATTGCTTGTTTGTCAATCTACTATCTGATTAACAAATTTAAGGACAATTCAGACAAATAAATTCAATTATTTTGCTGTCAATTGTTGGGACCCTTTAGTGTGGCGATAAAACTGTATAGACGTTTCATTCATGTGGTTTGTTTGTTTTTCATTGGTTGATTATAGTTAAGGGTATTAGGTAAATGTTTTATTTTTTATTCTGTCATATATTATAAGTTATGTTTCTCCTTCATGCAGATTCAGGTTAATTGTAATATATTGCTGTATTAAAATTAGGTTTTTTCTCAAATTACTACATGTTATATGTTATTTTAATTCAGAAGCTGTAACTAACACATTGTTAGATAAGCTTTTCATACATCAATATTATGAATTAAACAAAAACCATGATTTTTGCATGTTTTAGGTATTATATACACAATTTTACACTTTTTGTGTTTTTACTGCACTATTTTGCACATTTTGAGTTTTTTACTGGATGAATTTTGTTTTTTTACTGCACGAAGATCCGACCTCTTGTTATGAGATTTAGAAAAACAAAATTCTGACAAAATAAACAAAGATACCACGTTTTCCATGTGGAAAATTAGGTAAACATTGTATCCACTAGAAAAACAAAATTCTGACAAAATAAACAAAGATACCACGCGTTCCATGTGGAAAATTAGGTAAGCATTGTATCCACTGAGGTGTTGAAGTCTAGTTAAGGCTTGAATATATGAACTCAACTTACCCAAAACGCTTGTATACCAGAATCTGTACGGATGGCTCAGCCAAAAATGCTATTAGAAGTGGTGGCAGAGGCTTTCTTCGCAAAGAATTTTCAAACGGTCATGCACTTGAGAAGGCGATTGCTATGGGATTCAGGTCTACAAACTACAGAGCCAAGCAAGATGCATTACTGGAGGCCATGAGAATTCTAATAGACCTTAAGAGGACTCAGAAATCAAAAATTGTCTTTCTGACCGATGCAGTTCTTTTGAACCATGAGACCAAATGGAAAGCGGGGCCGACATTGCTTGCCTCAGAGTTGGAAGGCCTTACAACTATATATGAACAAGTCACCCTGCAGTGGATTCCAGGACACTGTGGAATATAAGGAAACGGGGTGGCTGATAACCTTGCCAAGGAAGGTTCCAAACTACCTCAAATCACTTCCATACCTCAACTGGAGGAAATTGAAACTATAAATAAAGCATCAATTCAGCAGAGATGGAACAATCAACAACCAGACTTCAAACTCTGAGTTCCTTACTACTTACTTTCCAGAAAAGAACAGGTTTTAATTTTCTGTCTCAGGACTGGTCATAATCGGCTTAACTCCCACTCCACAAAAAATTTAAAATTGGTCCAACTCCTTTGTGTGAATGTGGAAGATGGGAACAAACTACTGAACCCATTCTACAGTCATGCATCCTTATGAAGGAGCAGTGGAGGCAGAAGTGGCCTGATCGACCGAGCTGTGTGTATAAGCTGGAGTATCACAGGACCGCCAACTTTATTTTGTCATTCCCCAACTTAGCCAGGGAAGATCCAAGAAGAAGGAGTCTAGTTAAGCAGGAAAAAAATCTAAAGGTCTGTCTATAAAGCCAACAGAAAATAAATAGATTTTTTTTTAGATATTTTACATATTGATTTTAAAAATTAACTTTCTATTTTCTTTTCACCATTTCTTATTTTTGTATTTATTATTATAGCATTTTAATATAATTGATGATCTGAAATTTTTACCGACTTTTTTTTCTTTGTTACAGATATGCCAATATATGGATTGTGCCCGAAAACCGAAGTATTTGAGCTGGTGGTTTGCAATTATTGTGGTTTGAAATACAAATTACCTGCATTTGCAGAACACATTAGTAAGTTTATATCTAATATATTTTATGTTTTGATGTTAAGTAGAAAGTACTTCTAAAGAGATAACTAGACTTTTACTAGACAGCTATTGTAAAATTGTAAAACAATTTAAGATCATCCTTATAAAAAAAAAGTCTGCATGCAAATTGTAACCCAGGAGTTTTGCTTATTACACCAAAAAATTATGGTGAATATTAGGTTTTTGATGCCTTAAAACCACACCACATTAGCAGTTTTTTGTATTTACTCTTCCTAATATGACTTACTTAATCAGATCTTCTTCGACCAAAAAGTTTAGAGGTTTGCAAATGGACTGACATGCTTCACAGTCTGCTGAAATTTTCTTAGCTTGAGACAAGGTCAATCTATGCTCAGCTATGAAGGTCTAGATCAGGCGTGTCAAACTCAGTTAAAGCTGTGGGCCACATCACATTTACAAATTGTTTAAAAATGATATTTTAAAGTGAGGATTCAGGAATATGGACAGGATTTTAAAACAAATTATATAATTAAGTGAATGTTTAGGGTAACATCGATAACATTGCTGTACAATTTTCTTTTTTTCACTTAATTTAGAACATTGTGGGCCACAAACAATTATTTTGGGGGCCGCATACCTAGATGTTATCCATTCATGCCATTTTTATGCTCTCAGGGCCCTGCTTCACAATAAAATTAATCATATTAGTTCACAAATACAAGTGTACAAACTACAAAGCACAAGCACTAATACTTTTTGTTTCATAATAGGGACAATTATTAGTGATTTCTACAAGTGAAATAGTACAAGCTAGCATGTGGGAAGGTTCTTTCTTAGAAGATTTATAAAGAAGACAACCCTCAAGATCAACAAGCTTTTCAGCTCTCAATCCAATTTCTTTTTTAAAAGGAAGAAATAAAAGAATAAAAAGCCAATCCAACACTATTGGACTAATATTAAACCATTGGGAGCCTATATACATACGCACTCGCACCAATAACGCATTAACTTACCTCAACTTTTTAAAATCTTTTATAATTGATTTATCATATCTTTATGCAATAAGTGAATTGATTTTTATTTAATTTAATTATTTGTATTCCTATTTTAACGAAGTAAAAGTATCATTCGACAAGAATAATCGGTACTTTAGAATGCAGCCGTCTTATTAGTAACGGTCTCCGCGCTAATCACCGTTCTTTAATCTTGTTGTTAACAAAATACGTTAATAACAACAAAAAATATGTAACTTATTCATGAATCAATATACCCTGAAATATTAAATATAAAAATCAAACATTTATATTCCTGGAACTATTAATTTCAAAGTCCATATCAACTGGAAATGTCAAGTAAGTATTAAATAATGAAATTCCAATTATACAATTTAATTTATTTAAATCAGTATCTGAATTTATATATTAAACAATAAATAACTAGCTGCATACAAAAACAAATACTGTCTTTCATTCTGTAATACTTTTGTAGTTATAATCTCATCGTTTTTATTTATTTATCTCTATCACATTAAACGATTAATCTCAATTATTACATTGTTGTTCCAAGCAGTCATGCTAACTTCCTCACTATTTTGTTAACAACAATACATCACAAGGAACCATATTTAAGTTTTTACGGAATTCCGATTTATGTAGATAGTGACTAAGTTTTGTACTGTTTTAATGTCCACATCCTAGTTTGTAGTTTATTTTACAAATATAGTGAAATTGTTTATTTATTCATAAAAAAAATAAATAAATAATTACTGATTCTCCTTCCCCCCACTAACCAAAATTTATGAGGGATTAATATTGTTACAAACTAATTACTTAAATCACTATTGGATATGTTTTTAAGCCTATAAAAGGTATTAGTAGGACTTTTGGCCTCAAATTGGGGGTTTCTGAACCACTGAGCACAGAATTTAAAATCAAAATCATCAAGTGGCACAGGGTCTGATCATAAACTCAGAGCTCAGAAATTTCTTTAACTTAAACATATATCTAAAACCAAGGATAAAGACATTTCACAACGAAAAAGGATCACGATTTCATTTCTCTTTTTAGGCCCAACTAATCCTTGTGATAAAATGCTTTAAAAATGACTTTATTATTTTTTTTTTTCAAAACAATATTATCTGATGAGCTAGTAATGGGTTCAATTTAATATTAATTGTGAAAATTATAGCTATTCAATGTGTGACTGAGTTTTTAAGGGTTTCCATACTTCCATGAGCGGTAGTATATATTGGAGAAACCTCTGAAAATCTTGCAATTAGAACTACACACTGTAATACTGATTGTAAAAACATTAATACCACAGTATCAGAAGAGCGCAAAACAAAATTAAATAATTAATTGTTTTTATAACAATAAATAAATTACAAAACAAATTAAGAATTTTGAAGCTATTTTTTCTATGGATTGAAATAACAATCAACTTACGAATTATTTCACACTACTAGAACAAAAAGAAACTGATCAAAATGTTTTTAAAAATTCAAGATACTGAATTTTTATGCAACACAAAGTTATCTCTCAAGCCTTCCGTCTATAATAATATTAGTCTTGTAGTCTGTACTTGTTACAATTCCGTTTCATAATAACAAAGTACAAACTACAAGCAGTAAAATGGAAACTACAAGCAAAATATTCGATATTACAAGTGATTCTGTTTCATAAACAGTACAAACCTTTGTTATGTACTTGGGTTTACTTGTATTATTTTTACAAGTGTCAGTTCTCTTGTAATATTAATTTCAAGTCTCATTTCTTTTGTAATTCGGTTAAATTCCAGAATTGTGACGCCAACATAGCAGTCTCTGGAGCGATTTCTAGTGCCATGCTTAAGCTATGTTTCTCCATTTTTGCTCTTTCTTGGAAATTAGGTTCTGTCCCTTGTTATGGTTTACTGCTTAAAGATGTTTCACAGCTTCCAAATTGAATTTTATTTGAATTTCAATAATTAATAAAGATAGAGTTAATGAGTTATCTAATTAGGGAAACTAAATGCCAAGTTTGAATTTTATTTGAATCGTGCTGTTCGCTGTTTTAATAAAAAATTCAATAAAATTTTTAATAGGCATAATTTACATTAAAATATCAATTAATAATTAACTTATTAATTAATAATTAAATATTGATTAATAATTAAAACATTGATTAATAATTAATAATAAATGTTCTGATAAAAAAATCAAATTAGCATCCACCTCTTTTAAGAATTTACTAATATTAATTTTTTTAAAGAAAAAAGTTTTTTTAAATTTTAATATACTGAATATCTTCTACCTTTCCAGATAAGGTAACCAACAAGATTAATAATGTGAATATAAAATAATTTTAGGTAGCTTAAAATAAATAATTATGAAAATTCAAAAAAGCCAGGAGAAAATAAAAATTTATTGAAACATAAATAAACCATATATCAACAACACATGTTTTACTACCTTAATTGCAATTTAAATATTCATACTGATATAACAATTTTGTTTTTGTAGTTGAAATTAGACGTACCCATTAATACAAAAAGTTCTTAAACTTATTACCCATGGACAATAATGAACCACCATGTTGATATTTCGCTCTCTTAATACAAAAAAAAGAAATGTACTTCAACACTTATATATATATATATATATATATATATATATATATATATATATATATATATATATATTGTAATATACACCTTTTTTAAGAATTAAGTACGTAGTAAATAATTGTTTTAGATATCTTAAATTAAATTTAATATTTGGAAATAGGGATTCTCAGGAAAATAATACAACATTTATTTATCCTGACTGCAATCATCATAAATGGAACCAAAATAGACTGTTTTATTTTAAAACATGGCGGCTCTATGTTTGACTTCAACAGAACCTCTGCCATAATGATCGAGTGGGTGAAGATGATCAATTTGTCAATACTTCGACAATAAACCTGATCTAAGAAAATCAAAAAGAAGTAGAAGAGATTTTCATCAAATGAGAACTTCAGAAAATCATAAATGGTCCATTTGTATTAGATAATCAAAATGGCAGTTCGCCATTTTGAAACCTAGGGAGGTGTAACGGACAACAAAGGAGAGCATTCTTGTTAGGACCAGGCACCGGCGTAGACGTCTTAAGAGCTCCCGTGAAACTTCATCCACCAGATCCACATCATTTGGTAACACATTTAATTATATCCCGTAAACCACCGTCATCATTCTACAAGAAGAAAGTGTATAATTTAAGATATATTGACGCTTCACGTTATTCATATGTTTATAATAGTTATAGTTCTGTATGTCTGTGTCTGATTGTCTAGCAACCCCCCTGAGAATTAGAGTCAAAGTTTTATAAAACAAATAAATATATTAAAAAAGGGAAAATAAGTTTAATTTATTTATTTCCCCAAAAACGGAACGTTAAATATTTGGCGCCCAACGTGGGGCCTTATTCGTTAAAAATTAGGTCACGACAATCAGTACGCAGCTCACAGAAATTTTTAAAAGTGTTAAATTTTTGTTTACAAATTGAAAATTATGGAAAAGGACCAGGAAAATCAGACTAGGGATCGAGACCCTAAAGATGTGATTATGGGAAAATCCGATGGGGATGTAGTTCTATTAGATAATCAGGAAGAGACCGTTGTCCAACGCATAAGAGGGGATAACATTTCAGACGCGGAAATTAATATGAATAGCGATAATTTAGACATTAATAGCGTTTTGAAACATTTAATATTTAGTTTGAAAAGAATGGATGAAAGAAGTCAGGAAGTTAAAAATGATATAAAAAAATCCGATAAAAAAGCCGAGGAAAGAAGTCGTGAATCCGATAAAAAAGCCGAGGAAAGAATTCAGGAACTTAAAAATGATTTAAAAAAACTTGATACAAAAGTCGATAACAAATTTGATAATTTAAATAAAGAATTTAAAACTTTTAATTTTATAAGTGAAGAACTAAATTTAAAAAATGATAATGAAACAAATAATTCAATGATACCAGAAAGATGTGAACCGGGACTAACAATAATTAAAGATGAATTGGTTGAAACTAATTTAACAACAAAATTGACCTCACAAAATGCTGAAATATCGGAAAAAGTTAATGAAGGTCATAGAAATGACTCCGAATTATCCAAAAAATTTGATGACTGTCATATGGAAGGAAATAAAACTAAAAACATGTTTGTGAAAATAGAACGGCAATACAAACATGAGATTGGGCGGTTAAGTAAAAAAGAGGATGAAAATCGGAATGTCAGAGTGTTTGGGGATCAAAAATCCAATCTTGTATACACTACACAAGTTAATACCCCATTAAAGTGTTTAAGCAATAATGCCACCAATAGATGGAATGATTTCCTATTGAATTTGAATATTTCCCACATTTTAACATATACCAGACATGCACCTATACAGTGTATGTTTGGAATGAAGCCCTTATGCTTTAGGAGTACATTTAAAGTGTACGACCCGGGTGGATTGCATTTAGATCATGAGCCGGTACAGAAACTTATTAAAAATAAAATGGAAAAATTTGGATATGGAAATAACTTGATAAAAAAAAAAAAAAAAAAAAAAAAAAAGAGAGAAAGAAAAATGCAATTTATTATTTTTGTATAGGCTGGGGATATTTCTATGATGCTTAAAATTAAAAAAGAAAGTTAAAAAATCAATACATTTTTATTTCTGGGATTTGGAATAGACAGTTATTTTTCTTTATAAAACTATAGTCTCATATCTTTAAAATTAGTTGTTAGAATCAATGATTTGTATCCCTTTATTACTGTTATTCCTGAGGATGGATTGATAAACATGAAATATTATTTGAAAAAAAAAAAAAAAAAAAAAAAACACCCTTTTCAATATTGTTATTAAGTAAAGGTCATTTTGATTTTAATAAGAAATGTTTAGTTGATTTATAGAAAAATATTTAAGAATTACATTTTAAGAGTTTATTAAATTATCAAGAAAAATATCTCTCATTTAATAGGTGTTGATTTTTTGTAACCAATAGTCAGATCATCAATAATTCGTGAATTGTAGTTAACCTAGGAATATTTACCGCTTAAATAATTTTTAGTTTTTGACCTAAATTTAAAATAATTGGTGCTCAGCGCAGAGCTAACATTTTTTGTTTTCTTTAAAAATTATAAGGCCTTGCTCGCAAGAGCTGTAATACAAATTCAAGTAGAATACTTAAATAAAATTTAATTATTAACAATGACAGTGATTATTTTTGGTAAAATTAAATTGTTGTTTTACTCATTTTCTGATGGACAATCTTCTCTCGCTCATTCCTATTTTCCTTGGTTTTGGTTAAATGAAACCTAATCGACAAGCATAACAATGTTTCTCACTTAGTCGCAATATCCTGTTTTTTGATAAATAGAACCACATCTTATTGGGTTCTCAACAAAAATTAGTTTGTATATAATGAAAATGTAACTGTCCTCTCTCAATTTGTTCTTTTATATGATTTATGTATAGTTTTTGAAAAAATATTTGTATATAGTTTAATTGTATTCTGTTTAGAGATAAGAAAAATTATGTAAATCAATAATTAAGAAGAAAATGAAGAATAAAATTAAACTTGAATTTAGTATTTAAGGAAATCAAAAATTGTAATTATTAGTAACTCAGAGGCAATTGGGGATTAATGTTTAATTGAATGAATGGAGTATGAATGTTTCAGTATTCACTTGTATAATTTAAAGATAAAAAAAAAAAAAAATAAAAAAAATAATAATAATTATAATATTTGCGTGCAAAATATCATTATTATTTTTTTTACCTAGAAGGAGGGAGAAATGTAATATACACCTTTTTTAAGAATTAAGTACGTAGTAAATAATTGTTTTAGATATCTTAAATTAAATTTAATATTTGGAAATAGGGATTCTCAGGAAAATAATACAACATTTATTTATCCTGACTGCAATCATCATAAATGGAACCAAAATAGACTGTTTTATTTTAAAACATGGCGGCTCTATGTTTGACTTCAACAGAACCTCTGCCATAATGATCGAGTGGGTGAAGATGATCAATTTGTCAATACTTCGACAATAAACCTGATCTAAGAAAATCAAAAAGAAGTAGAAGAGATTTTCATCAAATGAGAACTTCAGAAAATCATAAATGGTCCATTTGTATTAGATAATCAAAATGGCAGTTCGCCATTTTGAAACCTAGGGAGGTGTAACGGACAACAAAGGAGAGCATTCTTGTTAGGACCAGGCACCGGCGTAGACGTCTTAAGAGCTCCCGTGAAACTTCATCCACCAGATCCACATCATTTGGTAACACATTTAATTATATCCTGTAAACCACCGTCATCATTCTACAAGAAGAAAGTGTATAATTTAAGATATATTGACGCTTCACGTTATTCATATGTTTGTAATAGTTATAGTTCTGTGTGTCTGTGTCTGATTGTCTAGCAACCCCCCTGAGAATTAGAGTCAAAGTTTTATAAAACAAATAAATATATTAAAAAAGGGAAAATAAGTTTAATTTATTTATTTCCCCAAAAACGGAACGTTAAATATTTACAGTAGAGCGTCGATTATCCGAACTAATGTTGTCAGTGGTGGTTCGGATAATCGAAATTCAGGTACTCGCACACTATTTACATATACATGTAAATGTACACCCTGTCTTCTTTTCCACTATGCTGCTGAAACTTTTTCACTCCAGGAATGAAATTGTTTTCGAACCATTTTATAAACAAATCTCTGTCCATCCATGCATTTTTTTTGGCTTGTGTGTATTAACAGAATTTTCACGTTTTTAAAACATCGTGAGTTTTTGGATTTACCTATCATTAACAACGGAACTCTATGTGTCCCAGATGCATTGACACACACCATTACTGTAACGCGATCCTTGTTCATTTTGTAACCTGGAGCTGCGGCTTCTTTTCGAGACACCAACGACTTAGATGGCAAAGCTTTCCAATAAAGGCCCGTTTCATCAGCATTGTAAACAAAATCCAAATCATATTCTTTGACTTCAAGATATTTCTTCAAGTTCTCGGAAAAAGAAACTGCTGCTGGAGCGTCAATACTTAATTTTTCACCGTGAATTTCAATCTGCCGCATCCCATGTCGTAATTTAAATTTTTTGAATCAACCAGAACTTATAAAGGTTGGGTCGCCACCAAGCTTCATGTTTAATTCCAATGCTTTTTCACACAAAATGGGCCCTGATATTGGCTGCCCAGAAGACCGTTTTTGCAAAAACCAAGTGTAAACAGCATCTTCCACCAATTTACTTTTCGCTTTTTTCATTGTTTTACGGTTTGAACTGCCCGCCTCACTGTCAAGATTATGTGCATACCTGGTGATTGAATCAGAATTATTTTTTATTCCGGTTATCGTTGATTTACCAACTCCGAACTCGGTAGCTAATGTCTGACCCGATTCACCTTTTTTCAGCCGCATAATAATTTCCATTTTATCTTTTTGTTGACATGTTTTAATTAAAAAAAAAAAAATGATCACAAATGCGGTATACACCTCACAAAGAACGGTTTAAAACTGAAAGTAAGCTTTCTACAACCAGCCAAATGAACGGAAAGGGTTTCACAGAAACAAATGCAATGACCAAATTAGGTATACAGTTCTTGGTATACAAATACTATTTAAGGGAGCAGTTTCTGAGAAATAATTAAGGATGACTTCCTTTATAGACGTTCTGGGAAAAATAATTTTATTTTTCGTTTAATTTTATTCAAAATAACAATAATTTTAACTATACCAATAAGTAATTTACATGATCAAATTAATTAAAATTACAAACATAAAAAAAAAAAAAAAAGGTTCCGATAATCGAACGTTCGGATAATCGACGCTCCACTGTATATAGTAAAATCCGATTATAACGATTTTCCGGATATAACGATCTACAATCTGCATCTAGTTTGGTTTGCTATTTAAACATGAAGAAATTAATCCGGATATAGCGATATTACATATAACGATATTCCGGATATAAAGATCTAAAACTTAAAAAAAAGTTGTTTTTCATTCCGGTTATAACAATTTATGTGCTTATGTACTCACATATTGGGTATAAAAGGTTTGAACGGATGAATAATACGAATATTATTAAAAAAAGGGCTTTAAGCACGGTTCTTGTTTACTCTTTGCAAGTACTATAAGTTAATCATTTTCCAAATGAGTTTAATTCCATTTACCCCTTACCGAATTTTCATCGAACTCCATTCTTCCCTTCTAGTGCATAATTCCTTAGTTTTAAATCAGCCTTTCCTTTGGCTCTGTAGGGATCGGAAAGTGTTAAAAGTGCATTAAAAATGACTTCGAACAAACGTCGTGCGTTTTCTATTGAAGAAAAAGTTAAAATCATAAATCGGATTGAGAAAGGAGAAACAATCAAAATCTTGGTGTCAGAACTTCGAACTTCACAGTCTACGATATCGACAATCTGGAAATCCAGAGACAAAATCAAAGAAACGTTTGAAAAAGACGAGACTTCGAAAAAAAACTTAGAAGCAGCCAGCATCAAGATCTAGAAGAAGCACTTCTTAAATGGTTTTAGGTCAAATTAAAAAAAAAATATATATATATATATATATATATATTATGTTATTGTGGAAGATTCATCAGAATGGACGGTTGCGAGGCTTTCTTCATCCGTTTCGCTAATATGTAAAATGGCCCAAGGATGGAGCAGCCCTGTCCATCCACAGGCCAGCTCTGTGGAAACTAGTGTTTGATCAGCTATTGGGGTAACCGGAGGCAGAGGGATTTCTAGGGACGGCTTATGTCGATGACCTGGCGGTTATAATTTCCGCCAACAGCAGAGCCAGACTAATCGTAGATACAGAGAGATGTGCCAGTAAGGTAGCGGAATGGTGTGAGAGGCGAAAGCTAAGCATGGCCTGCCAAGACCCAGGCAATGCTGCTGAAAGGCTCGACAGATAGGGCTCACCCTAACAGCATGAACATAGGAGGAGAATGGGTCCGCCTCAGTAATGAGGTGACATACTTTGGGGTGAAGTTCAAGAAGAGATTCAACATCACCCCACACCTCCGAGATAGGGTGATCCGCTCCCTGAATGGACTGTCGAGAATAGGAGGTGCATTCTGGGGTCTGAGGTATCCGGCTACTAGAACCATCTATAAGGGAGTCGTGATGCATCCTGAGGTATGCATCCTCTGCCATGAGTCGTTATCTCACAAACACAGCAGAAGAAGCTGGCGACCATCCAGAGACTGGCACTGCTGAGATTCACCAAGGCATACAGAAGCGTGTCGCACGATGCGGTACAGGTACTGGCCGGAGAGATGCACTTTGATCTCATCCTGCGAGAGGACACCATCAAATTTGATGTTAAGAGACTAGGGCTTGATGCAATTATGGAGGGACTGGAGCAGAGGATAGGTGAGGAGCCTGGGAGGTAGAAGAAGGTGTTGAGGGAGGACTCACTGGATGAGTGGAACAGACGGTGGATCACTTGTGAAAAGGGTGCAACTCTTAAGAAGTTCTTTCCTACCACCCACTCGAGACTAGCGGCGAAGTGGGTCCATCCCG
Source organism: Rhaphigaster nebulosa (assembly GCA_948150685.1). Classification (NCBI taxonomy): domain Eukaryota; kingdom Metazoa; phylum Arthropoda; class Insecta; order Hemiptera; family Pentatomidae; genus Rhaphigaster; species Rhaphigaster nebulosa. The sequence continues at coordinate 160,992,867 of OX411307.1, forward strand.
GTTACTAGTCCTCACAGATTCTGACAGGCTATAGGGGTTTCCGAGAGAAGCTGCGAAAGCATGGCAAGAATATAGATCCCAGGTGCCCCACCTGCCGGCCTAAATTCTCCAGTTGACTCATTCTTTTTTGGATCAAATATTTTACGCAATACCTTATTCTCGAAGACCTTAAGGCATTGTTCGTTCTTCAAGGTTAGCGGCCATGTTTCACACCCGTATAGAACAGTAGGCAAGATAATAGTTTTGTATATTCTAACTTTTAATTTTCTGGACAAAATGCGGGACCGTGATACCGAAAAATAACAAGCATTTCCCGTCTATTTCCTCTTGAATTTTGTTTTTTCTAGTAATCATAGACACCGAATACTTAAATTTGTCAACGTGTTCAAACCTGTTCCCTCCTATATCTATATCATTAATTTTATTCCATTAAAAATTTAAAAATCTTCTACTGGCACGTTCTCAGTTGTATCTGGGGACATAATAATATTTGATCTAATTATAATATGCCTGCAATTATCTGATTCAGGAGTATCTACATTTATTAGGCCATTAAATAGTTGGTTGAAAGTCTCCTGCGCTTTAAATTTTTTCTTAAATGACCAAATAAATATCTCCAATAGGCCAATTTTAAATTTATTCACATCTATAACAGAAAAAACAATTACTCATCGGAATTACTGGGAAAACCCCGAGCCTTAAACCGTTTACTTATAAACATCCCACCTTTCTTCCATTGCTAGTTCAGTGCGAGTACAAACTTTTCTGTTTGATATAATCTACTTAATTAAACCTTGGTGAGTACCAAAATGTATTTGATTTCTTGTTTTAATTAAATTCATAATTCATAAATGTTTTATAATACTAATTTATATTACAGTTAATTTAATATGTATAATAATACCAAACGTTATTTTGAATTGCTTATTTTTGAATTTTTGTGTGTTTTTAGAACTGAAGATGAATGTATAACATTCCAAACTAGTTTTCAATAAAAACAAAATTATAGAAGTGGCAAATAATTGATCAATCTGTAATTAGATTGATTCTTCTGTAACATCATGCGGATGTCAACTGAAAATCATTACAGCCGTTTACGAGAAAATTGTAAAATCCATGATATAATTACCACTTACCGATGCGCCGTATCTTTGCTGATACTGGTCCGATTTTGATGATTCCATTTTTGTTTTTTAGATAATTTAATTACCTTTCATACAATTCTATACATGATTTACTATAAAATGCATTAAGTTAAGCACAAATAAAATATTCCTTTCATCATAACTTTTTTCCCTGCATTTTCTCATTTATATAGTACATACAAAGTTCTTCAAGCTAAACGAAATTCGTGGGAAGATTTTGGTCACAAAATGGAGAAAAACGCAAAAGAGAACCAAAAGATCTTCTAGGGAGTGATTAAGGGAATGAGAAAAGAAAGGCCACAAGCCCTGAAAGGAATCAAGTATAAAGATAGACAAATTATCTGGCAAGACGAAGATATAATGGAAAGATGGAGAGAGTATTTCAAGGAGCTGCTAGAAGGTAGAGATGTTAGTTCCGATAAGATCCAGAAGACAGTGGAGGATTATCCAGATGAAGACGACTTTATCAGCGAGGAAGAATTACAGGAAGCAATCTGCAAGATGAAGCTCGGCAAGTCAGCAGGGCTGGATGGAATAACTCCTGAAATGATGCGTTACATGGGCAGCAAAGGTGAAGAAATGTTTCTCCACCTCTTAAACCTGATATGGATACCAAAAAAAAAAAAGAAAAGAAAAGGATACCAAAGGACTGGGAGATCGCTGTGGTTGTGCCTATTTACAAGAAAGGAGACAATAGAGAATGCAATAATTATAGATATGCAATAATAATAGGCATATCTCTACTCAGTGTGCCAAGTAAGCTCTACTCAAAGATTCTAGAAGAAAGAATAAGAAGTGTTGTTAACTGCCAGATTGAAGAGGAGCAGTATGGATTTAGAAACTCGAGGAAAACCCAGGACCTTATTTTCACTTTGAGATAGGTCATAGAGAAGTCCATTGAGAAAGGAAAAGAAATTTCTGCCTGCTTCGTGGATCTGGATAAGGCCTTTGATAGAGTCCAAAAGGAGGATATAGAACAAGCTCTGTCTGAAAGGAGAGTAGATTTTGGCACGATCCTAGCTGTGAGGAATCTCTATCACAAGATGAGAAACATTGTAAGGACCGGTAACCACACCTCCAAGGAGTTTGAGACAACACGGGGAATACACCAGGGATGTAGTTTAAGCCCTCTACTCTTTATATTGGTCCTAGACCGTGCACTGAAAAAAGCTAAGCCTAGATTGTGACCCTCAACACGGGCATAGGAACCTGCAGCCTACACTTTATACTACACTTGCATTTGCCGACGACCTCGCCATTATTGCTGCCAATGACAGGGACCTACAACATAATGTAAACGTTATGCAAGAAGAGCTTTCCAGCATCAGTATGGATATTAAACCAGAAAAAACTAAATGCATGAGAGTAGGAAGAAAACCCCACAGAGTTATGAGAATCCTGAGGTTGAAGGGACAAATCTTGGAACAGGTTCAGGATTTCAAGTATTTAGGTGCCTGGTTGAATGAAAGCGATTATATCAACGGGGAGGTGACACAGAGGTTAGAAGCAACTGGTCGAATGTTCCACTCGGTCCGAAGAGGTTTCCTCAACAGGAGAGATGTCACTAAGAAGACAAAGATGTCCGTCTACAAGTCAATGTTCCTGCCCATTCTTTCCTATTCCTCGAAGTCATGGACACCCACCTAAAAACAGGAGCCAGATCCAGGCCATGGAGATGCGGTATCTTAGGAAAGTCGAAGGGAAGACCAGAAGACCAAGACAAGAACACCACTATTAGGTCAAATCTCGAGGTGCAGCCGGTGGAGACTACCCTAGGAGAGAATAAATTACAATGGTTTGGACACCTCCTCAGGATGAATCTTGGAAGAATCACGAGGATGACCTATGAGACACGAGTGGAGGGAAGAAGACCAAGAGGAAGACCACAGATCACCTGGGAGAAAGGTGTGTGGGAGGCATTCAGGAAGCAAGGGCTGGAACAGGAGAGAGCTGGTACAGGAGAGGGACACTTTGTCCAAGCTCTACAGAGGGCATCCTCACACTGCGGTAAAAGAGGATCGGAGTATGATGATGATATAGTACATACATGAAAAGTTAAAGGGATTTAAGGAGAAGACATTAGGCAAGTTTCATCAAAATCGTTTGAGCCGTTTAGGAGAAAATTGTAAAATTCATGATATAATTACCACTTCCGGTTAGTCCGATACGCTGTATCTTTGCTATTACTAGTCCGATTTTGATGATTCTTTTTTGTTTTTTAGGTACTTTAATTACCTTTCAAACTAGTCTATACATAATTTACCATGAAATTCATGGTTTTTAAGTTATGCACAATTAAAATATTCTTTTCATCGTAACTTTTTTCTCTGCATTTCCTCGGTGATGTACTTCATAATGAAAAGTTAAAGGTCTTTATGAAGAATAATTTAGGCAAGTTTCATCAAAATCGATTAATTAAAACTGGCACTTCCGGTTAGTCGATTTTAAAGAAAAAGTTGCTGTAGCATCACATGCCTGTGCCTACCTAATACATTATTTCAGTATCATACAACTTTTTGTTTTTAAGCTAGACTGTTGACGTACGCACAGACCATTTTGTGAGACTTGATTATTTGGACTCAGGGGACCTTAAAATGTGTATTTCCGTTGAAAACTCGAATTCGAAAATTTTCATGATCGCAATACTTCTCCTTACCATATACTTCATATGTAGGTAAGGGAAAGTAAGAAAAAAACAAGTTATGTCCCCTGGCCAGTAAGGATTAGTAATAGACACAAACAAAAACCTGGGAGACCTGTTATTCTGCTCTCCCAACATTATCAGTCGTAATAAGCCTGTGAGCAATTGTCTGCTGTCTTTTATTTCCTTGCGGACACCTATCGTCTTCTTCCTGAAGTTTTTGGAACGTAAGACATCAGTTGTGAGATTCAGCCGTGCTGACAGCTTTTGGGCTTTTCTTCCACTGCTGCTTCCTCCAACCTTACTGTCTTATCTCCGCTTATGTGCTCGGGGTTTCAGTTCGTATTCTCCCACCACTACTTAAAACTATAGAGGTGCTGCCAGGGTAATATATTATTATTTAATGTAAAAATTATACAGTAACATTTTGCCTTGACATGAGCTACTGAAATTATTTCTGTATGTATATATACTTGAACTAAATGTTTCCTAGTTCTTATCCCTTCTTCTTCGTCTAACTCCTGTGTGGCATTAAGCACGGAGGTACATTCCTTCTCAACCTACCCCACTGGTCTCCGTCCCTTGTAAATCTTCTTATCTCCAGGATGGTGCTTCCTCTTGCTGCCCCCAGTTTCCTATGTAGTCAGGATACGCGTGCCTTTTTCTGCCATGAGGAGGTCTTCCTTCCAGTTTAGCTTCCAAGAGCCACCTGGCTTTTCTGGTATTGTCCATTCTGTATATGTGCCCAAATCATTTTAACTGCCATTTCTGATGCAGTCGGAGGAATCTCTTTTCAACCGCTGTGATCCTGCTTGCTTGGTTATTCAGCGTATTCCAGCTTTCTGATCCATTCAGATGTACTGAAAAGATCACAGATTTAAATAGCTTAAGTTTGGCCTCTCTGCTTACTTATGATTGTTTTCGATATCTGGTATGTACATCTATTCCAATATGTGATTGAATGTCTTAGAGTGATGTGCTGTCTCTAGTTGGTGCTTTTTAGACTGTTGATGTGAGATGTGCTGTGTTTGATATGCATAAATGCGATTTTGTTGTTTCTGTTCTGATGCCTGAATAAGCGAAACATTGACGGTTGGTTGTTTGCCAGTGTTTTAGGTACTTGATGCTTTGTGTTAGGAATCTTCTAATCGCATCATTGCATTTAATTTATGTCTGTTTTTGAGTTTTTTCTCTTTTATATTATTATGTAATTTGTTTATTTTCAGAATGTATTTACTTAATCCAAAAAGATTGTTAATACGAAATGGGTCTGGCCCCAATCATTTTGGATAATCGAGACTCCACTGTACCACTTTTAAACCAAGTTCTAAATCTTGGGCTTTGACAAATATACATTTAAGTAAACCAAATCTAAAATTATGTCACCTGTAAGCAGTTGCAGGTAGGAAGACATGAGACTAGGTTTGAAATATTATGTTCCACCTAGACCTACTCAATATTGTCAATTTTTCTTTTGCTGGCAAATAATGAATGAGTTTGATTCCTGGAAAGAAGGATGTAACCAGGAGTGGATAGTTTATGACTCTAAGGCAAGAGAAAAAAATTGAAGGCAGTGGTTATCTGAGGGAATAAGTCTGACTAGGGAACCAAACAAAAGCTACAAACTAAGACATGGAGATCCGAATAAGAATAACAAGATTTATAAAATATTGATTTTATAATTGATTTCTTCAGAGAAAAATATATGGAGATGTGCAGCTTTACAAATATTAATCAGTTATAAAAGAAAATTTAAATTAGCCATCATCAGTGATTAAGAAAAGTCATAATACAAACTGAAGCAGTTATTTAGATCATAATTAATTGATAATAATTAATTAAAATCTGCTGCTTTCTCCAAAAAAACATTCTGTAATATTTATACATGCTACAGAATTTCTTCACAGTGATAATATTGTTTTATTGAATCCCTGCTAAAAATAAATAAAATTAAAATGTCAGCATTTAGTTATCCTAATGCTTTAGCATTGTTATTTTTAAAATTACATAAATAAGTAATTAAAGATGACAATTAATCTTTAATATCATTTATGGTTAATTTTAAACATCTGATTTATTAACTCATTTAATTTAAACCATGTAATTTTGTTTATAATTTCATGTTTCAGACCTCAGGCATAGTGGTGATAAGAAAAATGGAACATCTTGTGTAGAAAAACCTATAATACCTAAAAAGGGAAAGTTAAAGAAACAAAAAGAAAAATTTAAAATTAAAGCAGAATCTTTAACTGTTAAGGTTGATATGAACATGAAAATAGATTTCCTGGAAATTGTAAGTGACAGACAATCGCTGACAATTGATTCTGAGACTGTTTCCAAATTGAAGCAGTTGCATGTGAATTCCAAAACCATATTCAAAAATTCAGAATACAATAATGTTCTTAATAATGAGGAGAGCTGTAAAGCTAATGAATCTGTTCTGATTAAGGACACACCTAGTCATAAATTAATTGGTGCTATTGATATAAAAAGACACGATACCTCCTCTCCTCCTGTATCACAGGTTTGTTTGGTTTAAAGTCTATAGGTGGATGCATGCATCTTGGCAACATAGTTCACGTAGTTGTTTTTTTTTTTTTTTTGTAACAATATAGCTTTCTGCATGAAACAATAATGCATCAATTATTCTTAGTTTGGGGAATCAATTTTTTAGACTTATATTTTTTGTCTTTTATTATATGCTTAATTCTCTTGCTTGTTATTTTAAGGTGATGGTATAGTTTTTATGATTGTGTTATGTAGTTTCATAGTTTCTTTTGTTATAATATGGTGATAAAAAAATATTTTGGTTTTGCAGAATGTTTTTGAGTTATGTCTTAATAGGTTTATTTCTGTCTTGTTCAGTGTTGTGAGGGTGGCCTGTTCTATTGGTATCTTGGGTAGGTATGTAGAATTTGTGACTTGAGGTCAAATTATTTGGGTTATTTTCTTTTAATTCACTTGGCCTGAGCTTGTTTTGGATTTTTATGAATAGCTTTTATTAATCATTTTACTTCTGATTTGTAAATGTAGCTTTCAGGTTTAGTGAGGTTTATGAATTAAAAAGTAATTTTTTTTCTGAGCACGATGAAATTATTGTTATTTTCTTGAAAATTCAATTATTATTGATTTTAAAAAATTATTAATAATAAGTTGCTTAGTATTTATTTTTGTTTTAATATAAAAACTAATAGACTAACCTATATAAATAAAGATATTATACTTTATTACAAAATAGCAGATGCATGCATATTGGTTACAGATGGTTTGAATTGTACGAAATGTTTAATAAAGACATTTTTTTTTTACATTCTTAGGTTTAATGCAAACTAATAATTTCAAAATACTTTCAGTACCTGCTTTTTTTAGTCATTTAATAAAAAAAATAAAATATATATAAATAAGTAGAATCAGCGATATTTGTAAATTTAAATACTGAACTATAATTTCATTGGTCATTAAGCAATTTTATAATCATTCTGTTTAATTTTTTTTTTGCAATGTTTTTTATACTCGCATTTGAACCCAGAGGGGGAAAAAAACCTATGATATCAAAAGCCTTTTAAGTTTATTAACCCTTTGAAGTAAATGACGCCTATATAGGTCCAGTCTTCAGTAGTGTAGGAGCAAATGACATCCATAAACGTCCTACATATTTATAGGAATAAATAAATGTTGGTTAGATGCATGTTACTTTTAAGTCTTAAAATGTTCTTAATATTTTCATAAAAAATAGTGGATGTCTACAGCAGTCTTTTGATTGGAGAAATCAAAGTTATGAAGTACTAATGACGGCTGTATTCAACCACTATTTTTTAATGAAAATTTGTTGAAATTTAACATAATTTTATTTAAATGAAATATTTATCAAACTCCTAAAGATTTATTAAATGAAGCATAAAAAAAGATTTGTTTTTGTCCCTCAACGATTTCAGCATGAGTATCAAAGGGTTAATATTTATTTCGTAAAATTAATTGTATTTATAAGACCTAATGCACCTCTAATGATAGTAACAAAACATTTGTATTGGGACAGTTTTTGGGACTGCCACCATAGTTAATTGATACTCATCATGTTCTATCCCAATTAAGAACATAAGACAATGTTGCTTACGCTAAAGCATTTTGTAATGGATGAACTAGGTATTACTTCCTGATGGACTTTTCCGTATCTAATTCTACTTTATGACTATCAAAAGGATGAGAAAGTAATTAATAGAATGAAATGATTTTATTGAAGATTTACTAGAAAATAAAATACAGCATAAGAAAATAAACATTGATTTTGAATGAATTCTAAAATGAAATTTTTTTTTCATCTTGCCGTTTATTTTTTTAGGATGATGAACGAATTAACATGCAACCCATTGTTAAATTGTCACCAATTCCTGCTGATCCACATTTATCGAAATCCAACAGTTTAGATAAGACGGAATTAAAGAAAAAGCATATTGACAATGAACTAAAAAAATCATTATCGTACAATCCTGACATTCATTGTGGCGTAATTGATAACGAAAGTGAGCCATGTTTACAAAATTTAGATTGTAAAATCCATTCTTCTTCCTTAAAGAAGTTAGTTGTTGGCCGTTCTAAATTGTATGAAGTGCTAGTTTCAAATTCTTCATTAGAGAAAAATATTTCCAATGAAACATCATTTAAGAAGCCTAGATCTGAAGTTTTATCAAATAGCATGCCAAAATCAGACAATAAGAATGTAACTGTATTGAGATATCACAAAACAGTTGATATGGTGCGAGCACCTGCTATGGGATCTCTTTTCCGTAAAGAATGCACTGCAGCGAGTAGGAAACAGGTATGATTTTCTATTTAGTTTGTTTACTATTAAAAATTATGAATACCATGCTCATAATTATTTAATTAATTCTCAGATTATCTTAATGTACTTTTTTATATACCATTCTATAATATTAAATTGTTAAATTTAGTGAATTATGTTTTTATATACTTAATACTTTTTTCATAATCGTTAGAAGTTAGTTTTTCTGTAATATAATTTCTATATAGGTTTGTTTTAATCAATGGTTTGGAATATTATTGGAAAATGCTGGAGGAAAGTGAGAAAGTTCTATTTTTTAAAGTGTTTTTTGTTAGAATTGGTCACTTATCTAGATAAAAATAAATTCTTACCATTAGACTAGAGGAAAATTTTATATATACTGGTTATAAGGACATGCACATTGCTAACCTAGGATTTATTACTAAAACAATGAACCTAAAGTCCTTTCTGTGACTCTAAGAATATTTCTTAAAAGTGAATATTGATTGAAGGTAGGACACATTTATCTGTTTATTTATTTAGAATATTGCTTGAAGGTAGGACAAAATGTATCTATTTATTTATTTAAATAACTGTTGGTAGAGGATACCTGCAATAATGAAAATGAGATCTGACTAATAAACTTTGATATCTTGAAAAAGACCTAATAATAAAAAAAAAGCATTACCTTTAAACACAAAGTGTAGATGGACGTCACTGGATTCATAATCTCATAAGCTAATTGATTATATCTTGGTAAAGCACAGATGGCAAAACAGCAAACTTAATTAAGTTTGCTTTGTTTTTTAGGCTTTGTTGCACTGCAGCCTATTTAGGCCTATTGTGCGCTATATAATACTTAACTGTCTTTCAACAGTTCAATTGTCATGGTAAATCTCCATAAGCTCAGTGGATTAATTAATTTCCAAAGCTTAGGATTTCCTATACGATCCATGCCAAAATGCTTGTATCTTAAACTTGTCAACCTTTCACATCAGCAACTTTGTGATGGGCAGTTTTGTCCTGCATATGACAGATTCTAAAATTAAGAGATCCTGTCAACGAGGTTGTACAGATGTTCATTCAGTCTACAGTGAATAGTGTATAATCCTGTAACTTTTCACCATGTGCACCTTGAGGTTGAAAACCGATACAGGGGTTGCTCCTCGGGCCCACTACTCATTTGGGCTTAAGGGATGTAATTATTCCAAATGACACTATGGGTGTGATGTCTACCGGGTGTCACAATTGAGGTGGTACCAGGATCTTCTATGGGAGTTGTCTGGTGTTGGTGTAGTTATGAGATTAATGAGACCAATTGAAGTCATGCCAGATAGAAGCTCCTGTACCATACTCCATCCTTGCTCAAGATGAGGAGGCGGTTAAGGCCTTAAGGTCAGAATACACCTTTCTTCATTCCCGTCCCACCTCCATCATGCTCACTGTCCTGTAAATTTCGTGAGAGTGGCCCTATCCATTTGAAGCGATATTTTGCTTCTGTTTTCAGTAGGTCATAGCTTAGACCTGTCCTACTTAAGGGTTCAGATGTGATGAGGATACACTCAGAGCCCTTCCTTGCTAGCTTATCAGCTTTCAATATTTACTTTGTTGTAACATGGAAGATTGTTTAGTATGGCATTATCAAGTAGTGTGATCAATCCTGCATACAGATAGGATTTGTGCTGCTCTTTTTACCATCCAATAGATGTGATCTATTAAGTTCCAAATAGCTCTTTCTCTTTCATTTAACAGTAATAATGTCCAGATAATTAACAGTTTTGGTGATTTAATTAAAAATTGTGACAAAATCTACAACAAGAGGTAAGCTTGTAATAAAAATTAGAGTTACATTCGAGATGGTAGTGAGAGAGATAAGGATGGTACTTAACACCTCTACACATACCGCTCTCCATCACTATTAGCACTAACATTTATCCAGTTCCCTAGCTGCCTATTCGCAATGACTCAGTGTCCGATGTTCAGCAATACAGTTGTTAGGAGCAAAAAATCTACCCTAGTTTGCTTTTTGTGCAAATTTAGCATACAAAATGCTGCAACCGACGTATCTAAAAAACAACTGGCACTGTCCTTGCATTAAACCATCTATTAAGCAGCAGTCTGTGAGGGCTGGCAATGAAATTGAGTAAATTACTGCCACCATTTTGGCAGAAATACTGAAGGTCGCTGAGGGCATCAAAAAAGTCAAAAGTTCATTAGGAAAACAAAGCTACTTAGCATCTGAAAATTGTGGGCATTTAAAAAAAACTGAAGAGCATACTCTAAAACAAGAAAAAAATTTTGAGGAGCTATGATACAAAAATAAATCCTTAAAAGCCCAAATTAATTTACTCGAATGCTGGATAAATCAGACAGAACTAGCCCAAATGGCGAACTGCTTAGAAATAATAGGCATTCTGACTAAACCTGGTGAATCTACAGAGGGCATAGTGTGTTCCATCAGGGTTGCTCTAGGCATAAAGCTAGGAGTTTAGGACCTGTACTCTGTGTAAAAGAAAAGACCTAAAAAAAGAGTACCCTCAACCACTGGTGATCATTTGTTCTCTTTCCGCCAGGCATTATGTGACGATGTTATTCGCCTAACATAGGTTAAAAGGGGCTTTTCCATGAAGCACGTTGACTGGGACAGCAATAAGAGAATATATATAAGCGAAGAAATTAGCCCAGGTAACAGGCATCTCTACTGGATAAGGCAGACTTTCACTGGTACTGCCTGCGGTTGCTGCTGGCAGAGATTGTGGGCAGTCGACTACTGCTTTGACTGAATAGATAGAGACATATTTCGCTGGCACTGCCCAGCAGGTAGGTATGATGTCACCTATACTGCTGCATCCCTGACCGTTCCAGAAGGAGTCAAACTGCCACTGTGCCGTGGAACGATTCCCATTTGTTTTCATTTAACAAAATGTCAAAGAAGGGATATAATGAGAATAACGATGAATGTCTTGTATAATTTTTTAATGAATATCAGGTTCTTTGTATAATAATATAACAAAAATGAATAAAAATAAAATAAATAAACATTTTTGTTTGTTTCTTGAAATTTTATGATAATAATATAACAAATTAGTAAAAATGAACTTAGTTTTTTTTTTATTTGTTCTTTATTAAAATTTGTTTAAAAAAAAAAATAAATAACAAGTACAAGTACAGAATCTTTTATCAACCTTTTTAAATAAATTTATCGTTGCTACCACGTATAATTAACGGATGTGAAAAATCGAATATTCGGAATTCCTTACTTTTATTAATTTATCAGAAATATGTTAGAAAATAAAATGTTGTAAACACAAACCTAGGGCTCAGAGAAGTTGACAGGCCGAGAGTTAAAAAAAGTATTCGCCAAGGGGAAGTTATAAGTAAAATGTATAGCTCTTTTTTGGTCTCTTGAAAAGTACCTAATTCACATTTATTAGTTAGGCATACGTGGTGGCGACGATAATTTTTTTGATTTGCCTATTTTCCGTAAAGTAACTGCCAGTTTTTCTTCAACTTCGATTGGAGCTTACACTGCATTAGTAGCTTTTTCTACTATGCTTAACACAAAATTAAACTGAGAGGTATTTAGTCAAAAAATGTTTCTGAATTCTTTCCCATCATTCCACAGTTATTAACTTAGCATAAAACCATTCACTTTTCCGGATTTAGAATATGCTGTTAGCATTACATCATGTTAATAACATAATTTCATTTTCTTCTTCTAATAAAAAAGCAAGAATTACATCCATGTTGGAAAATTGCATGTATGTATTCCTTTCACGAAGGCTATAATGTATAGTTTTAAAGGTTTTAACGATATAATATATGTACGATGTAGTATTATTATACATTTAGGAAAGGTTATAATGATATAGGTTATGCGAGAGAAGTTGGCAGTTGCCATGAGCAGTTTCTACGAAATATACAAAAAGTAACAGTTAGTGGTAACGGTTGGCAAGCATTGCCAATCGCAACTGTGGACAGTACCAGCGAAAGTCTACCTTTTGCGAGGCAGAAATAGGCCATTGGAAAGTTGAAGTATGTTTGGTTTTCCGGAGAAACGATAAGATGCCAGGGAGATGATGGCTGTTCTGTTTATATTTTATCCAAAAAAAAAGACCCTGGACTGAAATAGGTTACACCATTACCTCCAATCTTTGGTTATCTTTTATTTTTATTTGTTTATACATTTTTATGATATATATTTATTATTTTTAAAATTTAGAAGTTTTCTATTTTTATTTTATTCTGAATTTGTTTTTCTTTTTCTCTATCTACACTATCTGTTCGTTCATGATATTCTGAGGGCTAAATATCTTTTAAAACATCCTTCACCTGACATCCCAGATATAGAACACCTGTTTGTTCAAGTTTCTTCAAGCACATTCTCCCTGGTCTATATTGTTATTTACCGCCCATCTCAGGTCTGATTTGATCCTACGTTTAAATCCTCCCTGCTTTCATATATTCATTCTTCTTCTTTCTCCACCTCCATAATGCCACTACGCATGGAGGTTTAGCCTCGGTCCATGTTTTTCAATTTTCGCGATCATTTGCCTTAGTCTTCAGTTCAGCCAGAGTGCATCCTCTTCTGAAGGTTTTCCCCTGAAACCTTCTCAGGAGTCTCATCTCCGATGCTGTCACTTTGCTCGCATGCCGATCCAGGACGGTCTAACTCTCTGCACCATAGAGCAAAACTGGTAGGAATACAGTTTTGAATAGGAGGAGCTTTGTCTGACTGCTTATTTCCTTCCTTCCAATAATAGTGGAGAGTATCTGAGAGTATATTCCGTTTGCTTTTTTGACTCTATGTAGTAAGTACCTCATGATCTACTTTCCCATCTCTGGATATAATTATTCCCAAGTACTCGTAGGCATCCACAAATTGAAGAGGTACTCCATTACAACTTACTGTTCTCTCATTCTTATCCCTTCCAACCAGCATAGCTTTGCTTTTTTCAGCATTTATAGTCTTTCCCCTCAACTGAAGTTCTTCACTCCATTCCTTTATTGCTACCTGTAGTTTCTGGAGGGTGTCTGCTACTAATATAACATCATCTGCATATATGAACGCTTGTACCAGAACTGGCATGAGGTTCCAAAATTCTATGTCTCTCGGTATTCTCCTTTTGCAAACCTTCCATATCTCATCCATGAAAATAATAAACAGGAGTAGGCTAAGGCTGTCTCACTGTTTAACACCCTTATAAAACCTAAAAGGTTTTGATGTACGTCCATTCAGTCTGACCCTTTGGGTCTTGGTACACTGTCTTTATTGCACTTATCAGGTTACTAGGTATTCTTTTGTTCACCAGGGCTTTCCAAATTTCTTCTCGGGGCACAGAGTCAAAGGCAGCTTTCAAATCCAAGAATGCTAAATATATATTTTTCCACCTGTCCTATGTTTTCTCTATTATTGTCTCTAGGGCAAAAATGTGATCCTGGGACTGCCTATCTTGTCGAAATGCTGCTTGCTCTTCCTCCAGATTCCCGTCAACCAAATCCCTTAATCTCTCAAGGATGCGGTTGTATATTTTATAAACCACCGAGGATAGACATATTGGCCTGTAATTGTCGCATACAATTGGATTTCTTTTCTTGTGTATATTATATGTAACATTATCCTCCCTTTCTTTGGGTATTCTTTTTTCCTTCCAAATTCTTTGGAACAGACTCTGCAACACATTTCCTCTCCCCCATGTTTAATAAGCTCCGGTACAAATTTTCACAACTGATCTAACAAGTATGAGCTAATTACCCTTTTGTAATTTTTTGGACAAATACAGTATCCTGCATACAAAATTATGCTGACTAAAAAAAAGTAATCCTGAAGATAGGGAAATAACCTCGAAACGTGGATATAGTTGTGGATAAGTGAAAATACACGTAATATTAGAAGAATAAAAATTTATGGAATGTCAGTATTAATAATTGTTGTTAATAAATATTCGACTTCCTAAAGTGCTTTGATAGAAAAAGAAAACGTATAAGCAATATAATATTATCAAGAAAGTCTATTTAACACAAACATTTCGTAATGTTACATAGTTTATAATGACAATGTTGAAGTAACAGTTAACTTGATAAGTAATTAGCTTGCCCCACTGGAAAATATCTCTTCAATCTAACAGTTATGCAATAAGATTCAGCTATACCATTTTATCTGTGTAATATTCATATTTAACAGTGTTTTAGAATTAGGCATAGAAGAGGAAAAATTACAAAAAATTTTGAGTAGCTATTCAACTGTGCTGAGTTGCCAAACCACACAGCATACCGGATCCAATCAGGTAGACAAGGGAGACTAAAAACCGAAAAAAAGGGAGATCGATCTTTGAGAAAAACATAGTACAAATGAAATTAACAGAAAAAAAAATGGACCACAACCTGACAAAACAAAGCCAAGGCCTAGTGCAAATAGTGGTGTATAATTCCCAATGAGTCCAGAATAATGGTTTCTGTCATTGTCTGGAACTGATTCTTTTCAATACCACAGACCTTCTCTAAAAAAACACCTGCTGCAAGCGGGATGGTACCCCTACTTCCAAACCAAAGCCCTTTCACTGAAAATTGCCTTTCGCCGAATTCCTCTCTGTACTTCTCTTTTAGATAGGGAATACACTTAGTATAGATGTTCTCTTTTTCTGCTTGTATTTTAATGCCTTGGTCCTGATCGTTTGTTTCGAACCTTATTGTGGGATCTTCTACTAGTGCTTTTTTATCTTTCGCTCTAAACGCAAGAATATCCACAAATCTTGTTGAACCTTGGGTATCTAGGCAAAACACTTCCAGGAAACATTTATAATTTTTCTTTTCAAGCAGTTCAGTTACTTGCTTTTTAATGTTATTGTGCCGGCAGGTGACTAGGAGCATGTTGTTTGGACATTCACCCAATACATGACCTGGCGTTTCTGACTTTTGATCACATTTGCGGCAGAGGGATCCAACAGCTACATTTGCCTGGCCCCCGGTTCCCGGAAAACACGGAGAGGAGCATAGTTTACATTCAGTTTTAGTGCATTTATCCATTCTGATCCTGGAAGAGTCTTCTGGTCGTACATGAATCTGTTAGAACTTGGGTTTTTAAAATGGTGCATACCTAACCCTTGCCACTTGCTTTGGCTCCACTCCGCGAAAGATTTTTCTCTTAGGGATTGCCTAACTTTTCTCACAGTTAGTACTTCTTCCATACTATTTCCATCAATCCCCAACAGATTAGTGCACTTTCGAACTTTATCTCTGAAATTGAAAATTGTTTGGAATAGAGTGTCCGTCACATTGGCTAATTTTTGGAAAATTTACCAATGTTGAAGAGGTGCTTCCCATTGACATCGTAAAAGACCCCCAGACCTTTGTATTGCTGTGGCGCATACATCATAGCCGAGCTAGAGTTGGCTGATAACCCTATCATAGCGTTAACACCTCTGCGAAGTATGGCATCGATAGCTTCCAATAGAGATGGGCACAATTTTGTCAATGGCGCTGTCTGTAGTGGATGTATTCAGGAGGGAAAAACATACCTATATTGATCTTCTGGTCTGGCTTGAGTAGACTCGAATTAACGAGTTTTTCTATATCGCCTTACCTTAGCAATCTATATCGATTTACCTTAGCAACCGATCATCATCAAATTTCAATTCATCCGAAAACTGATACCCCTGGTATTTGATGGTGTCACCTTCTTCAATAGTTTGAATTTCCTCCTCTGTACCCAGGCAAAATTTTAACTTTACCATTAACTTTTCAATGTGATCCCAGAACTTTTTGGGGGGGTTTATAGATTATCCTAACTCACCAAGCGTTTTGCAAGCACAGTTAATTGCTCTCTCTCCCGCTTCAACACTGTAAGCGGTCACCGCTTAATCATCCACGAAACCAATTAGTATAATAGGATTGTGGTTCTGTGATAGTTTGCAGCCATATTCTTGTGTGACCTTTAGATCACATAGCTCTATATATAGGGAATCAATACTTAGATTAAAGAGTGCCTGCGAAAATGGCCCACCCTGTGGTATACCCCTCGGAACATGTATAGGGTTGGTTTTGTTGACCCCAAGATTAATTCTTATGGAGTTGTTACACAACAGGCCTTCTACTGCTTTCCTAAGATCGTTCGAAACTCCCTTGGCTTCCAAAGACTTCAAAACATGAACATGGCCAATGTTATCAAATGCCCCAGTCACATCCAAGAATGCGACTGCCACATCTTCCTGTTTGTTCCAAGCATTTTTGAGGATCGCATCAATGATTCGTGCATGCATATGATACCCAGGTTGACCAATTACGAAGCCTCCCTGGCTAGGGTGAAATGAAATTTGCTTTTGAAGCTCATGGTCAAAAACCTTTTCAATGATACGCCTTAAGATGGGGTAAATTGTTATCGGTCTCCAGGAGGACATATCGTCTTTGGCACCCTTATCTTTATAAATTAGAACAGTCCGCCCATAATGGAGAATCTCTGGGACATAGCCGAATTTCAGGATGATGT
This sequence comes from Rhaphigaster nebulosa, assembly GCA_948150685.1. Taxonomy (NCBI): domain Eukaryota; kingdom Metazoa; phylum Arthropoda; class Insecta; order Hemiptera; family Pentatomidae; genus Rhaphigaster; species Rhaphigaster nebulosa. The sequence continues at coordinate 161,009,918 of OX411307.1, forward strand.
CCATTATTGTTTTGATAACATGTGTGATTCCTAATTTCTTTATTGTTCTTATAAGTACATCATCAGGACCTGGAGATGTGTCCAAAGATATAATTTTTTATGGTCTTGTGTACCATTCTAAATCTATTGTTATTAAATTAGGATTATTGAAAGAGGATGCATAGCTTTCGATTAGATTATTTTTGTCCTCAAAAGTGATCTCAAATGACCCAAATCAATTTTGATAGGTCATTGCTTTGGGCTATTCTCGTTCATAATACTGTGGACGACTTTCTTTCTGCAATTGGCAAGTACTTGTACTGGGCCAAGTCATGTTCATATTGTTCGCACCTCCTTTCTCCGTCAGCCTTGTTAGATCTCTGGGTATTGCTAACCTTCCTTTCCCCCTTACTCTTCATTTCAAGGATTTTCTTTCTACGCATCTGATAGAAATTACTGCTGCTTAGTGTTTAGGCTTTAGTTTTAGTGTTTTAGGTTTTAGGAAGGGTTTTATTTGCCTCTCTTAGGAAACCAAGGAATTCACTCATTATTCCATCAAAACTATCTGAATCCAGAGGAGCCTTAAGCAGATCTTTAAATGTGGTTGCCCACTTCTTTACATCCCGCAAAATCTCGCTCTCTGTCGGCTCCTTCCAATTTCTTCTCTATCGCCTGTAACTTAATCTTATTAGCTTCAACAGGATGCCTGTTTGATGTCTGAATTATGAGCCCTCACCTACTCTTAAATGATAAATGGCAAATTGGACATGTGTGGGAAAGATTTTCTGTTGGTGTCTTGTTGTTCAGTATCAAAATTGTCATGATCCATACAAAATCCTTCTTGAATCGAAATTCTCACGTTTCAAAAATGGTGAGTGAATTCTTCTTGAGGCTTCCTGATCCCCGATGGATCTCGATGGAAAACATCGTAATCAATAACCGTTTTTCCTAAAACAATTCCGGTATTTTCCTCCCATTCTACTGGCACACATTGGGGGCTGTTCTCCCGGCTCCTCTCTATAGAAGTGATGACCAAATCCTGATTAGTACTGCATGGTCTTCGAATCCTTACCTGTTGACCAACCTCAAGATTTTTCCATGCCGGGGTAAATCTTCCATGTTGCTATTTTTCTTTAACTTATTCACTGCAATGAGGTTGGCTTAGAAGTTACTTTTGTCCCTATTTATCCCTTGAAATAGTCTTTAAAGCCCTCAATTTCCAGTTTAACTCCCATATTAAAAAATAAAAAAATAATAATAGAACTGTTTGTGATTTTATAAGGAAACATTTGCAAAATATCAATCTCAGCCATTATAAAAAATATATTTAAAAAATAAATTTATAGATTACAATTATATAAATAGGCTAATTGGTTAAATAATTAAAAACATAACATTATATTAACATTAGGAATTATTTTAAAATATAGATAAAATTATAGAATATATACATAGATTATTAATAAGGGTTATAAATTGGTTAAAATCGTATACAATACAATCGTAAATAGATTAAAAGCAATATACACAACTATAAAATTAAGAGAAAAAGATTTATATTTATATTAAGATAAGAACTGCATACTTTGATTAAAAATTATCAATTAAAATATTAAAATAAAGTCAACATATTAAATAAATATTTACATAGTACTCGGGCCATTGCCTGTTTATCTTATTCATGAAAACAAAGAATATAGATAAAACATAAGCTAAAGTTTTACTCAAATAAGTTTCACACTTTTTTCCCCCTTACCCTCCCATTATATTTAAAAAATAATGTTTTCACACTTATTAAAATGTTTGTGTAGTTAACTGTTGGAGCTTTGAAACCTCCTTGTTTTTCCATCACTTCTATTAAAGTTGTAGTAAGAATTTAAGAATTGACATCTCCATGAAATTTCCTTTCTTTTGAAAATCCATCTCTCCTGAAAGCCGGAAAATTGATCTATAGTACTGTGATAATCAACAAGTGCTCTTTTGTTATAAGTAAAGACCAGATTTATATGCAGCAAAAATCTTAAAATATGCCATATAATATGCAGTCAAAAGTTCTCAAATATACAGTAAAATCTACAATAATATGTAGTGAAATATGAAGGAAAATATGCACAATAAACGTCAGAAACATGCAGAAAATCAACAAAAGGCTATAATTATTGTCTAAATTGCTTTGTTTAACAATTATAATTATAATTTATAATATAATTTTAAAAAAAACAGGGAAAAATTAAAAAAAAATTTTTTACACAAAATTGTTTTATAGCTAAATATTTCTTAAAAATTAAAATAATTTAAAACACATTTTTTCTGTTTCTTCCTTTTTCGCAATAGGAGATTTTATAAGATTAAATAAGGGAATACCAGATGTAACCAGTGCAAAATAAAGTCTTACAATATATTAATAAATTAATATCAATAAATTTCATTGAAAAGTCTAGATTTGAATAAGTTCGGCAAAGGGTGCTGAGGTCTCCAATGTAGAAAAATTCCACGAAGTCTTCACATGCAATCGTACAGTAAACAATAAAGTATTGGGTAATTATTGGGACCGGTCACTCCCTTATCTAAAGGGGCGTGGCCTCACATTGTTGACATTGAGGTTACATCCCCACCACATTCCCTTAAACGTTCATTCCCATATACGTTCACTTCTTTCTGGTAAATAATTACCAAATTATACATAACTTTTACGTAATTTCAATTATTACTGCTTTAAATAGATCACAGCTGACGATTTCCGCTCGCTACGCTCGCTCAAGAGATGAACAAACCCCAAAGGTTCCTTTTCAGTTGAGGTCGGGTCCTTACTGTAATTTCAATTATTACTGCTTTAAATTATTACTTAAACTTCCCCAGATCACCGGAAGTCGACAGCACTATCAATTTCAAATATGTAGTTAAGGCAGTAATAATTTTAATGATTGCAATGAATACACGGTTTTCAAAAACCAGGACAAAGGGGAAGAATGGTGGCGGCAACTGGTGACGGGTGGGGCTATAACCTTACTGAGGCCATGCCCCTATTGATAAGGGAGTGACAGGTCCCAATAACTACCAAGTATTGTTACATTCGAAACTCAAATTAGATTATAAAATTCCAAGAATAGTTCATACAAGTACCTATCTTTATGTGCTGGTCGATTTGAAAATTTCTCTCAGACGGCAAATTTTTATTGTACAAATTGCAAAAAAAAAAAAAATTCAGGAAAAACTTCCTGTTGAATTCAATGTGTTCCAACTGTTTAGCATGGAACTAAATGATGCTCCTGCTTTGGGTATTTTGGTTTATGTAAGAAAATTAAAATATAGTTAATTTAAACTAATACGCCTAATGGAAGCAACGCACTGACTGACTGAATAGAATATAAAATTCGAAAGGAGAAGGGCAAGATGATGTTTTTTACTTTGTTAAAGAAAGCACTCAGAAATAAGGATTATAGAAAAGTTATCCAAACTATGATGCTAAGAACTATTTTCTGTGAATACCTAACTATACATATTTGATTTTTTAATTTTTTGTTTGTTTTGAAATGCCAATAATATACCATAAATTATTTTAAACATGTTAAATGCAGTTGTGATCAAAACTACAACGATACAAATTTGAAGTTTTTGTCTGTGAGCTTTTTATCTTTATTATGATTACGATCGTAGGTGGTGTTCATCTGTCTTATATTGTAACATTCAGTAATAATTAAAAACCAAATCATTTATCCCGCATTGAACGTGTATCAGAAAATAGTGATTTATTTTATGCATTATTTATTTTCTATTTGAATTGGAAGAAAAATTATTTAAAATTTATGTTTGGGCTAAATATGCAATAACCCATCAAATATGCACAATAGAATTTAATATATCTACGCCAAATGTATTGATTTGTAAAGATATTCCATCATTTTGGTTGAAAAACGTATCAGGAAAAATATGCACAAATCCAGTCTTTAGTTATAAGCATTAAGCCGCCAGACAAATGTTCACAAATTCTGAACATTGTGGTTATTCTTAGGGGACTTTAACCCAGAATAAAATTATTTTTCATTCATTCATTGCAGTCCTCCACAACTCTTGAACGTGTATTATAGCTTTTTAGTGCTCCCATCACCGCCTGATTGTCTGTATAGAATCTTAATCTACCCTTCAGTCTTTCTGCTCACAGAATATGAGCACAATAGGTAATACTTTAACATGAAATACTGAGGTGTATTTGCTTTAGAAGGAGACGGATATGCCATCTAATGGTTGATCCTTTTTCAAGATGCCTTCCCATTAGCCTTGAATTATAAGAGAGCCATCTGCATAAAAGTTGGTTGGCACTCTTATTCGGCCTTTAATGCTTAGTTTTATCAGTTTATACTCTGTATATTATGTCTATTAACTTCCAGATTTGAACATCAGAGTGCATAGCAAGCACCCACTCTTCTTCAATCTTCTAATATTATTTCAAGTATCCTTTTGTTAGAACTTTATATTTTGTATCTTGTTTCACGAGCCTATAAATAGTATTCATGGTTTGTGCTTCATTGACCTCCATATGTAATGATTAGACTTACTTCCATTACTTCCATTGCAGCTGTTAGAGTCATCACGCCTGTTGTTAATAAACAGGCTAGTTAGTCCCTGTAGTTTCTCCAGTTGAATTTTGGATCTACCTCCCTTTGCTTTATGCCACCATAACATAGCTGCATAGAGAACCATAGATCTAATGGATGTAATTTAAAGCTTATTGACCATAATCGGTTTGAGGATACACATAAATGTTTTAAGTAGATCCAAAAGTACATTTAGATACTTGGCTCCTATTAGTTTAGAGATTTTGTCAGCATTAAGGTTTGCAAATAGGGAGTCAACCAGTAAATGCTATAGTGGTGGAAATAGTACACATTCTCTTCTAGGCCTGAGCCACAGTTTGGCTTGACCTAATTCCGATTTGAGGAGTCTCTCTTCCAGTATGGTAGTTATCCATTAGTGCATCAGTTATTCATTGGAGATTAGTGGTTCTATGTTTCATAATAAATGCTAGATCTTATTGTGGAGCGAGATGTAGGTTAGATCACGAACTAGTGATCTTGAAACTGCGACAAAATCTTATTGTAAATAAGCGAAGAGAAAACCAAAGTCTCCTTCAGAAAATTTTAATGCAGAGAAATTAACAACCCCTTTAGCCAAAGAAATTTCATTAGAAGTGAACAATGGATTGAAGGTTTTAGGAACTTTAAAGAGGAAATCAGTGATTTAGACAAATTATGGTCAGGTAACAGGAATAATATAAATGGGTCCGTACTACAATTTTAGGTTAAGGAAAAATAGGAACAAACCTCGGTTTGATGAACAATTTCTAAAAATTACAAAGGAAATAAATTGGCTGAACTAAATGCTCTAAGTAATCTGAATGATAACACTATTAGAATCATGGAATATGCTGAAGAAATTATTGGAGACTATCAATGTGGATTTAGACAAAACTGTTCAACCATTGATCAAATATATTCCTTACTGCAATTACTGGAGAGAACGAATATATAGGTATATTTCATCAGTTTTGTATACATTTCGAAAAGGCTTACAATTTTATTGACCTATTCATACATTATATTTTGATTGAACAGGCAATACCAATGAAGTTAGTTAATCTAGTTAGGATATGCATGTAGTTTTTCTAGTTAGGATGTGCATGTCTAAAACATTTAATAAAGTTTGAATCAGTAATTATTATTCTGAAAGGTTTGAAATCCGTTAGTTTTAAAACAGGAAGACTCCGTTTCCACTCTTTCAACAGGGAATGCTTTTGAGTAGGTAGGGAAATTTAAGTATCAGGGGTCTACAATAATAAAAAAAAAACAAAAAAAAAAAACGAAATTCATGAGAAAATAAATGTCAGGTTAAAGGTAGGTAGTGCTTGTAATTTTTTAGTTGATAAATTACTTAGCGCCTTCTTTTCAGAAACTTGAAAGATAAAACTTAAATGTTGAAATTTACAAAACTATTCTCACTGTTATTTACGGATGTGAAACATGGCGGCTTTTTATGTTAAGGGAAGAACAATCCCTTAAGGTTTTTGAAAATGAAGTTCTATTGCTTAGAATATTTCGGCCTAAGAAAGATGAGTCAACTAGACAATTTAGATGGCTACATAACACCGAATTGCATGAACTGCATCTGGTGAATATAATTGCATTGGGATGGTTGAAAAGGACATGCGAAGTTAGGATGGGCAAAAAATGAATCACTAAAAGAATATTATGCAATAATGCGACAGGCATTTAGGTCAACTGAAACATACATAAAAGGATTGTGTTAAGTTTGATCTTGAGGATTTGGGCTTTGATAGAAATCATTGGCGGGAGGTGTGTATGCAAGAACTGTTGGTGTTATCAGCATTGAACCATCCCCGTTCTTTAAGCCTTTCAATAAAAAAAGCTCAAGCAGTTTGACTATCTTCCCTACAAGGTCGGAAATTCAGAAGGGAAACTTAAAAGATATTGTCAAAAAAACTAATAAAAACATGGCACCTTTGAAGCCTGTTACCATAAATCAGTCTTGCAATTTCTCTTTGATGTTTCATAATAAGAATTTAATTTAAAATAAGCGGGCTATTGATAAAGTGCACCTGAGTCAGGTAGCGAGGTTGCCTCTTCAGAGCACCCTGACATGCGCCTCCATCTGGAGCAGCTACTTAGGGAAGGTGTTCTTAGAGTGGGTACTATAGGTGAGCTTATGTCAGTATATGTGAATTCTGTTATGCTCTGTCTGTGTGAGCGCTATTTATTGAACTCGGGGAACTGGGGGAGGGTTAATTCCCACTAACCTTTCACTAAGCTAACCCCTGAGGGATAGTTTTTGTTCAAAAACCAAAAATTATAAGTAAAAAATAAACAGGTACAAATACTTTTTTCCTAGGAATTCGATTGTTTTTAATTTTTATTCAATTAAGCTATGAGGTTATATACTTTTACTTACAAACTTTTTTTAATTCTCTTAGGGAAGAAATAAATTTAATAAAAAAAGAGGAAAACATTTTGGATTTGTTATTATTTTGGTATTCCTAAGAAAAAATAAATAACATTTATCCATAAATGTTATTTATGGATTATAAATGTTATAAATAACATTTAATAACATTGGACCATATATTTCTGATTATATCATCAGCTTTTGGTTTTATTCCTTTAAGTGTTAAAATATTTTAATATTTTATTGCTGAAAAATTAAAAAGCACTAAAATATTTTATCACTTTCCAATAAATAAAGTAAATAAATAAATTTTTTAAAGATAAATAAGTGTATATATATATTTTTTTTTCAGTTTGATTCCTTTTCCGAAGAGGATGTTAGTTCATCAAGACCTTCCAAACGCAGTGCAAATGATCTACAAGGATTAAGTCTTCCAGTTTCTATAAAAAATCCATCAATATTATGTCAGTTACAAAATTTTAAATCCAAATTTTACTCTCCAGTTAAAACAGCTCGCTTTAGTAATATCCAAGAAATTTTGAAGGGCAATTTAGCACAGAAAAATATGAAGGATGAGCTAAATGCACAATCATTTAAAGAAAACACTGAATCAGTTATAATTGAATTAGAAGGAACTCATGAAACACCAGCTGTAAAGTCTTCAGAATTAAAAGTAATGAAGTAACCCTTTTTATCCTTTTGGTTTGAATTTTTATTTTTTAGTTAAAATTTTGTAATTTATATGAAACCCATTTGATATCTGTGATGCATTTATCACCACTGAAATTTCCTCCTCACGTCCTAAAATAAAATCCCTTAATTAATCAATGGACTAGCTGACTAGGATAAAAACAAAAAAACTATTGAAAATGATCTTTTAAATGAACTTGATTTATAAATGCCTTAAAAACTAACATTTTTAGTCGCTGCCAATTATGAACTTGAAATATCATTACAAATCGGCCTTAGCTGATATAAAATGAAACACTCTTAACATATTATTTTATGTTTCCTTATCATTATAAATAGTGTTCACTATGCCAATTGTGCTAGTCTGTTCTTGAACAAAAAGCCAAGTTTATTGCATCTTTTTAGAATATTAAGATCATTGCTTATAATAAAATAAAAGACACCTTTTTTAGCCTGCATCATCACCAAGGTCGTGATAGATCTCAAAATGCAATAAGGCTTCAAAGGTGCCATTATTAGTTTCTATTATTTTTTTTCACAATATCTTTCAAGTTTCCCTGCTAGATTTCTGGCCTTGTAGGGAGGGAAGATATGCAAACTGTTTGTGATTTTTTTAATTTAAAATGCAGTTCATGAGGTGCCCTTGTACCTCTACAGTACTTCAGCCCTGCTCCCAAACTTCTATTTAAGATCTATGTTTCTTACTTCCCAAATTCTGCAGAACCTCACTTACTACAATGCAGAGCCAATATGATGATCAATTTGTGTTTTGACTTTATTACACCGTATGTGTAGGTATGTTCTTTGACAGAAGTGACCTGTGGGTTCTGTCTTGAAGGACTTTTCAAGTGGAATAATCCACCAGTACAACCCTCAGATCTAAACCTTATAGACTTAGCGTGGAGCATTAATCTATTTTCCTTTGTTTTATGAAGGATTATGTCCCAATGGTAACTGCCTATGCAGTAAGCATTGTTGCTGCTAATGAACTAGACTCAATTTGATTCCCATGTCTTCTGAGAAGTTTTCTATTGGGTTTGAGGTCTGGAAAGGGGTCCAGTCAAACTTTTGAAATCGTTGGTAACTTTTTTGTGTACTCCTTTAAGTGTATTTCTTCTGAATACTGGCTGACAATATCCCCATATTAAGAATGTTGAAGAGGCGTTTTGATAATTTGGATAGATCAGAAGTTTATGATTAGTTTAGATGTCATGCTTCCTTGTGAAATGTTCTCTATACAAATAAATTACACTTGTTTTTTTTTTAAATTCTAGATCATCTTTATTAATTACAGATTTTGAATAAAAGAAAAGGAAATGGAAACTATAGTTCTATGGGTTTTTGTTTGTTAAAATGCTTTTATAAACCTTTTTTTTAATTCTTATCACAGAAATAGTTTTATTATTTTTAGCTAGAGTGGTTTCAACAATGGCACCCTGGATACAGGAGGGTAGGAGGGCTTCTTTATACCAATCATAATATCAGTTATGTGAGGAAACAGACCTTTATTACAGCAGTACCTTCATTTTCTCAGGAAGAACATTATAACTCATTATTGCAACAAAGGCTGAATGTCATTCGAGATAAAAGTGATATAATTGATTTGTGTGATTCTGATTCAACTAAAACGGAATTTAAAAGAGTCAAATTTGAGGCATGCTTGGGAAGCAACAAGAAACCAATTAATTCTGTGATATCTAAACAAAAAAACAATTTCATTATTACATCGAATGTCTCTAAGAGTTCTATCTCTTCAAAATTGCAACTAAGCCAACCTTCAAATAATAAGGCATTTATTTGTAAACGATCAAGTAATAATATAAATGGAGCTTTGCCAGCTAAAATTAAGAGACAGGATGGAATGGTTAATATCATTAGTCCAGTATTTGGAAAAATTAATAAAACTTGCCTCTGAAAAATATTACTTTGATCTTTAATGGAAAACATAAGTAAGAGCTGATTCCGTCAGAACTTCATAGGTAATTATAAAATCTTGGTTATTTAAGGTTGATTATTATTTATTTCTTGTTATCGAATCTTAAATAATTAAAACTCTTTATTAACATAGAATAAAATACATTATCAGTTTTAAATTGGTAACTTAACATCAATAAAACATTGTCTCCTTCACTTCTCTTAATCTTAACCTTCTGAGAAAATATTTAACAATTAATACCAATTAAAAGAAAATAAATTTGTTTCTATAAATTAACATTATGACTCCAATCCTTCCATTATTAAAGCATCATCAATGCTGTCCTTATATCTATTTCTCTCCCCATTTACTACATGCTTTCTTCTTGGTCTCATTGGTTGAGCAGCATTGCATAATTAAGGTGAAACTTTGATGACTTGATCTTCCTCTAAATCCAACTCTTTTGGTTCTGGATGCTGACTGATCTTCATATTACTCAACTTTTCTTTTTCAGGAACCTTGAAGAGCTGTTCTATTTGCTGTTCGTGATGGGTACCAATTTGTTTTAAGACAAGGAGCCTGTTTTTTTCTGTAACCTCAGCCAATATCCATTTAGGTCCACAAGCCCGGATTGTGCCGTCTGTGAACTGTCTCTAAACTACAGCTTTTTTGAGTTGGCAAGGGTCTTCAAAAGCTGAGTTCCTGTTTTTTCATCGAATGGAGACTATGCCCAGAGCTTTACTTGGTTTTTGTCGAGCATCAATTTACCTGGAGTCTTCCTTATAGCTGTTGATGGCAAAAAGTGCAGCCTGAGATGTAATCTATTGAAATTTGTGTGAGTTTAGTTGACCGTAGATGTAATTTTATGAAGAAGTTTGTCGGGGGTGCGGTCAGTGAAGAACACACTAATAAATGTAACTTATTTTATTGTGTGCCAACGTTTTGGTCTAAGTTTTGGGGCTAAGAAAAAACAAGATAACAACATTGATAATAATAGAGACAGTATCAATAATAGTAATAATATATATATGAATTATAAAGAAACAAGATGTTAATATATATTGTAAATAATGAAAATTAAAATGATGTGAAAAGAGTGAAGGAAAGATCATGAATTTCATGAAATAATTGAAGATAACGAATGACATGAGGTAATAAAATACATTATATATGAATTAACTTATTATATTACTTAACTTATATATGAATTAACTTTTAACTATTAATTAAAATAACTACTAGTATGAAGATTTGGAAGTACGTAAAGCGCATCAAATTAATTATGATATTACAAATATGTAAAAGATGACAATGATGTTAAAATGTTTATAAATGACTAAAGAAAATAAAAATAATGTTAAAAATTAATTGAAATTAAAATAATGCAAAGAGAAAGAAGGGAAAGTTATGGATTGTTTGTTAGAAATAATAAAAAACATGGAAAAATGTAACTAAAAAAATAAAATAAAGCAGTAAAATATAAACTTAGGTAAGCTTAAAGATAGATTAATACAATTTTAAGTTATTATCATATGTGGGAAAGAAAGGAGAATTAGGATCGGAACAAGGAGGAAGAGGAAAGGAGAAAAATACTTAATAATTTCATACCAGAGAGGTTTACAGCCGAGCTCCAACTAACTGTATCGAGATACAGTTCTGGGAATTAGAAAAATGATAAACAATGTTGCCAACTAACTTGTTTGAAGAAACTAACTTTAAATTTAAATTCTACTTGATTAAAAGGCAAATCTATTGATTAAAAAAAAAAAAACTGTTTATACTTAATAGTAAAACGTATTGGTTTAAGACCAAAAAATTAATTAAATGATAATGAAAATAAAATAAAGGAAACGTGATGGGTTAAAAATCGTAGAATAATGAAAATTTACTAAAATATATTAGTAATATATTTTAGTCAATTTTCATTATTCTATGATTTTTAATCCGTTACCTTTCCTTTATTTTATTTCCTTAAACCAATAAATTTTACTGTTAAGTTTAACCAGTTTTTTAAGTCAATAGTTTTGCCTTTTAATCAAATAGTATTTAAATTTAAAGTTAGTTTCTTCAAACCAGTTAGTTGGCAATATAGTTTACATGTTTTTGTAATTCCCAGAACTGTATCTTGATTCAATGTAATTATTAATTATTTTTCTCCTTTCCTCTTCCTTTTTATTTTTATCTATTCTTCTTTCTTACTCACATACGATAACTTATAATTGTATTAATCTATCTTTAATCTTGCATAACTTTAAATTTTACTCTTTTATTTTATTTTTTTACTTACACTTGTCCCTGTTTTTTATTATATCTAACATATAATTCACAACCTTCTCATCTTTCTTTTTGCATTATTCTAATTTCAATTGATTTTTAACATGATTTTTATTTTCATTGGGGAGCAAGGTAGCTCAGTGGGTAAGTCACTGTGCTACTAATCTCTAGGTCCCAGGTTTGAGACCGGCTGTGACAGATCATTATTTATTCTGTTTTCAGCCTTGGATCAGCCCTGTAGGGTCAGGAGACCCTTCTGGAGCACACTCTGCCTCTATAAAGTGGGTACCCTTAATTGGGGGAATAACCTGGTGGTTGAGTGTGATCTTGGCCGAATCACCACTACACCACCGTTGGCTTAGAAACAGTATGGTCCTTATCAAGTACTGAACCCAAGACCTTTCACGGTTTATAGTGGTACAAGTTTTTTTTTTTTTATTTTTTATTATACATTTTTACATCATTGTCATATTTTGCATAACTTGTAATATAATTATCTCGATATGCTTTACATACTTCCAAATCTTCGTACTAGTAGTTATTTTGGTACAACTTTACAATCAGGATGCGTTATCACAGATTCGGACCTAACTTACCCAAAGGTTGTTACACTACCACTCTCTAGCGTCATTTGTGCTAACTAACTGCTTTCTATTCAATTCTAAAATTCATGTTCATTGGAATCATTACTGCTTTAATTAGATATTATTTAAAATTATTAGTGCTGTCGACTTCCGGTGGTCTGGGGAAATTGTAATAATAATTTAAATTAGGGTAAAGTCCCGACTTCAGCTGAAAAAGAACTTTTGTGGGTTTATATATCTCTTGATCGAGCATAGCAAGAGGAAGTCGACAGCTGTGATTTAATTAAAGCAGTAGTAATAATTGAAATTACGGTAAGGCCCTGACCTCAACTGAAAAGGACCTGCTGGTGTTTTTTTTATCTCTTGGGCGAACATAGTGAGCGGAAGTTGACAGCAGTAATAATTTTAAATAATATCTTATTAAGACAGTAATCATTTTAATAATTTTGATGACTACGAATGCTAGAATTGAATACAAAGCAGTTAGTTATCACAAATGGCGCTGGAGAGGGGTAGTGCTTACCTTTGGGTAAGTTCGACATGAGCCAGTGATAAGGTGTCTCGACTGTAAAGTTGTATCATTATTTTAATTAATAATTTTCATGTATTTTATTATATCATGCATAATGTTTTTTATTAATTCATTTATAATTCATTATCTTTAATTATTTTATAATCTTTCCTTCACTCTTTTCTCATTATTTTAATTTTCATTATTTACAATATATATTAACATCTTTTTTCTTTATACTTCATATTTTTTTTTTTGTTATCATACAAGTCATTTCTGTTTATTACCATATATTATTACTGTTATTGGTACTGTCTCTGTTATCTTGTTTTTTCTTAGCCCTGGTGATGGCCTAAAACTTAGGCCGAAACGGCACACAATAAAATAATTTACACTTGTCATTGTGTTTTTCATTGACCGCACACCCTGACCAACTTCTTAATAGTAATTATTGAACTGTTTCTCAGCCTGTCCGTTGGAGCTTGGATGAAATGGTGATATGGAAACATTTTTCACCTTATTTTGGCGTTGAAACTCTTGTATTTCTCTTGACGTGAAGAAAGTATCATTCGAGTCGAGTATATGTACCAAAGCAGTCCAAAAGTGGTAAAAAGTATCCATAGTTCAGATATGACATTTCTGAAATTAGTTGATGAAACTCAGCAGACTTCTGTCTGAGAATAATAGTGAGGTTATGGGAGCCATAAGCTACAGGATGCTCTTGGGCTTCATTGTCTCAGTGTATCAAAGTATCTCCTACCCTTTGACCCTGCTTACACTAATTGGGCTCCGACCGGATCCCATGTCAAGTTTTTTTTGGATGTCATGCTCTTAAAATTAGAGATATGTTTATGAAATTACATTAAAATTTTCCTGTAACTCTGTGATGAATTTGTGTTGTTGATATGAACACATTTACAGCATATGATTTATAGCTATTTTTTTTTCTCTACAAAAATCACGGTTGGGGTACCTCTGGACCCCACTTGGTATTTTATGTCTTTAAAATTTAAGGTAAGATTTCATTTATTTATTTTCTTTAAAACGTTTACAGTAATTAGAGAAAGTAACCTATTCAAACAAAATTATGTTGCGTAAAATTGTTCAACAATTTGAAGCTGGTTTACATGGTTTAATTCAACAAATGTGCCATATCCATTTGTGAAAAGGCATTTGTTTTATTTCTATAAAAACATTGCCTAGAATCCCTTTCGGTCTAAAGAGACCGTAAACAAATTTGTTAGTCTTTCTTAATTGAATTTAATTGGAACCCATGAAATAAATTTCATTAGAATTCATTTCTACTCTTTTAGTTTCCATTCTGGCCTTATCTTTTTATTTCGTTTATTTTTATATCTTCTTAATTTCTATTATTTCATTTTAGTATTTTTCAGATTACTTTCAATGTGATTTATGTATTTTATAGGTTCTTGATTTCGTTGTTTGTATTTTGATATCACTTTTATGTGTTTTTATTATAATAAATACTTTAAAACTATTTTGTTTATCATTATTATGACATCAATTCTATTAATTTATGAATATCGGATAAGTTTGGATCGATTTTATCAATATAAATAACAAAAATCACCAAAAAAATAGATGGGGTCCGCAAGTATCCCACCTAGTATTTAGGATATTACTTTTCACCCGGTGTTGGGAGGGTTAGGAGAAGCATCTCCATAAACAATGGTGGTTTTACTATTGTCAAAATTGGTGCTTTGATTAACTTTTGTTTTAGTAGTTTGAATGACCTATTATATGCTTTAAACCGTCTCCAAACCATATTTTTATCTAGCAGTATATGTAGTTGCTCCGCTGTTCATAAAGAAATTTCGCACAGAAATTTATTCCATTACTCTCTTATTCTTGTAATACATCTGTATTTCTTGGGATTGGAATATTTCTTATTGTTTTCATCTTCTTAGGAAGAAGTTTGACACCCATTTTGTTTATTTTATAATGCAGGTATTCCATTGAAATAATTACAAAAACAGGTTTTTCATTATTGATTCTAAGATTAGCTGTCTCTAGATGTTGAAGAACTTCTATTAGTCAGGTTTCATGCTGCTCATCTGAGGTTCCTTGAATGGGGATGAGTGGGTTAGCTCAGTGGTAAAGCACTATGCTACTATATTCCCTGGGTTCGAGACCGGCTGTGGCAGATAATTATTTATTCTGTTATCAGCTGTAGATCGACCATTTGAGGCCAAGAGCCCTCTGGGGCTCGTGTGTGTGTGTGTGTGTGTGTGTGTGTGTGTGTGTGTGTGTGTGTGTGTGTGTGTGTGTGTGTGTGTGTGTGTGTGTGTGTGTAAACACATATATATTAATTACCTTTTATTTGCTAACAAATTATTTCAGCTTTTTTATTCCGATATTTATAATTTTTATGTAATTTTCATAATTATAATAATTGATAACTGACAATAAAACCTCAGTGTAATGATTTTTTGGTTTCCTTTCTGTTTCAGTTTTGACTGGATGTTAAGCCAGAAAATTATTTCCATAGATGGGTGAAGGTTTTCACGAAGATGTACATTCCTCTGATAAAAGCATATTGATTAATTTAATTTAGTCTAGCTTTATATTTTCCTACATTTAACACAAATAATAAGCCTGGACAAATTTAATTTGACTGGACATTTTGCCTAATGTATTTTCATTTCAGCTTTTTATAAACCCAAAGAATATTGATTATTCAGGCCATTTATTGTTACTGTTGGTATCATTGAACAAAAAAAAAAAAAAAAATGAATTATTTGAAAATTCCGTATGATTAATTAATAACATATAATTATAGTATTTTATGGCATAATCTGCTATTTTAGTTTATATTAATTTATCTTTGTTTTGCAATTTACTTATTTTATTGAATGGTTTTATACCCAAATAAGTGCCTTTGTAAAGCCTGATCTAGTATTAGGCTAACATTAATAGTTAAAAATTTTGAGTTGTGAAGTACAACCTGTTTATGATAGTGCTGTTTTTTATGTTATGGGCATTAATGTTTCTTACATACTCCTCATGATTTTGACATTTTATTCTCAAAAAAGCACCTAGGGATATAAAATAATACTTGGAAGATTAATGTAATTCATATCTGAGTAAATTATACCATTGCTAATTAAATTGGAATATTACAATATAATAATTATGATAGATTTGTCTGGGCTTATTAAAGAGCTTTAAATTAGTAATGGCTAAGTTTTTATATAAATTGAGCTTTCTATTCAAGCGTGGCAGATTATTTGTCATAACGCTTGTATATGTTGGTTGTGATAGTCAATTATGTATATTGCTGTACATAAAGTACATTTGACTCAGTACAAATAACCTTAGATAAAGATCACATTTTTAAATATTATTTTAGTCTTAATTATGTTAAAAAGTTTCTTTAATTATGTAGATGTGCAATTTTTTTTAATCTATGATTTGTTACATTGATGTCTTAATCTCAGGTTTTAATTATTGTGTATTCTTTGTTTTGTATTTTGCATTTTATGCGGACTGAACTTTAGTCGATGTTTAACATATAAAAATACCTACTATTGGCTGTGCAAATTATTGTTTTTATTTCTTAAGATAATGTTTTAATACTTAAATGTTCCCATTGTGAATGTAGATGTAATTTAGGATTGATTTGTGATATTGTATAACAAAGCAACATTAAATTATTTTTTCAAAGGCCTTCCCTTTAAATAATCCCAGTACTAATTATTTTTTTAAAATTTTATACTTATTTTTACAAGCAACATATCAACATTTTCAAAATGTGCCTAAATATTTTAATTCATTAAACAATTTGTATTTAACATTGACTTATATTTTAAACCTTTTTTCTCAGTTGGATAAAGTTCTTCTATTATTATAGTTAACTTTGGAAATAGTAGAAAGTATTTATAGTTAGTCCTATCAAATTAGACCCAATCGAAGGCTGTGCCCCAAATTAACTCAGACAAAGTTGGAAATTATTTTAATCTAGTTTGGGTATCCCAAATAAGAGTAGTATAATTTTGTGACAGCTTTTGAGATGAGATAAAATTTTGGGAGCCAAAAAAATGTGGAAGTTGCCACTTTTTTGTCTTATAACATCACAGAAAATTTTATCTTACCAAAATTAAAAAGTATTAAATTTTGCGTAGAAAAACTTCCTTAAAAATTAAATTTGGTTCAGCAGTGTGGCCAGAATTGGCAATTAAAAATTAGCGAGTTTTTCCATATCTATATTTTTCAAATTTTATCTGTCTTTTTAGAAACAATTTTCAGTGACAGTTTTGTTGTTTATTGGGTTTAGTCTGATATTTTTCAAGTTTTATCTGTTTTTCAAAAACAATTTTTGTGACAGTTTTGAATAATTGTTAAGCCTTTTTTGGGGGGAGGGGAGGGGGGAGGTTTGAAATAACAATCAACTTACGAATTAGTGAACACGATTGAAAGAAAATAAAAGAAATCAAAATGTTCTAAAAAACTCAAGGTGGTGGTTATTTGACATGGCAGCTGTCTGAAGTTATATTGTAAGGCTACAGTGGGGAAAGGCT
This sequence comes from Rhaphigaster nebulosa, assembly GCA_948150685.1. Lineage (NCBI taxonomy): Eukaryota > Metazoa > Arthropoda > Insecta > Hemiptera > Pentatomidae > Rhaphigaster > Rhaphigaster nebulosa. Next base: position 161,027,366 of record OX411307.1, read on the forward strand.
TTCCCTCCTTGAGTATAACCTAGTGGCCTAAGCTCCGCCCACAAGGTTCTCCTTTAAGTTGTTTGCCTTTACACTCCTACTAATGACTCTTCTTATAGCTCGACAGAAAACCCGATGCCAAGTCTTGGTCTTCTCCAGCAACAAACGCGAGGATTCTCTGTTCATTACCGCTTCCTTCCAGTATCTGATCTCCAAGTTCCTAGCGTTGTTTGCCCATTGTAACCTTGGTTTCGTTTCTTTGCAGGGGCTCAGTCAGGGTCTTCTTGGGAATAGAGTCTGCATTCAACCTTAGGCTTCTTATTTTAATCAAAGAAGTAATATCCTTCACACTGTACTAGCCATACAGCTCCTGATTATTTTAATATCTCCATTCCCTATAAAGTGGGTACCCTTAATTGGGAGAAAACCTGGCAGTTGAGCCTAATGTCAGCGAAATCACCTCCTTTCACAACCATTGGCGTAGAAACAGTACGATCCTTATCAAGTTCTGAACCCAAGACCCTTCTTGGATTGTAGTAGTACAGGTTTTCTTTTTCTCTTATAGAGATAATTATAAACATATATTATAATCTAGAATCTCTCCAATATATAATCTCTAGAATATTTCTTATGGAGAGAATTATATAATAATTAATAATGTGAATTAATATTTGTGCTTGGCATGAAAGGAATATTGCAACATTGAAATGATAGAAAGAGAAAGTATGATTAAAAAAAAACTCTTGGATGTTTTTAATTGTGTGTGTACAGAAAAAGATTCAACTATTTAGAATGTTTGAATAAATTTCAAGTGATTCTTTAATTTACAAACTAGTTTTTTTCTTGGTTTATTACCGATTATGAGACTTGATGCGAAAGGGGATGGTAGATGCAAGAGAGACAGAAACTATCAAATAGTTTTTCTCCTATTTCTTAGGAAAAAAATAGTCCGATTTTTATTCCAAAATGGGGTTGTTGTTTTTTTTTGTTGGGACGAGGAGAATGGTGGAAAATAGATCTGAAAATTTTCAAACAAATATTTATTGAAATATGCAGTCTAAAATTAAAAAAAAAATTGATTGAGTGACAGTGTAGAAAAAAATCTTGAATCCAACGCATTTTTCAATTTTTAAATCCATCCAACGATTCCATCCGAAACAGAAATTTTAGATTTCAAAGGAATGATGATGCCGCACAGTGATTGAAAATAGACTTATTTCGGAAAAAAACCTTGTCAAGTCCGATCTATATATACATGCATCCTTGGTGCTACAGACCGATGTGGTCCTTGGCCTCCTCAATTAGCCTTCGCCAGGTGGTTCGATCTTGTGGGGCCTCTCGCCGGTTGCGGGTAGTAGGTGACGAGCATCCCTGGCAACTGTGCCCTCCCATCTAAGCCGAGATCTTCCTCTTCCTCCCGTCCGGTAGAGCCTCCCATCCAGCAGCTTCTTGGGTATTTCCTCCTCCGGCAGGCGTGCAACGTGGCCAGCCCAGCGCAGTTTTCCTAACTTAATAAACCTCATTACATCAGCCTCACCATAAAGTTGGTAAATTTCCTTATTCGTTCTCCACCTTCAGTTTTCTCCGATTCTGAACGGCCCGAATAGTCGTCGAAGGATCTTCCTTTCAAATACGAGAATCTCTCTCTCTCTCTCACTCTCTCTCTCTCTCTCTCTCTCTCTCTCTCTCTCTCTCTCTCTCTCTCTCTCTCTCTCTCTCACCCTCTCTCTCTCTCCTCATTACTAATGAGGACCCAGGTCTCCGATCCATAGGTTAGGACGGGCCTAATAAGGGTCTTGTACAAGAGGCTCTTGGTACGGCGGGAAAGGTAGGAACTTATTAGGTATTTTCTGAGGCCTAAATGTTGGCTTTGATGAGACGCTGTCTGGTTTCCCAGGAGATCCTATTTCCACAACTCACTTCTCCAGGTACACAAAATGGTCGTCGTTCTGGAATGTGAATAGACAAGGTGTACCGTTACCCAGTTAAGAACAGATCTTATACCGTAGATGGATATTATAATTAAAATGAATGGACAATATAAAGCTAGATTAGTGGCTCGTGGATGTTTTCAAAGTGGCATTGATGGATCTAATTTATCTTATCCTGTGGCAAAACTTGAAACAGTTTGTGTTATGTAATTTTAAATGGATAATTGAATGAATCTGTTTATATGAGAGTACCACCAGGCATAGGCGCAGACATGGAGGGGGAGGCAGGAGGGCGATCCCCCCTCTCCAATAATTTGATGTACAAAATTTTAAAAAAGTAAAATAAAAATCAACAACAAATAATCTGCATGAACCAATAAAATATGTAAACTAAAACCAATAAATAAAATAGGAATAATTGAATATCTGGCTAGGCTAAGGCCTAGAAGTAAGATTAAATTTGAAGTAGAATCGAATTATTAAGTCTAGATCAGCCCGTCGTTCGTTACTTCGTTTAAGCAGTAAACAATTCCAAAAAGAAATAAGGCCTGGATGGGCTAGCAGAGTTGGGAGTAAGCTCAGCTTAATGCCTCCAGTTCACTGATGCTTATTAAGACTTGGGGAGCGGGCGATTGCTCTCCCCAATCAAAATGGAAAGTCTGCGCCTATGCCACCAGAACTTGAAATAAATTCTGAAAGTGTTCTAAAACTCAAAAAGTCGATTTAAGTTTTTCAGCCAGCACCAAAATATTGGCATCAGTGTCCTGCAAAGAACTTACAAAATCGGGATTCTGCAAATCCCGATCAAAAAAATGTGATAGATGTTTTTTTTAGTTGACATCCGCATGATAGTATAGAAGGATCAATCTAATTAGGGATTGATAAATTATTTGCCACTTCTATAATTTTGTTTTATTGAAAACTAGTTTCGAATGTTATACATTCATCTTCAGTTCTAAAAACACACAAAAATTCAAAAAGAAGCAATTCAAAATATAGATTGGTATTATTATGCATATTAAATTACATGTAATATCAATCAGTATTATAAAACATTTATGCCAAATACGTGCAGCCAAATACACGGGAAAAACTGGAAGATCGCTAAATCAGAGATTAAAGGAACATATACGTGCATATAATAATAAGGCAGATAATTCCAACTTTGCAATTCATTTAAATGAAAAAAAAAACACCATACATTCATCAAACACTCAGGAGTTAAATTAATACATCACGTTGAAAACAGCCTCAAATTAAATATATATGAAGAATTGAAACAATAAAATCCTCCAAATCCTTCAGATTTTTGCTTAAATGACCAAATAAATATCTCCAATAGTCCAATCTTAAATTTATTCCCACATATAACTGAAAAACCAATTACTCACCGGCATTACTGGAAAAATCCTGAACCTAAAAACCTTTCTTTCATTGTTAGTTCAGTGCGAGAAGAAACCAGTACAAACTTTTCTATTTGATATAATCCATTTAAATCTTGGTGAGTACCAACATGTATTTGATTTCTTGTCTTAATTAAATTCATAATTCATAAATGTTTTATAATACTGATTTATATTACATCTAATTTAATATGTATAATAATACCAAACTATATTTTGAATAGCTTATTTTTGATTTTTTGTGCCAATTTTTTGAATTGAAGATGAATGTATAAGATTGGAAACTAGTTTTAAATAAAAAAAAAATAATAGAAGGGGCAAATAATTTATCAATCCCTAATTAGAAATTTTTTAAATTTACTACTGATAAGAGAAAATTTGAAAGGAGCTTTAAATAATATTTTCAGTATAAAAGGTCTTGGTGGAGCTAGTGAATACCTTGGGCTGTACATTGAATGATTAGTTGAGCTTTGATCAAAGAGACAATTTGGCAGTGGCGTAGGGTATGGCGAAGGAGGCGGCCGCCCCAGGCAGCCGCATGGAGTGGCGCCAAAATGCCAAGAAATAATTTATCATTTTTTTCCCAACTTTTTTAGGCTCCGAAAATAAGATTTATTTAATTAAGTAGGCCAAACGTTTAAATTAGTAATCATGAAATAATGTGTCTAATAAGCAGATAGGGACTTACGATAACGATCAATACAAGTATATTATCGATACTTTCCTTTAAATATCAATTAGTTTTGGTACCACTGATTTAAATATTCCTTTCGATATTTTAATGGTTTCGAATATTTGCTTTAGGTGCTTGAATGAGTGCCACTATCGATACTTTGTCGCCTCGTATTTCCCTAGAAGCCGATATCCTGGAATTGTGACAGGGGCAAGCAGAGTTGAAAATAGGATTTTTGTCCGGGGAAGTCAATTTTGGAAGCCTCTTCTTTCAACCCCCTCCAATAAAATCAAACACTTTTATGTTAGTACTTTAGGTATTATATTTCGAAATAAATGTCATCATCTCATAACAGTTACTCGTTTTATTATTGAATTAAGGTCAAAACTATCAAAAAGACGAAACAAATATTTTTTAATTAACTTAAAAATTAACATTCACTCGAAATTTGCCGCCCTCTAGTTTCTGCCACTTGGGGCAAGTGCACCCATTGCCCTCTCCAGTTCCGGTTCTGGGGGGCGGCAATCATCAAGTTTGCCCTGGGCGCCAGTTGATTTAGCAACGCCACTGCAATTAGGTAAACAAAAAACAACAAAGAAATTTTGTCTTGAAAATTATAAGAATATAAGAACACTTATTGAAAAATATCTAGTTTTGTCTGCAGAAGTTAAAGAAAAAGCAAAAAAAACTGTGCAGAGAATTGGGAACATTGTTGTACAAAATGAATGCTGGTAAACCCGATATCAGTTATGCAGTCAATTGCATAAGTCGTTTCCAAGTTAGTGCTGGTGATAAACACTGCCATTACCTACTTAGAAAATTGAAATATTTGAATAGCACTCAAGACTGTAAATTTTTGTTTACAAATTAGAGCGAAACTTTTTTGTGAATCTTTGAGTTGTGATGTAAAATCCAGTTGGACAGATAAAGATAACAGAAAATCTTCAACTAAATTAATAATTAAAGTTTTCGGGAATCCTGTGCTGTGGAAAACAAGGAAACCGTAAACAGTAGCGTTTACTACGCGTGAGGCAGAATATCTTACTGTATATATACTGTACTGTAGGCAGAATATACAGTAGGATATTCTGCCTGACACGAAGTAAACGCTACTGTAGACGGTTTCTTGTTTTCCACACTTGTTTTCGACCGATACCCATATTTATATTGGCCTATCGGCCCATTAGCCCATCATCGGTATCGGACGATACTAAAGGCCGATAGACCTATATATATATTTTTACAATTGCGTTTACACATGTGTGTTATGACATAACAGAAAACACATTCGCCGATAAATGTAAACACGAAACTTTTTCGTTCATAATATACCGAAACAGAATCTAATTGATTAATGATTTTACGATACCGATATAATTGAGATATTGTTTATTATAATATGGATATTTCTGTTGCGATATAATTGAGATATTGTTTGTGTAATATCGATATTTCTGTGGCGATATAATTGAGATATTGTTTTTTATAATATCTATATTTCTACGGCAGTATAATTGAGATATTGTTAGCATGCGCGTTTTACATATCCGTTACTGTTGGAGTTTTGTATGATATAGGGATTGCTTATCAGGTTATCAAGGGATCTAATTCCATTTATTGAATTGGATTTAGGATCGCGCATGCGTATTTCGCTTTTCCGTTGCTATTAGAGATTTCTATGACGAAGGGGTCGTTTATTAGGTTTTCGAAGGTTCTGATTCCATTTTTTTAGTTGGATTTTGGATCGCGCATGCGTGTTTTGCATTTCCGTTACTGTTGGAGTTTTCTATGATATAGGGATCGCTTATTAGGTGAGCCGATTCACTTAAAATGAGGTGCTAGCTGATAGATTAAGCGGTTGAAAACAGCCAGCAGCCCACCATAGATCCCTAACTTACTGCTGCTGTTACTCTCTGCTGTTCTTTGACCACGAAGGAAAGAAACGACGGCCGATAGGCCTTGGAAATATCGGTATCGGCTAAAATTTCTATATCGGGCTATCCCTGATATATAGCACTGTGCGAAGCCTCAAGAGAGAGTTAGTATGGATCAAACAATTGTTGAGCGATATAGCCGTTGATGTCAAATGGAGAAATAGGTATGTGAAATAGGTTAGAAAAGTTTATGATGATAAAATTTTTATAAAAGTTCCCACTACAGAGTTGGAAACCAAATGTACAAAGCATTTTGATCCGAAATATCACGTAAAAGAGATAATTATTGATAGCACTGATGAAATAAATCAGGTGGATTGTGAGGAACAGACAGCAGATAGTTTTATCAAGGTGTTGGACACTGAGAAAACTATTAAATTCAAACAAAATCTAAATCTTGTAAACTATGGTGTTCCCTTTAAACTAATTTCTTTCTTTTTTTTTTTTTGAAGCTTCTTATTGGATAAATTGGGCTGTTGAAGGGAAATGTGATTGTCATGAAAGGAATATTGCAACAGTTGAAATGATAGAAATAAAAGGAATAATTAAAAAACGCATTATGTTTTTAATTATGTGTGGGTGTAAAATATATGTAAAAAAATATTAAACTATTTAAAGTTTCTGAATAATGTTCAAGTGATTCTTTAATTTACAAATCAGTTTTTTTCTTCGTCTATAATAATATTAATTCATTATTAACACGAACCCCTTCTTATTAATAATATATTAATTATTAATAATTAATTATTATTAATGTGAATTCCTTCTTTCCTGTTCTTTCTGTACCTTCTTATAATTTATGAATAGATCTTGCCTCTGGGCCCTTTGAGTTGAGTTGACTAGTTAGGAGGAGCCTCTTGGGCCCTTTGAGTTGAGTTGACTAGTTGGGAGGAGCCTCTTAGGCCCAGCACACATCTTCTTCCTGGCTCCAGTTGGCTAAATAATTGTTAAATTAGTATGTGGTGGAAATATGAGCCTTGATTAAGATTTATAACTATAAATTTATATTTTTTACGAGAGATCCCGTCTTATAAGTCCTAAGAACAGAATAAAGAATGTACAAAAAAATGATGTAAATATATTTTTATTTTATTTTTCTGTTATTTTTGAGACTCTCGGCTTCTTGTTTGGATTTTTCCATTGATGTCCTAACAATTATTTATGTCTCATTTTGAGCTTTTGCTCTTGCATATTAATATATTTTGTGGAATAATCGTGTATCCACTGTTTTTTTTAAAGGACCTTCTTCTTCTGTGCATTTTAATTTTTCCTTTCCTCTTGTATTTGTTAGATTTCTGCTTCTTAATTATTTGATTAATTTTTATGATCTTTTGTACATTTTTGGGTTTTCCGTATGAGTATTTCATTTATTTATGATCAGCTGTTTGTAATTTAACTTTTCCCAGCTGTTGTCATGTGATCTCCCTTTTCCCTCAGTATATGTCTGGGTGTCTTGGTGTCTTGGTGTGGGGTGCTGTCTCTAGTTAGTGACTTTTTTTGACTATGGATGTGAGATGTGCTGCATTTTGTTCTTTAAATAGTTTTTTTTTCTTTCTCATTATTTTCTTTATTAATTTTTTTTTCTTTCTCTTCTCCTGTCCTGATGATGCCTGTATTGGTGAAATATCGAGAGGTTATTTATTTTTCTGTTATTTCTGAGACTCTTGGCTTCTTTTTTGGATTTTTCCTTTTATGTCCTAACAGTTATTTATGTCTCATTTTTTTTTTGCTTTTGCTCTTACATATTAATATATATATATATATACATATATATATATATATTATTTTTACTAGAACTTAAATTATTGCACCAATATAAGCTCGTTAATGCAATTATACCAAATGATATCGATCAAGCTAATGACTATTGCATTTATGAATGCTCATTGATGAGGAAGAAGACTGATCGTGCTTACCGCTTCAGCGCTATTAAGTGCATTTTATAATGAACCATTTCGAATATTTTAAAAAGTGGCTATTGGTTTTTTAAGAAGAATAAGTGCTCCACATATTTTATTTGAAGACATTTTCGTAATTGGTGGCTGTTAAATAGCCATTGACTTATTACCCTAATTTCAACTTTCGGGTGAACGACTTGTAAAAATTTATTTTAGTGATGCTTTTTAATGTCCATGCCAATTATTTTTTTAAATTATTCTATATCTTGTGATTTTCTGACTATTCAGCTTTTAAACAAAGCCAATCATAGCGAAATTAAGTCAAATGCTGAATGACAGTGACCAAAAACCTAAATCAAGTCAAAGTTCGCCATCTCTAGATGCCGTTTTGGCAAGGTGCGTCCACTTTTTCTTTCTGGGAACATTAGCTTTTCTTTAATCATTAGTCACAAGGAACACAACGATATGAAATTTATAGGGATGTGAGAGAGGAGAATGGGTGAACGATAGGGGGGTCTGGCCCGCAGACTATCAGCGTTTCCACGCACACTTGTCCCACAACAGATATCTGCACTTACCCCTACTATCGTATTTTGCCGGTTAACTGCGGACAATGAAAAATCTAAATCACGAAGTATTATGAAGAACATCTTCTGTAGGTTTCACTTACCACAAAAAAAAACAGGCCTACTGGTATATAAACACCGATACAGCTGCACGGCAGAAGTTGAAAGATCCAACTGTATCATATTGGAACTAATATCTTTACAACTCGTTATGCTTCACCTTAATAAACTTTCGTGCTGATTTCTGATACATCAGTGCTTAGACTTCATGCTCCTTAAAGGATAGCTCTTAACAGTTTAGGTTTGGATTTAACGAGACGATTACACACTTACCCTGAAAACGAAATTACTCCACTCTACCTTAGATAGAATTTGATAAAATTTACACTAAATCATTTTTACACTAATCCTCAACTTTTTTTTCCAACTTTGGGCCAATTCGGATTAGCCGTTTTCGAAATATATGAATGTTAAGGAAAATACGTTCGCAAGTGCATAAGTGCATGTTATTTAACAAAATTAATAATATAGGTCTATCAAGGTACCAACTTGCACAATCTCATCAAAATCGGATTAACGGTGGTAAGTATTATGCCGTCACATGGACTTGACTAGACAGGTTCATGATGATTTTGGTTGATGATATATGCATGTTTTTTAGTTCAATCTTCAGAGTATATAATTGAAGCTATACTTATTCACAAAATTCTGTATGATGCAAGCCACGGTGATCATCATCATTGTGACTTACTCGGCTATAATTATTTCTATTATAAGTCGACTAACTGGTCGGATTATAATTGAACAATTGAAAATTGGATAAATAATTTGACTTAATATCACACTCAAATCTTATGCAAAATTTTGGCTCAATATACTGCTAACTATTTGCATACATCTATTTATCGTAATTTTTAGGATTACTGATACTGAAGCATATGAAAAAATTATCTTATTAATTGTTTCAGAAATAAAACATATCATTTTATATCAATCGATAAACTATCAATATGTCAAGAAATAGCCTCCATTTTGAGAACCTCCATCTTGTGAACCACCATTAAACCTCTCCAGAATCGGTTAGCGTTTATGTTTGGTAGGGTCGAACGCTTGGTGGTGTAACCATTATTATTGTGTAATTATCTGGAAATGGCTAAGTATTATTGCGATTATTGTGACATTTATCTAACTTGTGGTTCGAGCTCTATGAGGAAGACCCACTGTTACGGTAGAAAGCACAGGGATAATGTTAGATTATATTATCAAAAATGGTTGGAAGAACAAGCTCAGCAGCTAATTGATGCTACTACTGCTGCTTTTAAAGCAAGGGAAATTGCTATTACAGGTATTATGGATGTACCACCTCCCAGAGTTCTACCTATTGGACCTTATGGGATTTCACTAAGACCTTTGCCACCATATCCTGGACCTTTGATAGACCATCTTGGAGTGACTCCATGTATGGATCCAATGAAGATGGGACACTATGGACCAATGTTACCAATAATAAGAATGCAACCAGAAACTCCTGAAAGGGGTCCTATTCTTCCAATGGGAATAGCCAGTCCTATTGAGCTCATGAGACCTTCAATGATGGCTGGTCCTGAATGAGATCCTGGATACCTAAAATGAGAAAATAATTAGATCATAAGTTGATAAATAAGATTATATATCTTTGTCAAAGTTCATAATGAAACAAGTTTGTAATTATTGTGCAAAATATGACACAGTGCTACTTTATTCCATATTTCAACATATTTTGATATTTTATACTTATTTTGATTGTTCCTTTTTCCTTTATTTATAAGTTTTATAAATATACCTTATAGATACTTCAATATTATAAGGTGTAGTATTATTACATATTTAATTAAACTAAATATTAATTATACTTAATGATTCTGTTTAATGTCTATAATTGAATATGGATTTTGTACTGTTGTAATGTTATGACCATAATGTAGAATTTAAAATTGTTGTCTCCATCTTTTATTATTCATTAATTGAAATATAGATCAGTAAACATTCCATCTTATATTAATTAAATAACAATGTAGCCTAACTAATCCTATGTTCTAAATCAATGATTTTATTTTGTGATTATTTCAACAGTATTTTAAAAGGATAAATAGTATTAAACTGTTGAATTTTACATTAAAAATATAAATTTCTCTGTCAAGGGAGGGCTGAGAGAGAGTAAGGTTAAAACTATATTCATTGATTGACATGAATTGGCTCAAATATTTCTTTGGAAAAATATGTAAGGTAAAACTAGTTTTAAAATACTAGTTATTATTACCAGACTTAATATATATTAAAACAACTATGGACAAAGAAAAAAAGAAAATTGCAAAAAATATATGAAAATTGGGAATGTGATAAATGTATATATGAAAACGAAATAAGAAATATATATATATAAAATAAAGTAATAAAGTATATAAATAATGCTAAATATAACAACAGTATCTCTTTTTATCCACTTAACTACCTGTCTGTCTATCTACACTCACACTCACGCGCGCGCGCACACACGTTCGCACACGCACGCATAAACATGCGCGCGTGCGCGGACACACACACACCTATAAGTATAGATTTAATCTGGACAATATAGCAAAATGTTCAGTGTGTCCAGCAATAGAAGAAAGCGTGGAACACGTATTCTTCTGTTGTTCCCGCTTTCAGGAAGAGAGGAACGAATTTCAAAGGGTCTACGAAACGGGCCGACTGCCGATAATATCGTCTGCCTAATGCTGCTCTTACAGGAGTGCTGGCTGGTGGGCCAACGTCTAGCAGCACAGATCATCAAGCTGCTGAGGAAGGAAGAGAAGGAACGGCGAGCCTAATATAGCAGATAGCCTAATACAATGAGGCGGTACTCAGCAACCCCCCCTCCATGAAGTATCCCCCTCCATCCAGCCTAACGGTGGTCCAGGTGGGAATCAGGTGTAGGGAGACTAGAGTCTGGGAAAAGGAGATTCCCAAGGCGAAGATAGCCGATTCCACCCGAATCCTCCCTTCTTTTCTCTCGTTGCTTTTTCTACATGATTTGACCGCTCTTATAGATTTTAATTTTTTTAACAGATCTTCATAGTTTAAAGTTCATGATTAACAAAAAGTTTCATAATTAATGCCATTATTTATGTCTAACAATTTAATTTTCTATAAAAATAAGTTAAATAAATGCAATTATTATTATCCATCATATCCATGCAATCATTATTATCCATGATTATATGCTTGATTAAAATCCATAAAGTTATCCATCTATGATTATAAAATAAATAAAAAATCCAAGTGATCTATGACTATCATATCAGTTAAGCTCACCATAGAATTTCTAAACTCAACTTGGATTTCTAAATGTGAAATTTGCCTACAAACCAAATATGATAGGCACCCAACAAAACTTAAATTCAAATTAATCCCTACACCAGTTAAACCGTTTGAGGAAATACAAATTGATACTATGCATGTTCATGGGAAATATGCTCATTGCATCCTCGACGTTTTTTCAAAAAGAATATTCACATGTTTATCTGAAACTAACAACCAAAGAGATACCTCTCATAGGTTATTTAAATATTTTTCCTAAGCCGAAAATAATAACAACGGATAACGGTCGCAAATTTGATAACCTAGTATTTAAAGATTTATTAAAATACTGAAAAACATGAAACAACCTCTCAAAATTTATTATTCATTAGGAACTTTAAACAGAGCAAGTTCCACTCTTTTTGAACAAATGCGTATGATTCATTTAGAACACCCGGATAAACAATTTAAAGAAATATTAGAATTAGCTACTATCGTTTATGACAACTTAATGGTTAATAAATTAAAATTAATACCTAACGAAATCACTTTCGGAGTAAATACAAATACAATAAATGATCATCCAATTATACAAGAACAACTAGTCAATTACTATCATAAGAACTTACAATTAATTCATAGAGCTATCAAAGAAAAATTTGAAAAAAGCAAGCAAAAATATATTGATAAAGAAAATGAAAAACGAGTCAGTGTCATATTCTCGGGAGAAATATTAGTCAAAACTCCCCGGCAGGTTTCTAAAATTGATGAAAAATACCAAATCAGCAAAATTAAGTGCAAACGAATTAAACCTCGAAAAAAATTAATGAAAAAAGTACATGCGAAAAATATGAAAAAGCAAAAAAGGGATGAAAAATTACAATCTGAACTCGATGAAGTAATGTGCGAGTTAAATAACAAAATAAAAGATGTACAATGAGAACGTTCATTTCAGTCTCTTGTTACCGATGGGGATAGTCCTCCGGATTTCAACGACCTTATTGCTGCTGACGCTTTTGATTCTGAGAACGACATGTTTGTACATTCAAAAGCTGTCGACTGGACCAGTTGCAATGATTCATCCAGTTAATAAAACCTATATAATTAGCGACTACTACTCGTCTCTAGAACATAAGAATTTAACTTTATTATTTATAAAAATTAAGAATTTAGGTATTAATATAAAGAACCTTAAAGCCGAAAAGGAATTTAAAATATTGCATTCAATTTTGACATATCGTTATGAAAATTTATTAACTCGCATAGCTCATTTAACTAAACAAAAATGTGCCAAAAGAGGTCTTTTTAATGCCGTTGGAAAAGCAATGAATTGGCTGACCGGTTCGCGAAGACAAAGAAAAATACGATTCAATCTTACAAGAAATTAAAAGAAATATGTATCGAATCGAACACAACGAAAAAGAAAGGTTAAGCATTAGTACGCGGTTAACTTCCGAATTGAATAATGAGATAACAATATTAAATCATTATAACGTAATGTCCGATTTATCCTTCCAAAAACTGAAACATCACGATTTGCTCGCCATTTTAACATTGCTTAATGAATAAGCAAAAGATTTAGAAGATTCAATCGAACACTGCATAAAAGGACCACTTCATCCAAGCATTATTAAACCTGATCAGTTTTTAAATGTTTACAATTCTCAAAGAAATGTATTAACTAGAGACACTGAATTAAATTGGCTCATTGGAAAAAGCACATGCTCAATTTCTAACACTGACATCATTTACTATTTCATACAACTCCCATTAACTACAAATGGAATTATGTCATATCTCGCTATGCCATACCCTTATGCAAATAACAATATAACGTATATCATACATATTGAAAAAACTACTATTATAAAAAACAATAGCAATGTATATCAACCTATAATTATAATAATGAATTATATTGCAAGAACCTAGCATTATTAAATAATAAATGTATAAAAGAATTGGCTTATAATGAACCCCTTAATGATTGTAAGTTGCTGATTGTAAAGTCAAATCCAATGATAATGTATATTCCAGAAACACAACAATATATAACCCATCTAATTAAGTCTATTGAAACGAAGAAAGATAATTTAGTTCTTAGTATCCATTTATATTCTACCTCACTAATCAATCTAGAGAATAAGGAACAATTTGTAAATAATATAAACTTACCTATTGCTTATAATGATATTGTACATTTAACTTTTATTTCTGAACATTTACCTCAACAACAAGTTGTAACTAATTTTACTTTAGATGATTTAGACATTATTAACTTAGATCCTATAAAAATAGAACAATTAGAAGATTATACGATAAACAATAATGATATTTGGATATATGTACTAACCTTTATTTCATGTAATTTATCATTTATTCATGTTTATACCAATGCTAAATTAATCTTTTATATTTGTAAAAAGTAAAAAATTATTGTAAGCCAAAATCCTTTGCAACCTTCACAATCCTCAACACCTATGCGATATCCTCCAGAGTTTGATGGCAAAGCTAGAGAGAGCTACACCCAATACGCAATACTTCCCAAAATTGATATGCTCCGAGGAAGTCACACTAAAAGAGGGAGGAGCTAAAGGCCAATAACCTTTCCTAAGACTTGAACCTAATCCCTTACTCAGTTCCTCTGTGCTGGCATACTAACAAAGCCCCTCCTAGTCTCGTCTCTTTCGATGTACTTTTGTTAGAATAAAATATTCATTCTGTCTGTAGATCTGAGGTAGTATGAACCATTTCATATTTTAGACAATAAAGTTTTTTTTTAAGTTCTCGATTTGAGCAGCTCTTTAACTGTCGACTGAGTCATCGACGTAATAAGATACGGAATAAGAAAATTACAGTGCATATATATATATATATATATATATATATATATATATATATATATATATATATATATATATATATAAGTTATAATTAGACTGAACACTTGTACTAAAAAAAAGGGAAAAGGACATAAATACACTCGCGCTGCTAGTAAAAGACTGACTTTATTTCCAATTAGCTTCAGTATTTATAGATAAATTTGTTTACATATTATAAAAGAAAAATAGACTTAATCCTAAACATAATCACAAACAATAATCCTTCAAATATTGTCCTAACTGTCCCCCTCCAGTTTCTTCGACAGGAGGAACTATATATTACAACAAAACAACAACAAAAAAAAAATTAATAATAAGATAGAAATACGAAACACAAAGCAAATCCTACAGAACAAATACAAAATAAAAGCGACCTTAAAGGTTAAATACAGAACATGTTAATACAAAACTAAACGAATGCTTAATATTACAAAGTCTATACGAGTACACAGTATCATAGTCCTGAAAAAAAACAACAAACAAAATAATTAGGATCACTGAGTTCTGATATTATACACAACTTTTCACCCCTGAACGCCGCACTCTGACTGTGATTGTGACCGTAGGTGAGGTATCCTTAATTCCTCAAGATGAACTGTCCGCAGTTTAATGGGATAGTCGACGGCGTGAATTGTGAACAAATTGCGTTCTCTTATGGTAACTATTCTGTAGGGCCCTTCGTATTATTGCGCGCTGTTCGCAGTTTACGGTATACCACCGTCCCCAATGCCAGCGATCCTTTCCTAAAATACGGCATGCTTCTGATTGGCCTTAGCAACCCTCATTTGTTTTTCGCGAACCAATCTATCCCGAACTGTAGCCCAACGCTTTTTCTGTAACTCGCGTAGTCGGCGGATCTCTGTGTTCAATACAGTATGATTGATCGTAATTAAGTCCCACGGTCCCGACGTTGTTGCCCGAAAACAATTTTCACTGGTGTTAATCCTGTTGCGGTATGAATTGTATTATTATAGGCAATAATTGCGCGCGATTGGGGATAAGAACTAGTCTACCTTCTTTCCACATTGTTGGAAACTCATTCCTATCGAAAAAAATTTGATATATTTTTATCACTAATCTAGAAAAATATTCAAAAAATTGTTTAATCATAATTGGACTAATTTTGTCAATGCCAGTTGATTTTTTTTCATCTAGATTTTTAATGATATACGTTATTTCCTCATCCTCAAGCGGTACATCGTCAGTGGATGAAGGAAGCAAATTAATAATAGCCCTCATTTTCTTATGTTCAAGGCTGTCATTATCGAACCTATCTTCCTTTATCATGCTATTCAAAATCTGTGTTAGCGTTTCCTCCGTGCTTGATGTGTATCCACCCTGATTATCAATTACAGTTTGAATGATATATATATATATATATATATATATATATATATATATATATATATTATAAAATATATTTACGGGATTTAGAAACTACATAAATAACTGTTTTATTTTCATTACAATGTGCACAATACAATTATTGGGATGACCCAGATTAAATAAGTAAACCTCATTAGCAGGTTAGCCATTTGGTTTGGCTTGGGACTTGTCATAGTTTGGTAAAGGTGTCAACGCACCTTTATATGTTAGGTGTACACTCGTACGCTCTTGTAAGGCCTCGTACGCACTTGTAACAAACTGCCGTTCCGTTTCTCCGCACCATACTACCGATTCGAACATTATTTCGAAGGACAAGACAGCGTTACGAACGTCGTTCCGTACGAATTGGCATCTCATTGGATCTTAGTTGCAATATCTGGCCTATAGCGATAGCATGGGACCTCATCATTGTCCAATAACCCCAACTTTCTGCATATGTTTTGGTGAAATATTTTTGCCATATTATTATGCCTCATCAAATAGTCTGTCCCAGCCAAAGCTTCATATCCATTTGTAACATGCTGGATTGATTCGTGAACCTTTAAGCAAAGGCGACATTTATCTGTAACGACGTTGTCCTTTAGGATATGTCGCCTATAAGCCCTAGTTGCAATAACTTGGTCTTGTATTGCCATGTAAAAACCTTCTGTTTCACCAAAAATTTGACCCGTCTTCAACCAATCAACTGAGCATTCGTTATCGAGGCAGCTGATGGTAGAACCTACCATGCAGTTCCTTTTCCTTCCATATATTTTTTAAATGATCCTCGCTTCCAATGTGATGTAGCGTTGGATCTCTGAGATTGAGGGCTGTGTAATCTTCATCCATCTCTCTCATCATAGCTATGATTACAGACGAACTTTCCCTAAAATACTCCTTCATAGAGTTTTCTTGTTTCCGAGATGAGTTCTCGATAGAGATAAGACCACGACCACCTTCCTTTCTGGACAAATAAAGTCTAGCCATAGACGCCTTTGGGTGATGAACTCTAGCACTGGTCATCATTGTGCGCACCAGACGATCCATTTCTTGAAGTTTGGTAGTTGACCAGCTTATTATACCAAAACTATAAGCTACCAATGGAATCGCCCATGTATTAATGGCATGGATTTTATTTTTACCCGTAAGATGACTACTCAGAACCTGCTGCAGTCTCTTCTTAAACTTACAAGTTATCTCGCTGAGCATCTCTTTCTTGGCTATTTTAATGACTTGCTTTATACCCAAGTATTTGTAGAATTCTCCTAGAGACTGGTGTCTTATAGTAGCTCCTGATCTAAGTTGCAAAGAACTGCTGTCATTTACTTTTCCTCTTAGCGCATTCACCTATTATTATTATTATTATTATTATTATTATTATTAGATACTGTTATTAAGATTATTTTAGTTTAAGTGTCAAGCCCATTCTATAACTACATGAAACATATAGGTGCGATAATACTAAACTATAAATAATAATGCAAATGAGACAAGATAAATTATAAGTACTTACAATGTCTTGCTGACTCTGATGGTATAAGTTATTATAGTTCACAGATAACGAATTAAGGAAGGTGTGAAGAGAAGGAATTTTAGAAAAGAATGTGGTACTGAACTCACACAGATGATTCTTCAATGGCAGCAACACAGAATATCTTCTGTACAAAACAGCAGGGATTGGAATTGCAGACCAATAAGTCTACTTAATTTCTTTTTAAAAATTGGGAAAGATTAATATTATAAAGAATATACACATATCAGATAAAACAAAATCATAATAGATTATCTGTTCGGTTTCAGAACACCTCTCCACCGTGAGTCATTTGGCAAGGCTCACAGACTTCATAAGTAAAGCCTTAAACGAAAGGAAACATACCGACATGCTTTTTTAGACCTTTAAATGGCTTTCGATACGGTCTGGCATATGGGACTTATATACTAATTAATTATGTACAGTTTCCATTCTTATCTAATTCATATCATCCTTTCTTTCCTTTCCAATAGACAATTTTATATCCAAACAAATATATCTACCCCCAGTGTATTTCCTGTAATGGTCGGTGTCCCACAAGGTTCCTGTCTATCACCAACTCTATTTAATATTTTTATATCCGACTATCCGAGTTACTCGCAAGTAATAAGGTAGGTCTCTTTACGCTGACGAGACAGCTCTTATCGCATTGATACCATAGTAAATCGGTTACTTCTTTTTTTTTTTTTAAATCAATAAATATCGCCACAACTGGAAATTAAATATAAACCCAAGTAACTCCGAAGCCATTATCTTTACAAAGCGTTGGTCACACATAAACCATTATATTTCCTTAACCTCAGATAACATTTACTGGTCTACGTCAGTAAATTACCTGGGATTAACTCGAGACAGATCCACGGAACACATTAATACAAAATTAGAAAAAAGTTAAAAAGTGCATTTTCAAAATATTTCTGTATTTTAATAAAAACACCCAAACTAAGCCCTCCAAATAAGCCCACGCTATATAAAACAGTTATCCGAGCACAGATCTGTTATGCCTCACCCGTGCGGAGCTCGACTTGCCAAGCCAATTACAAAAAACTTGAAAGAATTCCAAATATATGTATGAAGATCATCAAACAACTATCCAGGCTATACAAAAATTTCAACAATGCTCCACGAAATAAATCTTGATACACAATACAGAAATTCTTTTACTTTTATAAAAAAGCTAAATCATATTTTGTCAAAACCACAGCTTGTGAAAATCCTCTGAAATACAGAATACTGTCAAGTACAATAAAACATCACTTATCCGTTATACCTACAAGAATGAATATACAAAGAATGAACCACGTACTATTAAATTAATATTGTATTTTTTAGTAGGTTTTTGTTATAATGGTTCCTACTATTATCAAATAAATGTGATTATCTTCTATCCAGTCATTCTTAAAATTGTATTTTCATGATAAAGGATCATCCGAAATCATATACTTAAAATATATTTGTATTATAAATATTCTGAATATGTTAAATAAATGTTAATATGTTTTTAGGTCCATACCTGGCCATTGATCGATAAGTTGTTATCGCTAAATTGTCAACTAGTTCTCATGGCATCTGTTTTTACTAAACAGTAAACTAGTAATTTCTCCTGTTTTCCCCAGAATCTAAAATTCAAAAATCAAGTTTTATGTTCTCATTTAAAGAGAAATGTTTAATAAATTTATGTATTGGTTTGGTTTTAGGTATAGACTTGTTTGAAACTTTCAATTTGAAAAACATCAGCAACAATAGCGGTTTCAATATAAAATTTATTAATTAGTGAGTTATTGTTTGGTGGTTATGTAGAGTCACAGGGATCCTGGGTGGGTGAAATGAAAGTGGACACTAAACGTGTTGCCCTTCTGGCGACATAGATTATCCTGTGCGTGCGTTAATACCGCTTATCGGGAGATGCCACTGTTTGCCTCATCAAATCCTTTCTCACTGCGTTTCAATAATGCTACATAGATCAGAACATTTAAACATATTTGAACCATAATTTAGTAATAGACAATGACAATTTGATGATCATTAATTGCATACTGAATGACATCAACGTTCGTTTAATGCAAGGCAGATGAGATGGAGTAGTGGTAAAATTGTTTAAAAGTTCGTGCTCGGTTTACTTCGGTGATTTCAAAAATTTTAATTTGAATTGAGATTTCTTACTTTTGCAATTAGTAAATGCAGCGATGGAAAAACAGATAAAGTAAAACATTTTGGATTTTTTTCTTAATGATAAAAATATTAAAGAAATGTTAACATTAAAACTATAATCATTGATTTATTACTACTACTACTAGTAGTAAATTTTGGATGAGGCCCCTTCGTCTCATTGCGGGAGGGGAGGGGAAGGGTTACATAGAAAAACAATTTTTGCATCTCTCAAATTTTATAAATTTATTACTTCTAAATTAAATGCAATACAATGTTTAAACCGTCAATTTATAATACATAATTAACCACAATTTACAAGTTATAAATATTAAATGTTTCCAAAATATAAAATGCAATTAGCACACCAGTTAAACTGATCACTTTTCAAATAAGCACAACATAATAAAATATATAAACAAACTACAATAATCAAGTTAAAAATGTTATATTTTTTACAATATAAAAGGTAATTGGTACACATAAAATTTATTAATTTTCAAGTAATACATCACAAAAAATAAAATTATAACCAACATTATTAAATAAAATACGCAACAAATTAACATTTTTAAAATAGTATATTTTTGCAAGTAATTTATATGACCTTATTTCTTTCTATCTTTTTTTTCTGGAAAAGATTGGTTTTCGTATTTATAATGTTGGAAGGTGCGTCCACACCGGGCGCGCAGAGCAGAACAGAAAAGAACAGTCGCCGGTGCACGAAACTGCTCAGAACAGCACTGCACGAAGCAAAGCGAAGTTTTGAGCAATCTTGAACAACCTCGAACACTTCCTACCACAATCACAATTACTGTCTTGTGTTAGTAATTTCCACACCACTAACGGTGTGGAATTACTAACAACGGTGAGATTCAACATCTTGTTCAAAATGTTCCAGGGCGTATACGGCGTACGTCCCATATACCGTTCTGTTTAAATTTTATATTTAATTTAAGTTATGTCCCTTTGTTTAGAAAATCGGCGCTTAATGCCAAGTGCTGCATACATTGTAATTAACGACATATTAAAGAAAAAGAAGAGACAAAAATGCAAAAGTATAATAAAAGATGGACATGGTATGTTAGGGATGGAGAAAGATATTACCATGCAGCATCTCTTAATTCAGTCCCTTAATTCAGGAAAGAAGATCTCTCATCCAGCTCCTTTCTAGTCTTCTCCTAATGTTCATGTCAGCCGTGGCAGATCCTTTTTTTTTATCTATTCTCGTGCCATTGAAGGCCATTATGAAAACAGGTATACAAAATTTGTAAGTTTTGGTCGATAGTTGGTTTTATTTTATAATCAGTCGCTAACCACGAAAAAATGAATTATTTTCACCTGTAAAGTTTTCACGAGGGATGGGAATAACCGCTCAGTGTAACCGAAAACCGTGTTTTCACTTACTTTTTGCTCTGGTTATAACCAGGCTATTCTTTCATAATCCGTTAACCGGGGGAAAAAAATTGAATTTGGAAAAGATAAAAATTATTTTTAAAAAATGAGTTATTACTTTCATAATTTATATCATCAACTATTAGTTTTGACCAAAACCCATGTTCAATGGCGTACTTGTATTTTTGGTAATTTTAACAATAGTTTTTTATCCAATTTTGTGCTTATTGTTAAAACTTACACCAATTTTGGCTATTATAGACATGAAGATGATTATTTCCCTTTTTCTTATTAAATGAGCTAGTGTGGTCAGTAGAGGGAATTTGGGCGAGCTGGGACACTCCTGTGCGCGCCCACGTGACCAGTCACGTGACCTATGGCGGGAAATTTGAATTTGAATTTTTGCCTCGACCTAACCTTAACTGCCACGTGGTCTTGTCTCGACCCTACCTTAACCACCACGTGGTCTCACCTCGACCTAACCTTAACTACTAGGCCACGCCCCTTTTGGTCACGTGACCGTTATGCCCCGCCCCTTTTTAGTCACGTGATCCAGTCACGTGACCCGCAGCGCATCCTGGTCTATGCTCCGCCCGCATATTTTAGTCACGTGATCCAGTCACGTGACCCACGGCACCTCCTGACCTATGCTCCGCCCACAACATTTACCCCCTCCACCCATTGGTCAGAAACCCACCTTATAGAGCATGAGTGTGCCCGAACTCCATTTTGTTTTTCTTACGCCGCCATTTTGTTTTTCTACAGTTTGAGAGACTTGAGGTTTTGTTATAGGGTCAGGTACCCACTTTATAGTCTGTAACCTTCCCAACGGTTATATAATCATAACCTATACGACGAAGGGTCGGGTACTCACTTTATAGTATGTAACCTCCCCAACGGTTATATAATCATAACCTATACGATGAAGGGTCAGGTACCCACTTTATAGTATGTAACCTCCCCAACGGTTATATAATCATAACCTATACGATGAACGGTCAGGTATCCACTTTATAGGCTGTAACCTCTCCTACGGTTATATAATCATAACCTATACGACGAAGGGTGAGGTATCCACTTTATAGTATGTAACCTCCCCTACGGTTATATAATCATAACCTATACGATGAAGGGTCAGGTATCCACTTTATTGTCTGTAACCTCCCCTACGGTTATATAATCATAACCTATACGACGAAGGGTGAGGTATCCACTTTATAGTATGTAACCTCCCCTACGGTTATTTAATCATAACCTATATGATGAAGGGTAAGGTACCCTCTTCATACTCTGTTACCTTCCCAAAGGTTACATAACCTTTACATTGTTTTCGTGTTTGCGCAACCTTCTCAATGTTTACGTAATCTTTGCAATATTTAACTTTAGCAACATTTAAACAGGTTGGATCATGTATAGACAAGTTGGATGATGTCTAGGTGAAATACAAATATGGACTTTGAACTGTTTATCTCTAAAACAAAAATAAATAGTAGGGCTTCTTAATCCTATAACAACTGTTGGACTTTGAACTGTTTATCTCTAACATATAAATAAATAGTAGAGTTCCTAAATCCTATAACTGCTTTTGGACTTTGCACTCTTAATCTCCAACCATTCTTATCTCGCTGAAACATAAACAAAACAACTTTTCAATGTACTACGTATTTTTAATAGTTGATAGTATAAATAATAGTCTTAAAAGGATTAACTTGTCAATGTTCTACGTATTTTTATTCTCTCATAGTTAAATAATGGTCTTAAAAGGATTAACTTTTAATCCATTAAGTTCCTATCGAACTTTTAATCTTTAAAATATATTAACAAATCGAAACGATGGTATCACGTTGGCCAAAGAGGTTGCACCTTTTCATAGCTTTGAAATATTTTCAAAGTACACGAGTCGGTATTAATAACTGCGAACATGTCGCAGTAAATTTTAATTAATGAATATTAATTAATACTATTTCTTAATCCCTTAAGGGCTTTTGGACTTTGAGCTGTTAATACCAAAACATAAAGAATGATTTAGGACTTCCGCTAAAAAGTAAACAAATTTAGCTTTCGCAATAATGCTCTATCTCTTAATCCTTCCTTTAAAAGTAAACAATGGACTTTGAACTGTTAATCCTCTATCATTACTCATCTCGCTGAAACATAAACAAAACAACTTTTTAATCTTATATGTATTTTTATTCTCTAGTATAAACTATTAAAACGCCGTAAAAGAATTAAATATTAAATCCTTAAAGTTTTTTATCATTTACAAACAATGATAAAGAGCCTTTTAATCATTTCATAATATCTGGATAGATGACGTCATTATTATTAGCTAAAATTTTGTACCTTTTTCAGTTCTCAATGTTTACATTTTATGCAATTTTTTCAAATCTTTACCTTTACCTATCTATTTCTTTTTTAAATTTTCTATAATCTCCTCAATGTTTATACATTTTCTGTCCGCTATGGCGCAGTACCTTACTCCAGTAGGGGATTTTCCTGGCTAGTTTACATAATGTTCTCAATGTCTATTATGCAACCTTCCCAATGTTTACGTTTACCCACCTATTTGTTTACGTTTTCTTTAACCTTCGCAATATTTAAATTTTATGTAAATATAGTCTTCTCAACTGATTTTTTGCCTTTCCTAAATTGTTTTTCCCCTTTTCTGAACTTGATTTAATTATAATTAACTACCCTGGTTCCTAATTGCACTCGTATCAGACCTTGGGATATCATCGGCTCCTTTCGGCTACTCTCGGATACCCTCGGAGCAGAGCGGCCGGGCCCCGATCATTGTCCTCGGTGACGCTCGTTCGTCCTCGTTTTTCCCGGGCCCCCACCTCGATCTCCCTAATCTGCCTTAGGATGCTCCCGATTCGAGAATAACCGAACTCCTCCGGCCTCATATGATCATCCAGAATTACTAGAAAAATTTTGAAAAAATCTCCTCTCCTCACCTGGACTTCTTTTCATGCTGATATAAGACATGCTACATAATATAAGACATGCTGACCCAGAGACGATAATGAAATATCTAATAAAAAGTTATCATTTTATGAAAGAAAACAAACAATTTGAATTATGAAGTGAGTATGGATAAGCGTTAAGTATTGAGAAGATTATTTAAAGTAGGCAGGGAAATCTTCAAGCGGAGTAAGGTGCTGCGCTCTAGCGGACAGAAATTTATAAACATCGAGGAGATTATGGAAAATTTAAAGAAAAAAAAAGAAAAAGGTAGATAAAGGTAAAAATTGGGAACATTGCATAAAATATAAACATTGAGAACTGGTATAAGATTAAAAAGTAGTTTTGTTTATATTTCAGCGAAAAAAAAAAATTAGTGGTGGGGGAATTGACAAGGTCGAAAATGATAACTTGAAATTGTTGGAGTGGTGGCAGGGAAGAGTATGGTTGATGGAGGGGGTAACGCATGCGCAACTAGCGTAGATTTACTCTCCACCAATACTCCGCAGCGAGCGACTACCTAAGGATTCATTTTTGTTCTAGCATCCGATCATAGCAGATCCTTCATTTTCAATCATCATGAATTCGTAAGTATATTTATTGCTTTAGCCATTTCTTATTTTTATCTAAATCTGCTCTCTTCTTATGTGAATCTGTTTTATTTTTAGTTCTATCAGAGATTTTAAAGCTCTTTTCAACCGATTAAACGATGGCGCTCGCTATGTGCATAAATTGAATTATATTCATATCGGACGGCCATACATCATCGGGGAACTGGAACATGTTGAAACGAAAATGGGATTAGCGTTGGTCGCTACGTTAAAGGATCATGATAATTCTATCAGAGTGTATCTTCCTAAACGTTTTAAGATGTCGGTTGAAGACATCGAGGCTTTTAACAATAGCGATGAAATAATTTCTTTAGTGTATAATGGAAGAATTGGTTATAAAGATGATGTTTCATTTATTTAAAAATTCTATTTCTTGTATCTAATATTATGATGAAATAAATTTTTTTATTTTATAAAGTTGTATTTTCTTTTATTAACTATACCCTATATCTTTGTTTGTGTATAAAAGTTAAACTTTTTAAGGATTAGCAGTTCAAAGTCCATTGCTTACTTTCAAAGGAAGGACTATGGGATAGCGCATTATTGCGAAATCTAAATTTGTTTACTTTTTAGCGGAAGGACTGACAAGTCCTATTTCATTCTTTATATTTTGGTATTAGCAGCACAAAGTCCAAAAGTTGTTATAGGATTAAGGAGCTCTAGAATTTATTTATGTTTTAGGGATTAACAGTTCAAAGTCCAACTGTTGTTATTGGATTAAGAAGCTCTACTCTTTGTATACTTTGTAGAGATTAACAGTTCAAAGTCTATCGTTTACTTTCAGCAAATGAATTAAGAGATTTAGAATTATTCAAGTGTGACATTATCTATCCTGATATCATTAAAGTTAAATATGGTAAAGGTTATGTAACCGTTGTGAAGGTTACCTACTATAAGGTGGATACCTGGCCCTTCGACAAAACAAAAAAAAACAAAAAAAAAACAATCTAGCCGTTTGAATATTATATTACACCAATACGTCTTACATGAAAATTCTGATTCCCCTAGGGTGCTATGAAACACCTCTTAACAATGGTTCTCATCCTGATGAAGTCCATAAATGTTCTGTCCAACAGAAAGTTAGTGTGCAAAAGCAAGATGGACTCGTCAAAATTTATTGAACTGATTGTTGATTAATGGATAAACAAACTTCGATGAGGAAACAAGTACTGATAGTGGTGCCTCATAGGCGAACTTTTGGTATTTTTGGGAAAAAGTGTGGTCATAATTGTGCTATAATTACCACGATTGTGCTCATATGAGTTAATTTTTGGTATTATCTATAATCCGATAATGTTAAACATTCTAATATTGACAGTCACCTGCACAAAACAAGACATTTTGACCCGGAGACGATATAGAAATATCTAATAAATAGTTATTATTTCATGAAAGAAATCAAACAATTTGAATTATGAAGCGAGTATGGAGAAGGGTTAATATGAATATTTCTAAATTATCAGTATATTTCTAGAAGAATCATGAATAAAGATTTGATAAACAGCAGAAAATATTTGATCAGTCAACGTTTCGCCAATTCGGTCATTATTAGGAGTGAAAAAAACAAACAACATAATATCATACAAATGGGGACCAAATATAGCACATCTTACATCAGCATTCTCAAATAATATCAACTACTGATAATACATCATATCAAAACAGTATTATATACAAATATTTGCTAGTAAAATATTTTTTTTTATTTCTAAAATCATTAAAAATTGACAAAAATCAATAAAGTAACAGGCAAAATCAATTATAAAAATAAAAAATAATATCGAAAATTGGTTAAAATATACTAAAAAATATAAAGCTATGTTAAAAATTAGAGGTAAAAGATCAGTAAAGCAGTAAAAGACCTACTCAAAAAATATTATCAATGAATTGAAAGAAAATGATGGATTCGGTTAAACATTAAGCATAATATTATTGCCGGAGTGTATTTTGCCATTAGAAGCTGATAAGAAATGACTAAAATCAATAAAAACCGCTAAAATTACTAAAAACCACTAAAATTATGGGACTTCAAGTTATGAAAAATGTAAATATTTATAGTTGATCAAGGGGTACGCAGACGAGAGACCTCTACGTGCTGAGTAAAATGAATGGTTGGAACCGTAGGAAAAGAAGTCCAGGTGAGGAGAGGAGATTTTTTCAAAATTTTCCTAGTAATTCTGGATGATCATATGAGGCCGGAGGAATTCGGTTATTCTCGAATCGGGAGCATCCTAAGGCAGATTAGGGAGATCGAGGTGGGGGCCCGGGAAAAACGAGGACGAACGAGCGTCACCGAGGACAATGATCGGGGCCCGGCCGCTCTGCTCCGAGAGTATCCCAGAGTAGCCGAAAGGAGCCGATGATATCCCAAGGTCTGATACGAGTGCAATTAGGAACCAGGGTAGTTAATTATAATTAAATCAAGTTCAGAAAAGGGGAAAAACAATTTAGGAAAGGCAAAAAATCAGTTGAGAAGACTATATTTACATAAAATTTAAATATTGCGAAGGTTAAAGAAAACGTAAACAAATAGGTGGGTAAACGTAAACATTGGGAAGGTTGCATAATAGACATTGAGAACATTATGTAAACTAGCCAGGAAAATCCCCTACTGGAGTAAGGTGCTGCGCCATAGCGGACAGAAAATGTATAAACATTGAGGAGATTATAGAAAATTTAAAAAAGAAATAGATAGGTAAAGGTAAAGATTTGAAAAAATTGCATAAAATGTAAACATTGAGAACTGAAAAAGGTACAAAACTTTAGCTAATAATAATGACGTCATCTATCCAGATATTATGAAATGATTAAAAGGCTCTTTATCATTGTTTGTAAATGATAAAAAACTTTAAGGATTTAATATTTAATTCT
Organism: Rhaphigaster nebulosa; assembly: GCA_948150685.1. Lineage (NCBI taxonomy): Eukaryota > Metazoa > Arthropoda > Insecta > Hemiptera > Pentatomidae > Rhaphigaster > Rhaphigaster nebulosa. The sequence continues at coordinate 161,054,835 of OX411307.1, forward strand.
TTTACGGCGTTTTAATAGTTTATACTAGAGAATAAAAATACATATAAGATTAAAAAGTTGTTTTGTTTATGTTTCAGCGAGATGAGTAATGATAGAGGATTAACAGTTCAAAGTCCATTGTTTACTTTTAAAGGAAGGATTAAGAGATAGAGCATTATTGCGAAAGCTAAATTTGTTTACTTTTTAGCGGAAGTCCTAAATCATTCTTTATGTTTTGGTATTAACAGCTCAAAGTCCAAAAGCCCTTAAGGGATTAAGAAATAGTATTAATTAATATTCATTAATTAAAATTTACTGCGACATGTTCGCAGTTATTAATACCGACTCGTGTACTTTGAAAATATTTCAAAGCTATGAAAAGGTGCAACCTCTTTGGCCAACGTGATACCATCGTTTCGATTTGTTAATATATTTTAAAGATTAAAAGTTCGATAGGAACTTAATGGATTAAAAGTTAATCCTTTTAAGACCATTATTTAACTATGAGAGAATAAAAATACGTAGAACATTGACAAGTTAATCCTTTTAAGACTATTATTTATACTATCAACTATTAAAAATACGTAGTACATTGAAAAGTTGTTTTGTTTATGTTTCAGCGAGATAAGAATGGTTGGAGATTAAGAGTGCAAAGTCCAAAAGCAGTTATAGGATTTAGGAACTCTACTATTTATTTATATGTTAGAGATAAACAGTTCAAAGTCCAACAGTTGTTATAGGATTAAGAAGCCCTACTATTTATTTTTGTTTTAGAGATAAACAGTTCAAAGTCCATATTTGTATTTCACCTAGACATCATCCAACTTGTCTATACATGATCCAACCTGTTTAAATGTTGCTAAAGTTAAATATTGCAAAGATTACGTAAACATTGAGAAGGTTGCGCAAACACGAAAACAATGTAAAGGTTATGTAACCTTTGGGAAGGTAACAGAGTATGAAGAGGGTACCTTACCCTTCATCATATAGGTTATGATTAAATAACCGTAGGGGAGGTTACATACTATAAAGTGGATACCTCACCCTTCGTCGTATAGGTTATGATTATATAACCGTAGGGGAGGTTACAGACAATAAAGTGGATACCTGACCCTTCATCGTATAGGTTATGATTATATAACCGTAGGGGAGGTTACATACTATAAAGTGGATACCTCACCCTTCGTCGTATAGGTTATGATTATATAACCGTAGGAGAGGTTACAGCCTATAAAGTGGATACCTGACCGTTCATCGTATAGGTTATGATTATATAACCGTTGGGGAGGTTACATACTATAAAGTGGGTACCTGACCCTTCATCGTATAGGTTATGATTATATAACCGTTGGGGAGGTTACATACTATAAAGTGAGTACCCGACCCTTCGTCGTATAGGTTATGATTATATAACCGTTGGGAAGGTTACAGACTATAAAGTGGGTACCTGACCCTATAACAAAACCTCAAGTCTCTCAAACTGTAGAAAAACAAAATGGCGGCGTAAGAAAAACAAAATGGAGTTCGGGCACACTCATGCTCTATAAGGTGGGTTTCTGACCAATGGGTGGAGGGGGTAAATGTTGTGGGCGGAGCATAGGTCAGGAGGTGCCGTGGGTCACGTGACTGGATCACGTGACTAAAATATGCGGGCGGAGCATAGACCAGGATGCGCTGCGGGTCACGTGACTGGATCACGTGACTAAAAAGGGGCGGGGCATAACGGTCACGTGACCAAAAGGGGCGTGGCCTAGTAGTTAAGGTTAGGTCGAGGTGAGACCACGTGGTGGTTAAGGTAGGGTCGAGACAAGACCACGTGGCAGTTAAGGTTAGGTCGAGGCAAAAATTCAAATTCAAATTTCCCGCCATAGGTCACGTGACTGGTCACGTGGGCGCGCACAGGAGTGTCCCAGCTCGCCCAAATTCCCTCTACTGACCACACTAGCTCATTTAATAAGAAAAAGGGAAATAATCATCTTCATGTCTATAATAGCCAAAATTGGTGTAAGTTTTAACAATAAGCACAAAATTGGATAAAAAACTATTGTTAAAATTACCAAAAATACAAGTACGCCATTGAACATGGGTTTTGGTCAAAACTAATAGTTGATGATATAAATTATGAAAGTAATAACTCATTTTTTAAAAATAATTTTTATCTTTTCCAAATTCAATTTTTTTCCCCCGGTTAACGGATTATGAAAGAATAGCCTGGTTATAACCAGAGCAAAAAGTAAGTGAAAACACGGTTTTCGGTTACACTGAGCGGTTATTCCCATCCCTCGTGAAAACTTTACAGGTGAAAATAATTCATTTTTTCGTGGTTAGCGACTGATTATAAAATAAAACCAACTATCGACCAAAACTTACAAATTTTGTATACCTGTTTTCATAATGGCCTTCAATGGCACGAGAATAGATAAAAAAAAAGGATCTGCCACGGCTGACATGAACATTAGGAGAAGACTAGAAAGGAGCTGGATGAGAGATCTTCTTTCCTGAATTAAGGGACTGAATTAAGAGATGCTGCATGGTAATATCTTTCTCCATCCCTAACATACCATGTCCATCTTTTATTATACTTTTGCATTTTTGTCTCTTCTTTTTCTTTAATATGTCGTTAATTACAATGTATGCAGCACTTGGCATTAAGCGCCGATTTTCTAAACAAAGGGACATAACTTAAATTAAATATAAAATTTAAACAGAACGGTATATGGGACGTACGCCGTATACGCCCTGGAACATTTTGAACAAGATGTTGAATCTCACCGTTGTTAGTAATTCCACACCGTTAGTGGTGTGGAAATTACTAACACAAGACAGTAATTGTGATTGTGGTAGGAAGTGTTCGAGGTTGTTCAAGATTGCTCAAAACTTCGCTTTGCTTCGTGCAGTGCTGTTCTGAGCAGTTTCGTGCACCGGCGACTGTTCTTTTCTGTTCTGCTCTGCGCGCCCGGTGTGGACGCACCTTCCAACATTATAAATACGAAAACCAATCTTTTCCAGAAAAAAAAGATAGAAAGAAATAAGGTCATATAAATTACTTGCAAAAATATACTATTTTAAAAATGTTAATTTGTTGCGTATTTTATTTAATAATGTTGGTTATAATTTTATTTTTTGTGATGTATTACTTGAAAATTAATAAATTTTATGTGTACCAATTACCTTTTATATTGTAAAAAATATAACATTTTTAACTTGATTATTGTAGTTTGTTTATATATTTTATTATGTTGTGCTTATTTGAAAAGTGATCAGTTTAACTGGTGTGCTAATTGCATTTTATATTTTGGAAACATTTAATATTTATAACTTGTAAATTGTGGTTAATTATGTATTATAAATTGACGGTTTAAACATTGTATTGCATTTAATTTAGAAGTAATAAATTTATAAAATTTGAGAGATGCAAAAATTGTTTTTCTATGTAACCCTTCCCCTCCCCTCCCGCAATGAGACGAAGGGGCCTCATCCAAAATTTACTACTAGTAGTAGTAGTAATAAATCAATGATTATAGTTTTAATGTTAACATTTCTTTAATATTTTTATCATTAAGAAAAAAATCCAAAATGTTTTACTTTATCTGTTTTTCCATCGCTGCATTTACTAATTGCAAAAGTAAGAAATCTCAATTCAAATTAAAATTTTTGAAATCACCGAAGTAAACCGAGCACGAACTTTTAAACAATTTTACCACTACTCCATCTCATCTGCCTTGCATTAAACGAACGTTGATGTCATTCAGTATGCAATTAATGATCATCAAATTGTCATTGTCTATTACTAAATTATGGTTCAAATATGTTTAAATGTTCTGATCTATGTAGCATTATTGAAACGCAGTGAGAAAGGATTTGATGAGGCAAACAGTGGCATCTCCCGATAAGCGGTATTAACGCACGCACAGGATAATCTATGTCGTCAGAAGGGCAACACGTTTAGTGTCCACTTTCATTTCACCCACCCAGGATCCCTGTGACTCTACATAACCACCAAACAATAACTCACTAATTAATAAATTTTATATTGAAACCGCTATTGTTGCTGATGTTTTTCAAATTGAAAGTTTCAAACAAGTCTATACCTAAAACCAAACCAATACATAAATTTATTAAACATTTCTCTTTAAATGAGAACATAAAACTTGATTTTTGAATTTTAGATTCTGGGGAAAACAGGAGAAATTACTAGTTTACTGTTTAGTAAAAACAGATGCCATGAGAACTAGTTGACAATTTAGCGATAACAACTTATCGATCAATGGCCAGGTATGGACCTAAAAACATATTAACATTTATTTAACATATTCAGAATATTTATAATACAAATATATTTTAAGTATATGATTTCGGATGATCCTTTATCATGAAAATACAATTTTAAGAATGACTGGATAGAAGATAATCACATTTATTTGATAATAGTAGGAACCATTATAACAAAAACCTACTAAAAAATACAATATTAATTTAATAGTACGTGGTTCATTCTTTGTATATTCATTCTTGTAGGTATAACGGATAAGTGATGTTTTATTGTACTTGACAGTATTCTGTATTTCAGAGGATTTTCACAAGCTGTGGTTTTGACAAAATATGATTTAGCTTTTTTATAAAAGTAAAAGAATTTCTGTATTGTGTATCAAGATTTATTTCGTGGAGCATTGTTGAAATTTTTGTATAGCCTGGATAGTTGTTTGATGATCTTCATACATATATTTGGAATTCTTTCAAGTTTTTTGTAATTGGCTTGGCAAGTCGAGCTCCGCACGGGTGAGGCATAACAGATCTGTGCTCGGATAACTGTTTTATATAGCGTGGGCTTATTTGGAGGGCTTAGTTTGGGTGTTTTTATTAAAATACAGAAATATTTTGAAAATGCACTTTTTAACTTTTTTCTAATTTTGTATTAATGTGTTCCGTGGATCTGTCTCGAGTTAATCCCAGGTAATTTACTGACGTAGACCAGTAAATGTTATCTGAGGTTAAGGAAATATAATGGTTTATGTGTGACCAACGCTTTGTAAAGATAATGGCTTCGGAGTTACTTGGGTTTATATTTAATTTCCAGTTGTGGCGATATTTATTGATTTAAAAAAAAAAAAAGAAGTAACCGATTTACTATGGTATCAATGCGATAAGAGCTGTCTCGTCAGCGTAAAGAGACCTACCTTATTACTTGCGAGTAACTCGGATAGTCGGATATAAAAATATTAAATAGAGTTGGTGATAGACAGGAACCTTGTGGGACACCGACCATTACAGGAAATACACTGGGGGTAGATATATTTGTTTGGATATAAAATTGTCTATTGGAAAGGAAAGAAAGGATGATATGAATTAGATAAGAATGGAAACTGTACATAATTAATTAGTATATAAGTCCCATATGCCAGACCGTATCGAAAGCCATTTAAAGGTCTAAAAAAGCATGTCGGTATGTTTCCTTTCGTTTAAGGCTTTACTTATGAAGTCTGTGAGCCTTGCCAAATGACTCACGGTGGAGAGGTGTTCTGAAACCGAACAGATAATCTATTATGATTATTAAGCAAACCAAAAGTAAATATCAAAATAAAATGTTTTGAAGTACGCATGTGAATTCAAAATCACGTCCAAATACAACGAGTGTAAACAAACATTTTTTTATGATACACCGAAAAGGAGCGAATCGTGTTAGCGAACGTTCGAGGTTGTTAGGATTGCTCAAAGCTGCGCGGTTCGCCGTCCCAACCGACAGCGCAGCTCCGAACTGTTCGCCTTTGTTTTGTTCTGCGCGCTCGGTGTGGACACACCTTGGGCGAATCATGACTTTATAAGAACCTCACGCTGAATGCACAACTTTCGTCAGCTTACATAAGATACATTTCCTCACATAATAATATTTCTGTCCCAAAAAATCGATGTTTTTGTTCCTTCGTATTTTTATTACATATTTGTTGTCATTTATAGTACAGTACCTTTTGGCTTCTCACAAATATTTCTAGGAAAGAATAAAAAATCGAACCTGGAGATTTGGAGGTCCGTGAGCCTTAGAGCTTGGGCCAAGTTTCCTCCTTCGGCCCCACGTTCTTACGCCCCTGAATCACAGGACCGTGAAGAGAAACTAAGGGCCCCAGGGTGAAATTTTCTCGAGCTCCCTACAAGTATTAAATTCACCTCTGAAACTAACCTCGGCCTTTATAATTAACGCAACTAGTAGATTATTATTAATATATTATAAATTATTATGAAATTATGTTATATAATATGAAATGTATTGTATAAAATAAAACCTTGTCGTTCGGGCCCTGGGGCTACATCCCCGGCAGCTCCTTCCCGTCTCGCCGGGCCTGCTGAATCATACCAGTTCTGGAGCCGTCAGCCCGATACAAATACACACTGAATCACACTAAGAGAGTGTACTATTATAACGCAAAAGTGGATGCTGAAGTCATGAATATAAACTCAGCATTTAGTATTAGTTCTCAGTTGGCTACATTGCTGAAAGTACTGAAAGATTCATTAAATAAAAAAAGTGCCAAGTAGATCTGTATAGCTTCTTTGCCATTTTTATTGCGTACGTAAGGAAGTAAGGAAAAATATTTAATGTTTTGATTGGTTATTTCTTCATGATTCGGAAAATTACAATATATATATTGAATATATACAATATTCAAAATATTACAATATATATTGAATATATATATATATATATATATATATATATATATATATATATATATATATATATATATATATATATAGATAAGTGACCAGACACCGCTATCAGCATCTACCGAGTCAGCAGTCTACCTCAACCTATATATGCACTTCCAGAGCCGCCATTCGCTCTCTCTGCAATTAGCTCTGTCATATGTAACTCAGTTATTTTGCTTTGATCAAACCTTATACTTGTATATTTAATAAAAGTTCTTTTTAAAAAGTGGTTATTAAGCTCAAGTTATTTAATTGGCGCCCGAACACAGGGACTTGAGGGCTTTTTATACGAGGATCAGAGGACTTCATTTGGGAGAAATTGACATTCATCGAAGAATCTCGAGAACACTCCAGAAGGTACGAAAGACTTATATTTATAACTCTTCACCCTGAACTTCAAATAAATTCAGTTAATGTCACTGTGGAACTTTGTTCAACAAACTGCAACTGTAGTGTATAATTTGCTGGTATTTTAATATCTAAACTCAAGTCATATATTTTTTGTAATAACTTTGCTACTAACAATACTTATTAAGACTTTCTATATACATGTATTTTTATATTGCCATTATAATAAATGTCAATATCTGATAGATTAAATAATATGAGATTTAGAACAGTAGAGGAAGAAAATAATTTTGTTGAAAGTAACATTGAGTCAATAGTCGAAAATCAAATCATAATGAATCAAAATAGATTGATTAACCCCGGTGAATTTAAGATAGTACCGACTTATGATGGAACGGCTAAAAATTTACGGAAGTTCGTAAACGCTTTAGAAAATTTACATCAACGTTTTTGTCAAACAAATAATATATATAAATTAGAAAATGAACAAGTTATGCTCATTACCGCACAAAGTAAGCTCATAGGAGAAGCTGAAGATTGTAATGATAAAGCTTTTGAAGATATTAATGAACTAATCGAATATTTAAAGAAACAATTCTACGATTCGAGAACAATTGAAACTATTAAATATGAAATCTTAATGATGCAGTCTAAACATAAGGAACACCCTATAGATTACGTGAATCGAGTGATAGAAAAACGACAAGATCTAGTAACTAAATTATTTGCCGAAAATAAAAATGATGAATTAAAATATCATGATAGCGATATTGCACATTCAGTTATAAGAAATTTACATCCAGTATTAGAAAGACAATTTACCCATATCGTGTATAAGAATGTGATAGATATAAAATTAGCTTTGAAAAATACATTTAATGCTATTGTTTATCAGTTATATGGTGATAGAAATAATAATAAAGAACATAATGGAAAACCAAAGTTTAATTCACAAATAAATCATAATAATAAACAACAACATAATAATTATAAACATCCTCAACAGACTTATAATTATCAAAATAATAATGGACGACAATATCATAATCGACCACAACAGCCAAGTGGACAATTTAGGAATAATTATCAACATAACTATAAACCGTATAATCAACAATGGTCTCCTCAAGATCAGAATAAATTCTTTAATAAACCGTCATCTAATCAATTTAGAGCTCAACATAATTTCGAGAAAACCGCCAAACCCGAAACCGTCTCTATGAGAACTGTTTCAGATAAAGCTCATAATATGGAACAAAAATAATATAAACAATTACAACGCGAGAATTATGAACTTAGGGAACAGGTAGGAAAATTGTCGGAACAAATGAATCATTTTTTAGACACAGGTCCGAAAGAACCACGACCGCCCGAATCGGATCAGGAAGACAGCTACCAAGAATAACTGATAGGTTAAATCAAATAACGCATAATATGAAATCTTTACCGTCGATTAAAGATTATTTTCATAAAATATGGCTAATTGATACAGGTGCAAGTAAAAACTATGTACATCTGCGCGTTATAGAAAAATTAAATTTAAAAACCGTCGAGAAACCATTCTCTATTCAGACTCCCACAGGTATAGATCATGGAACCAAAGCAGCAATATTAAATATGAAAGATTCACTAAGAATACCGCGAAGATTAGAATTTTTAGTTTACCCGGTCAATGAAAAATACGATTTCTTATTGGGGTACGAAACAATGAAAGAACTGAATATATCTGTCAATTGTAAAGACAATCACATAGTGATCGGCAATACAGTGTTCACGTTCGATCATAATAGATATTTGAAAACTAATGAATGTCACGCAATGACAAACCATAAAGAAATAGAATCAGTCATAAGACATGAGCATCTTGATGACGAAACGAAAAATAGATTAATAAAAATAATAGGAGAAAATGGGGAAATAATTAAAAGAGAAAATGAACCTTTAAAACCTACTTCGTTATTGAAACATAAAATTGTTACGAAGAATGAAAACGCTATTTATCTAAGGAATTATCGCTACCCGGAACAGTTCAAACAACAGATAAGTCAAGAAGTTGACAAGTTGTTAAAAGAAGGAATAATTCGCCCTAGCAACTCGCCTTATAACTCGCCACTCTGGATCGTGCCGAAAAAGACAGACGCTAGTGGTATAAAAAAGGTCCGTATGGTAATCGATTATAGAAAATTGAATAATGAAACAATTAAAGATAAGTTTCCGTTACCGAACATCGAAGATGTTTTATACCGTTTGCAAGGAGCAAAATATTTTACAACGTTAGACCTAACTTCAGGATTCCATCAAATATTAATGGATGAAGAATCTATTGCGAAAACAGCGTTTAGTACTGAAAAAGGACACTATGAGTTTTTGAGAATGCCATTTGGATTGTGCAACGCACCACCAACCTTTCAACGCATGATAAATATGCTAATTGCAAACATACCAAATACCATGGCTTATATCGATGATATTATAATATATTCCAAAACAAAAGAAGAACATTATAAAGATATAAAAAGAGTATTAGAAGTATTAAAAAAGAATAATCTCAGTATACAGTTAGACAAAACCGAATTCTTTAAATCGGAACTTAAATTTCTAGGATACATTGTTTCACAAAATGGACTAAAAACAGATCCAAAAAAAATACAAGATATAGTAAGGATGGAAATACCAACAGATGAAAAATCATTACGAAGATTTTTAGGTATGACAGGATACTATAGAAAATTTGTAAGAAATTATGCCAAAATATCAAGACCGTTATCCGCAGCCTTAACCAATAAAAATTATGAATCAAGGGAATTAAAATAGCATTTGAAACCTTATTAAATATGATGAGTACGACTTCAATATTAGCATATCCCGATTGGAATAAACAATTCATCTTAACAACCGATGCATCTAATCAAGTTATTGGTGCAGTACTTAGTCAAAAAATTGAAGGAATAGAAAGACCAGTTGCCTATGGAAGCAGAGTTTTAAGTAAGACCGAAGAAAATTACTCTACGATAGAAAAAGAATTATTGAGTATAGTACATTTCACGCAACAATTTAAACCATATTTGTACGGATCAAAATTTTTTTTACAAACTGATCATAAACCATTAACTTGGATTTTTAATATGAAAAATGAAAATAGTCGAATTATGAAGTGGATATGGAAACTCCAGGAATTTGAATTTGATATTCAGCATGTAAGTGGAAAAAGCAATAAGGTCGCCGACGCATTAAGTAGGAGAAATGAAGTACATATTGTAGAAAATGATGAAATCGAAATACCCATAGAAGGCTCCCCTGAATACGAAAATTTTGTATAACGAATCTTACAAGAAGGAAACAATGATATAAATATCGATATTCAAGAAGAAGATAATAATAATGAAGATAATGAAAGTCTAATGACACAGCATTCCCAGCTAAGTAATAATGAACAATGTTGGATTGTCGATGATGAAACGAAATGTGTAAACGTAGAAAAATATCAGATTGTATTAAACAAAGGCACTAATGAAAATGAATTCACAACTCAAAAATTATTTAAAAATAAATTAAAATATGAACTAATTGTCAGTGATAAAACAAGTTTAAAATTAATTCTTTTAGAAATACTCCAACCCAACACGACTTATGGAATCTATTTGAACCATAAAAATAATGCCCTTCATAAAGAGATCTTAGAAGAAACTTATATGGAGATAATGGAAATATTAAGGACTGAGTATAAAACAGTTAAACTTAAAAGATATTTATTACACTGTATAGATGTAGAGAATCTCGCAGATCAAAAAGAGATTATAGATAATTATCATATTGGAAAAAGTTGTCATAGAGGAATTCTAGAAACCTATGATCATTTAAAAAGAAAATATTATTTTCCAAACATGTACAAAAAGATCACAGAACTTATAAATGAATGCGAAAATTGTAAACAACATAAGTACGAGAGAAATCCAATAAAAGCTAAATATATGGTTACTACAACACCAGAAAACCCATTCTCAGAAATAATGATTGATTTATTCACTTATAGTAGAGAAAACACCGTATTTACAGCAGTAGATATATTTTCAAAAAGACTTTTTACTCGTGCAATTCCACATAAGAACGCATCAGAAATCGTTAATGTTTTAGAAGAATATTGTGCATTATTCCCACCGCCTAAAAAGATAATCGCAGATCAAGGGAAAGAATTCGATAATTATTCAGTAAAAGATTTTTGTAAAGGATATGATATCAAGATACATTATACAAGTAGAAATCATTCTAATTCCTTAGGACTAATAAATGGAACACATTCTACTTTGTTGGAAATTTTGAGAACCATGGAGAAAGAAAAATATAAATTTGAAAAACAATTAAGAATAGCAACAATCACATTTAACAATTCAATAAATCAAAAATTAAAGTTGACTCCAAATGAGATCACTTTTGGAAAATATAAAGACACATATGAAACCGATAATATTCAGGAAGTATTAATTCATGACTACTTCTCTTATTTAAGAAAAATGCAAAATCACATAAAAGATTTAATTGACAAGGAAAAAATAAACCGAACGGAAAAATTAAACAAAGATCGTGAAGAACCACCAGAGGTTGATATAGATAATGCTTATATTAAAAATACAGTACAAAAGAAAAATAAAGCATTATATCGTAAACTTAAAGTCAATAAAGAGCATATTAACTCTTTCAAAAGACCTAATAGAAAGAACAAAAAATTCTTTGTTTCAGATGAAGACAGAGAGGCTCCTATTGCTTCTTCTTCTCGTAAAAGTTAACACACTTCAAATAGAAGATTTGTCAGAATCAAAAGGTGTTCTGCATTATACTGTAAAAAACATAAAAGTTGTAAATAAATATTATGAAACGTATCACTATTACGATACTAGACTTATAATCAATGAAATAAATAATCTTACTAGCATAATTATTAAAAATAAAACTAGTGTTAATGAATTAATTATTAATAATATAAATAATATGAAGAAACAAATAGAAACTTTAACCTATGTACCGAAAAAACGTGTTAAAAAAGGCCTAATCAACGGTTTAGGAATAGCAATTTCGTGGATTACTGGCAACATGGAAGCCAACGATAAAGAAAGATATGATACAATAATTCAAAGTTTGACCCTAGCTAATAAATAAAATAATATAAATGAATTAAATTTAGTTCAAACGAATCAGAAAATAATTAGTAAATATGAAACGAATATTAAACATTTAAACAATAACTTTAAACAAATTTCGAAAATAATTAATAACCAAGAAGACTCTTATGATTTGTATATTCACACTCAATTGTTAGAAAATCAAATTTCTAATCTTATATTATCAATGGAATTTTGTAAAGCAAGTATTATACATGCAAACTTATTAAGCGATGTATTAGAAAATATACCTAAAAATATAACCTTAATTAGTAGTAATTCTAATGTAATTTGGGAAAATACTAAAATTTATTGTTCTTATTATAATTATACATTTCATGTGTTTGTTAAAATACTCATTCATGAAAAGGACTATACAGGATTTCTTATTATACCAACCCCTATGTTTATTAACAATACTTATAAACAATTAAATGTTAAAAACCAACTAATAATTAAAGATAACCACAATTATATGTATGGTACATGTAAATTTATTGATTTTTATTATTGTCAAGATTTAGTAATTCTTAATGATAACTGTACTAAAAATATTATTGAAAATGCTAACCTTAATCATTGTACTTACTATTTATGTGAAACTAACATTATATTTAATGAATATTTACAAGTATATCTAACGTATAGAATAAGAAAAACTAAGAATTGTAAAAATGAAACCTTATTTTTGCCTGACATAGCAAAAGTTAATATTAGCAGTAGTGATTGTATTCTATTATTTAATATGACATATAAACATAACTATTACGATGTATATAACCCTATACCTTTAAATCTCCAATTAAAAGAAATGGAAATGTTAAACATTACTATCCCAGAATTTGTAGAAATACCCTACATTCCATACACCCCAGATAATATATAAACACAAAGCCGTGAATAAGTAAGTTTGAGCTTTGTTCTTTTGTATTAATTAAAATTGTGTATAAATTAATATAAAAAATGATTTTAAAAAAAAATCCCTCGAAATGCCACTCCCTAAATTCTGCCGCCCAGGGAAAGTGCCCCCTTTGTCCTCCTCACTGTTCTGATTATTTAATTTTCATAATTTTAAATGTACATATTTTTTTATTGTTATTAATAAATTATTAATAATAAATACTATTCATAACCAACAACTAAGAAGATTAATTTCTATTTAAATATTTTTTTTATATGCTACTTTCATTGGGCATAATCAATAATAAAAAAAATTATCAAAGCAGAAAAAAGTAAATATATTTCAATATATATATATATAATTAAATAACTTGAGCTTAATAACCACTTTTTAAAAAGAACTTTTATTAAATATACAAGTATAAGGTTTGATCAAAGCAAAATAACTGAGTTACATATGACAGAGCTAATTGCAGAGAGAGCGAATGGCGGCTCTGGAAGTGCATATATAGGTTGAGGTAGACTGCTGACTCGGTAGATGCTGATAGCGGTGTCTGGTCACTTATCTCCTCCAGGGGGAAGATTGAAAGCTACTCCTGGAGCTTTGTAATACTTGGAATTAGGCTGATATCGCACTGTAGGTTCATAGATAATCCGCTGTGTCGGACGTTTTTCATTTTCTGTTGCTGTAGGTATAATTTGCTTTTTCTTATAATAAACATAATAACAAATACCTACAATTATTATAATAATAATTACAATGATTCCGTATAATATATTATCTGGGGTGTAAGGAATGTAGGGTATTTCTACAAATTCTGGGATAGTAATGTTTAACATTTCCATTTCTTTTAATTGGAGATTTAAAGGTATAGGGTTATATACATCGTAATAGTTATGTTTATATGTCGTATTAAATAATAGAATACAATCACTACTGCTAATATTAACTTTTGCTATGTCAGGCAAAAATAAGGTTTCATTTTTACAATTCTTAGTTTTTCTTATTCTATACGTTAGATATACTTGTAAATATTCATTAAATATAATGTTAGTTTCACATAAATAGTAAGTACAATGATTAAGGTTAGCATTTTCAATAATATTTTTAGTACAGTTATCATTAAGAATTACTAAATCTTGACAATAATAAAAATCAATAAATTTACATGTACCATACATATAATTGTGGTTATCTTTAATTATTAGTTGGTTTTTAACATTTAATTGTTTATAAGTATTGTTAATAAACATAGGGGTTGGTATAATAAGAAATCCTGTATAGTCCTTTTCATGAATGAGTATTTTAACAAACACATGAAATGTATAATTATAATAAGAACAATAAATTTTAGTATTTTCCCAAATTACATTAGAATTACTACTAATTAAGGTTATATTTTTAGGTATATTTTCTAATACATCGCTTAATAAGTTTGCATGTATAATACTTGCTTTACAAAATTCCATTGATAATATAAGATTAGAAATTTGATTTTCTAACAATTGAGTGTGAATATACAAATCATAAGAGTCTTCTTGGTTATTAATTATTTTCGAAATTTGTTTAAAGTTATTGTTTAAATGTTTAATATTCGTTTCATATTTACTAATTATTTTCTGATTCGTTTGAACTAAATTTAATTCATTTATATTATTTTATTTATTAGCTAGGGTCAAACTTTGAATTATTGTATCATATCTTTCTTTATCGTTGGCTTCCATGTTGCCAGTAATCCACGAAATTGCTATTCCTAAACCGTTGATTAGGCCTTTTTTAACACGTTTTTTCGGTACATAGGTTAAAGTTTCTATTTGTTTCTTCATATTATTTATATTATTAATAATTAATTCATTAACACTAGTTTTATTTTTAATAATTATGCTAGTAAGATTATTTATTTCATTGATTATAAGTCTAGTATCGTAATAGTGATACGTTTCATAATATTTATTTACAACTTTTATGTTTTTTACAGTATAATGCAGAACACCTTTTGATTCTGACAAATCTTCTATTTGAAGTGTGTTAACTTTTACGAGAAGAAGAAGCAATAGGAGCCTCTCTGTCTTCATCTGAAACAAAGAATTTTTTGTTCTTTCTATTAGGTCTTTTGAAAGAGTTAATATGCTCTTTATTGACTTTAAGTTTACGATATAATGCTTTATTTTTCTTTTGTACTGTATTTTTAATATAAGCATTATCTATATCAACCTCTGGTGGTTCTTCACGATCTTTGTTTAATTTTTCCGTTCGGTTTATTTTTTCCTTGTCAATTAAATCTTTTATGTGATTTTGCATTTTTCTTAAATAAGAGAAGTAGTCATGAATTAATACTTCCTGAATATTATCGGTTTCATATGTGTCTTTATATTTTCCAAAAGTGATCTCATTTGGAGTCAACTTTAATTTTTGATTTATTGAATTGTTAAATGTGATTGTTGCTATTCTTAATTGTTTTTCAAATTTATATTTTTCTTTCTCCATGGTTCTCAAAATTTCCAACAAAGTAGAATGTGTTCCATTTATTAGTCCTAAGGAATTAGAATGATTTCTACTTGTATAATGTATCTTGATATCATATCCTTTACAAAAATCTTTTACTGAATAATTATCGAATTCTTTCCCTTGATCTGCGATTATCTTTTTAGGCGGTGGGAATAATGCACAATATTCTTCTAAAACATTAACGATTTCTGATGCGTTCTTATGTGGAATTGCACGAGTAAAAAGTCTTAGAATTAGAAGATTAGAAGATTGTGGGCGATCTAATGGCGAATGACTAAAAAATGAATTAAAGTAATTCTCAAATATTTTACTTACTTTCCATTTAAATGCAGTCCTTAACTGATAACATACTTTGAGTCATACAATGGTCACACGATTTCACAACCGAAATAAATAATATACTATTTAACTAAAATATGAATCCATGTTATACCACTAGTTTTCCTATGTTTTTTCTCCATATTATTATATTGGTTGGCTCAATATACTTTAACTTTATCTTTTACCGCTTATTATACGACAATGAGGTGTAAAATGTTTAGAAAGTTATCGCGCTAGCATTTGGGATCTCACAAGGGAACTGCACGATGTGTCCGTCGCTGATTTTGATCAAAATTTTTTGGTGATTCTACATTGAAAAAAAGTCGACACCTATCTAACCGTTTCATCTAATGGGTCATAGAAGATGAGAAAAAAATACAAAAAAAAAAACACGCTGAAATTGCTTTATTTTATATCTTGAGTTTGAAAAATGATAACATGGTTTTTGCAGCAAAATATATTATTTTTTCACATTATATTAAAGGGAAAAAGTAATCATTAAAAAATAATTTATTATTGGTCAAATCAATTCTAAAAAGTGCTTAAATTATTAAGTAAACTAGCCTTATAGATTTTTTCACACCAAAAATGAAGGCAGATTTTGATTCAGCACACCAAAAAACCGCAATGTTGAAAAAATGACGGAACAAAAAAAAATTTCTGTTCCGAGGGTGCTCAAAAATTTTTAAACCATAAATTACATTTCGATTTGAAGCTCTGTATGTCGTCTTCACTGTATCCGATGTCGACGTTCTTGGACTCTTTAGAAAGAAGACGGTTTCTTCTGTCCACACATATAAACGACTATTAAATTATCTCAGAAGATCTGTGTAAAAAAAACATAATAATTAAATAAAAACAAAATTGAGATATTTTGTGGATAACGTTGGCTCTTAAGTACATACGAACACCACGGTTAAAGCGAATCGCGTAGTTTAGGACCCTTTATCGATGCCCTAAATTTGGTTTAAATCGCTTAGAGGGTTCCCAATTTATGAACGATTTTATAAATCTTAAATCAAATTTGAAGGTCATTTTTTTTAATTCGTTTAAAAATTTGAATATAGGGTTTTTTGCTAAGTGCTAAAACCAAATCTGACTAGTTTTGAATATATAAATATACTTCACTCCTTAGGAGAATACTATTTTCATTACGTATAATCTTCAGCTAGCTCTAATTCTATTATTTCGTTTAAAAAATTGGATCACTCTAAAATTTACTATTTCTGGGTCACGAATAATGTTTTTATATTACTTATAACAGTTTGAACGCGGCCTGAAATATTCAAATTAAATTCAATTTACAATGACATCCCAACCGAGGCTGGATTCTTAACCATGTAAAAATTATAATATAAAAATATTATTTGTGATCAAGAAATAGTAAAAAATATACTTTTACATCACCGTTACAAACGTTATCCTAGTAGAAAAGGTAATATTAATATTAATATATTAGTGACCAATTTTTAAAAATTGAATTATACGTAATTAGGACAGCATTATTATAGGGTGAAAATATATTGTTTAAATTAAAAAAACCCAGCATTCAAATTTTTAGAGGAAATAAAAAATAAAAAAATACCTTCAAGTTTGATATAAGATTTATAAAATAGCTCATAAATTGGGAACCCTCAGAACGTATTTGGTAAAGGTAACGGGCATCGGTAAAGGTTCCTAAACTACGCGATTTCTTTAGCCGTTGTGTTCTTATTAGTTTTAGAACCAACATTATGAAATCTTAATTTTGTTTTTATTTGATTATCGTATTATTTTTCACAGACCTTCTAAGATAATGCAATAGTTGTTTACATGTAGAGAAAGAAGAAACTTTCTTCTTTATATCGGGTTCAAGAACGTCGAAATCAGATACACCAAAGACGAAATACAGAGCTTCAAATCCAAACGTAATTTTGTGGCTTTAAAAATTTTGAGCACCCTCGGAACTGAATTTTTTTTTTTTTTTTTTTTTAATGATTTTTCAATATTAAGATTTTTTGGTGTGCTGAATAAAAATTTCCATAAATTTTGGTATGGAAAATCTATAAGGCTAGTTTACTTAATAATTCCATTGATATAAGAAATTTGGTGTCACTGGGAGAAAATTTCTGTTTTGAGGGTGTAATCATAGATGACATCATTCAAATAATAAACTGAAATATAGATACTCAAAAAAAACAATAGAATTATTAAAAAAGTACTACTAAATATGATAAAATACCATACATAGGGACAAATAGCATAATAGAAAATATAAAATTAAATAATGTACAGGAACATACTAATAATTATAATGCAGTGTTAGAACTTTATAAAAACTGATATAAGAAAACAGAATTGTTAATCTGACAGAAAAAGAGATTCCTACAAACATATTAAATTTGCTATCACTGGGAGATAATTTCTGTTTTGAGGATGTAAGCATAGATAAAGTCATGATTCATTTAATAAACGGAAATATAGATACAAGTGAAAGACATATAAATCAAATCAAACGGAATACATAAAATTTAAATAAACAAATTAATATAGATTTGAAACAATTTATGGATTTTATGAAAAAAGATATTATTAACATTTTAAATTATAATAATTAGATATGACAAATTAGGGATTTGAAAACAAATTAGGAATGTTGAAAACATCGATTTTTTTATAGAAACATATCATAATATCGATATTAAAATTTGAGTATTAAAAACCGATATTTTTTCCAAAACAAAAATTAAATAAACAATCGATATATTTGAAAACTATCGTTACGATACATATATCGAAATTTACATCTTTATTTTTGAGGCCAAAAAGCACTGCCACAAAAGAAGCCGTTGATTTTTCGTGACAAAGTTCCTTTTTTTTATCTTCCATAATAATTTAAATCAACTTTATACAGATACACACTTTTTGGTATTACAGGTTGGTTAAAAACCGTCTCGGAACCAACATTAGAATAGCATTAGTACGTATGCGTCAATGTATTTTCCCCTCAAGTCCTCACTGGCTTTTTCTTGTACTATCAATTTTATAACTTGTAGTTTGTACTTTGCTGTTATGAAACGAAATTGTACAAAGTACAAACAACTAGACTAATAGTATTACTTTGTACTTTATTATGAAATAGGGCCCTGGTATCATTTAGCGTCATTCTTATAAGCCTTATTAATTTCATCGGTAGCCCTAGAATCTTCAATCCTTTGTACGTTGCATTTCTCTCCACACTATCATATGCTTGACGAAAATCAATAAATAAATGATTGAGATCTTCGTTAAATTCATAGGATTTCTCCATTATTCGACGCACTGAGAACATGTGGTCCACTGTTGACCTCCCTGGCCTAAAACCACATTGGCACTCTCCCATGATTCTTTCCGCCCACTCATTCACTCTTCTACACAGGGCTATTGATAGAATATTATACACAGTACTAAGGAGAGATATTGGACGATAGTTGCTACAATCTTGCCTGCTAGCTTTCTTATATGAATGACAGATGAATGATTCTGACTTTTCAAATAAAATTTTGGTGGGCAGTATTTTGTGGCCAATGTGTAAATTCACAAGGAGGTGTAAATTGTATCAACTTTTATATTTTTTTTTTCTCGACTCTTAAGTCTCATTGGAATGACACGTGTCCAATATTTTAGGATGTAGAAACACCAAAAATATTTGCTTAAAATCGATGAACCATTGACTGTGCCCTCCATTTAGAAGTGATGTTCAAGGCATGGAAACATGCCCGACAGCATCCGTAGAAGGTTGAAAAGAAGCTGGGTGAGAGACCTTGAGCTATATGAAACATGACCGAAGAATAGCCAATGGGTCATTCTCTTCCTCATACCTGTCATGCTTTGTTATTGTTATATTTGTTTATTTTAATCACATTCGCTGGTTGTCAGTAATCACTGAGATTTGCGAATTAATCAATAAAGAGAAAAAAAGAAGTGATGTTAAGCGAAGTTCCGCTGATGATCACCACAGGTCAGGGGACTGTAAAAATGAAAAAAATAATACAGTCCATACACCGGCTAAGGACGGATGCAGTTGAGAGGTCACAGTTAGCTATTATTTATTTACCCAGAGAAAAAGGACAATACTATGAGGGAATCATATTCCTTTCAACGCTTTATAAAATGTTTAAGCTAATTTTATCAAGCCAAATAAATAATACACCAAGAAAGCAATAAGAATCAGGAGACCATCAGTAGGAATCAAATAGGAACCATATACTATTATCTAAACTCCCTCCAATAAATTTAAAAATACAAATATGTCGGCAAATGCAATTTACTCTCTATGGAATTATTCTACTGAATTTAAAGATAATTAAAACAAAATAAAATACATATCGTTATCTTTACAAATTTGTCTCCAGGTCATTTAAAGCACAGTAGTTTTAATATATATATATATATATATATATATATATATATATATATATATATATATATATATATATATATATATATATATATTTAGACGTTTCGGGGATGTTTTGTCCCCCTCTTCAGCGTCTAAATAATATCCCAAAATTATTGGGTGAGTCACTTAATTACTACTTTTATGATTAATTGACTCACCCAACAATTTTTGGATATTACTTAGATGCTGAAAAGCGGGACAAAGCATCCCCGAAACATCTAAAAAAATATATAAATGTATTAAAACTACTGAGTTTTCATTGACCTTGAGGTAAATTGGTGAAGATAACTGTATAATATGGAAGATCAAATATTGAAAATCATTAAGAAAATACATATCACCACAATCGAATCTGATTAAGCTCTAGCCTTGGATTCTGTGAAGCGGAAGATTCTCTTCTTCGTTCGGACATTTTCGGGTGTTTTTGAAATATCTCTTCCCTTCACACATTAATTGATGGGAAATTTATTTTGAAGGCCCAAACGTGATATTTTCTATTTTGTTTTAACGTATATGGGTCAATCCATTTGGAAATCGCCCAGTTTGAATTAATTTTGTTGCTCGACATTTTTGATTTTTATAATTTTTTTACCAGTTATTCCCTATCATATGGTGAGTTTTTTTTCAGCCATTTTAAGTTAGATTCGCAGCTAAAAGTTTTGGGAAAATGTCTCTAACTCTGATAATTTTGCAGATATAAAAACAGAACAAAAACGAAAATAATGATCGGAATGTGTTCTACATTTTATATCATCACAAAACAGTAGTGAGAAAAGTTGTTAAAAAAATTTAAGAAAATTTACATAAAACGGGACATTTTGGATTGTAAAATTGCATCAAGTAAAAGAGACACCTTTAATTTTTTTTTCTTGTATAGCTTTATCATATATACTGATCGTCAATTTGTGACGATTGGAAAATTTATTGATGGAACCAATACAGCTTATTTTAATATGGATAGGAGACGCATAAGTCCAGAAATGCGATACCGTTCGATCCTCCTACAGGTTGGATGTTGAAGCCTTAAAGGTCTAGTTAATTAAAATGAAAATCAGTTTATTTAAAGACCAACAAATTAGGCTGCTCTTTTCTTCATTACCAACGAGCTCTTGCAAAGCCCCTCAGTTAAATCTTTATCGCAGGAAATTAAAATACAAATACTTCTGGTTTCCAAAATTAAGTTGGAGTGAGCCCCAGATTATGAGGGGTGATATAATGAAATTTCTTAAAAATAAGCACCGTCCTGTAACTGTGGGCAAGTCTCTTCTCCCCATTATTATTTTCTGACGGATAATAATGAGACATAAAATAGTGACTAAAATTAATTTTGAGCACGTGGTGTATGAATATTGGGTTCACCGTCAGTTTGTCGCAATGTACAGCTAATTTCTTTTGCCGTATCTTCGTTTCCAATATTGTCTGTAATTTGTTTAATACCTTTCATTTGATTTTTTTTAATTAAAAAATTATGTTGTTTATTTTGTTATTATTTCCACCCCAATTATTATTTATTTATCAGTTCTTGTATCGAGTAGTTTTCAAGCTATTTGAGGAATTATCTATCAAAAGTTAATATATCCACTTTTCATAAGAATTGAGTTTTTTACGGATTAAAATTCTTCATTCAAAACTGCATCTAAAGGTTATTCAGTTTTTTTTCTGATTCTAATTTTTCCTGGTCAAATAGGGGTTCAAAATAACCTTTTTAAATCAAAACTGAACACATCCACATGAAATTTGCCCATACTATTTTTTTCACTTTTTCTGTCAAAAGTTGATATAAAATAAAATCTATTGAATCTAAAAAACATCTACGAGTTGTCAATGGCACAGTCGAAAGAGGGGTAAAATTAATACAAGCCTTTAATGACTTATTATATTTAATGTTAAAGATATAAATAAATTAGGTCAAAAACTTATATACTTCTGTCAGACTATTATTTTAACATTTTACGGACTAATAAAGTGATAATTATAATTTATAAAACAAATAGAAATGATCGACTTGTTAATTTTTGTTCGGTCACCTTGATGCGGCACAGGTTAGTGTTAATATATTGGAATAATATTTTATAAAAATTTATATAATATCAAAATAAATAAATATATGGGGTTTGTGTTCATGAAATAAAAAGTTTATTTTTACCCCTATAAATAAGAGCCACCATAGTATCACCTTAAATAGTAATAATAAACAAAATACCATTTAAATTACTTTTTCTTAAAAAAAAAAAAAAAAATTGTCCTAAATTACTTTTAATTTATTTGAAAGGAGAGCAAGCGATTGAAAAGAAGGGATTTGAATGACTTTAAGGAAGTAGCTTGACGAATATTGAGAGGGTGAGGGTTAGAAAGAAATCACCATGCTACGGTTCAGTGGGAAGAAGGGTTTTAGGCCAGAACGTGATAAAGTGATTTTAGGGTACCTACACAGAAGATTTGAATTAAAATGGTCCGAAGGTAAATTGAGATAGTGTAGAGTATAAAAGGAGATGGTGCAGAGTATGGAATGAATAAAAATGTCTTCTTAAAATTAATTAAAATAAAATTTTGAATTACTAATATTTATCTAAAATGATCTCTAACTATATTATTTGTTTCTCTCTAATCCGTAGTGTGTTTAAATTCTATATGTAGGTCAGCCTTAAAATTCTATGAGATTATGCAATTATATCATTAAATAACTCTATTAGTTGAGAATTAGACAAAATATTATTTATAAAAACATATTTTCTGAACATGGGTGAATCCAGAGGGAGGCGAAGGGGGCGATATACCTATACCTCCTGAATTCCCTGGCAGCCCTCCGCCCAAATCAAGGGAGGTCCCACAATACCGTACGGTCCAGGACCCCGAAAGGTCTAGATCCTCTACTATTTATGAAATCCACTTTGAATACAGCGTCTGGATAGAGATACACTCTTCGTGTTTAACAAAGAACGTAATTGAGCAGATTCTTAACTATTAATCTTTACTAATTCACATTTTCCGCTACAATAGAGAGGAGAATCTCGAAGACTTCCCTTGAAAAAGGTATTCTCAATACCTCCAAAACATAATTTTGTTGGCTTTTTATTTTATTTTTGGAAGTCCCATTCGATAGTGTCCTTTACTCCGACGTCCGTTCAAATACTCGGGTTCAAGGATAATGACAAATCGGTTTACGTTCACAGTCCGCGGACAAAACCTCATGGTAATCACCTTAACGTCCTAAAATACCACATTACGATTCCTGAAGAAGATTCAAGGCTGAAGGCCATCACTCTTAAGACCGATCGTTGTGAGTAGCCGCCAGTAGTATGACGGGCCTCACATATCCGGGAGGGGTGGAGGAAGAATCACCGGAGGATTCCGAGAAAGGTGGTCGGTCACCTTGAAATCAGATCATCCATTTTCGGACAGTCACCCGTTTCAAATACCTTCAGGACGCACGTTAGCCCGCCCACGATATCCATATTGGATTGGAGAATTGACGATGTTAGTCCATTGGTGAGCCAAGAAGGATTAGAACCTGTAAAAACGACGTCAAAAATATATATATATATATGGAATCATATATTGAAATGTAAAATACCATATACAATGGTAACGATTATAAAACATTATATCATAAAGCTATAATAAATAAAATATATTCCTATATCGGAATAAGACAATTAAAAAAAACAACAGAAAAATATATAGCACTAAAAATAATTAGAATTAAAAATCAAATCAAAAACCAACCAAATTATCGTTTGGAGGTAATGAGAATACCCTTTTCAAGGGCAGTCTTCAAGATTCTCCTCTCTGGTTAGGGGACCCCCTAAAATTATAAATTCGTCTGTAATAGGCTGGAGAGCAGAGTCACGGCTGCAGAAATGAAATTTCTTGGAAGGATTGCGAGGAAAACAAGATGAGATCGCATCAGCAATGAGACGATCTGGAAGAAATTCAGGATGAAGGAGATCCTGGAGTCCCACCAATTAAAAGGTTTGGTCATGTACTGAAAATGATGGACTACGTCCCTGATGGTAGAAGACCACGAAGACGTCCTGGAATGTCATATCTGGAATATGTCAAGCGTTTGCGCAGGTGGAGAGGCAAAAACATAGTCCTGGCTAAATGCTCTCCAACGCTGATAGGCATTAAAAGGCTGATGTGAAAGAAGAAAAAGTTATTGGTGATTCTGAGCAGCTTAAACAGTTTTTATACTATCCAGATTAGAATAGAATAAATAAATCGGTAGAGTTTCATCTGCAATAATCCCTAATTGTAGTTTTTTTGAATGATGCCGATGGAATTAAAGCTAATCATCAACTAATTAATTCAGAAAAGTGGTTCTAAGTGGTTAAGATTTGACTGCGCAGAAACTTCAGCTTAAGATAGACAAGACACGCTCTACATTGCCCAATAAAAAAATTAATAAATAACAAAATTGAGCAATAGAACTCCGCCACTAAGGTCGTATTTTCACTAAAATTCAAAATTGAAAATATCAAAATGGCAGGGGGGGAGAAAAAAGTGGAAAACCCCAAAAGGCACTTCTCTAACAATAACTGAGTTCATGAGGCGCAAAACCTCGAAAATCCGAGGGGGGGGTGGGAGAGAAAAAGTTTAGACCCCAAAAAACACTTCACTAACACCAACTCAAAGCACATGCTAATTTCAGCCTTCGAGCTCAGTTTAGAGGAATAGATAGAGGTGTACCAACCTTTCAAAACCGTTTAATGTTGTAATACTGGTCGGAATTGAAATTTTGACTGGAATTGACTCCCACTTCTATGGTATTGTTTTGCTTCGAAAATACCATACATATCCAATTTCAGCTCATTTGATCCGAAGGATGCCACTGGAAATGCCCAAATGTAGCGAGAAAAACCCCAAAAACCAAAACCTTAAATACCGCAAAAATATGTTTTGACATGCCGAAATTTTGACTGAAACCCAAAATTTCAGCTCATTCAATTCAAAGGTGGCGTGAAAAAAATAAGTTTTATATATATATATATATATATATATATATATATATATATATATATATATATATACACGGACACCGCTCACTGCTGACAATTTTTAGTTGTCTTGGCCTGGAAGTATAGAAATTTATACCTCATTGGTAAGCACATCCCTCCAACGGACGCGGACAGATAAATTTTCGTTACCGAGAGATAAATTCTGAAAGGACATTTACAAAATGTTGAAAATTAAGAGCATCTTATCTTCATTGCCACCGTGAAGCCTTCCATGAGACCAAAAATCCGTTAAATGATTTTGATTTCATAAGAAACTTTTATTTATTTATTTCCACTCTACCGTGATAATTGAGTAATACGGGTGTTTGCAGCATTTTATTAAAAACAATATTTTAACTCCTACGTTTTTGTGAAAAGCACTTATGTGTTAAAAAATCTTAACACGATTTAAATTGATCAAAAAGAATCCTTCTATTTTTTGTGTTTATCGCATTCGCAGCAGTTACTACATAGAAATTACAATTGAGACACCATGTAGAAATGTTTTTAAAATTATATTTTATAATATTGGTTATATATAAATTTTTCGTTTGTTTTGAAAAATCATATGAATGACACATAGGAGATTTTAAGGTGGCAACGACAATTTATAATGGTTTTATGATTTGAAATAAATAAGTTCATGTTTTACATAAAAATGTTCAGTGCATAAATATCTTCATATCTTGAAGTTATTCTTTTTCAATTAATAAAAAGGTTGTCGTCTTTCGCACTATAAAAAAAAATTGAAGGACTTTCAGCAGAAAAAAACTTGTAGAAAGGTACAATTTAATCTACCAAGTGATGGTTTTCATAAAAAATAAATTGATAATTCAAAGAATAAGAAACAAACAGAAATTAATATTTTTGTTTACTTAATTTAATTTAACTTCATTCCAATGCACTCCTTTCCACTTCATTCCATTCCGCTTCATTCCAATCCACTTAATTTCATTCACTTCATTCCGTTCAACTTCATTCCAATCCACATCATTCCATTCCACTTCATTTCATCCCGCTTTATTTCATTCCACTTCATTCCAATCTACATCATTCCATTCCGCTTCATTTCATCCCACCTCATTCCAATCCACATCATTCCAATCCACTTAATTCTAATTTACTTTATTTCAATCAAATTAGTCCATTCAACTTCATTCTAAACCAATTCATTCCATTCCTCTTCATTTATTACAATATTTAACATAAACGGAATTTCACGAAATAATTGTTAAATATGCACAACCCAACTTTCTTTTAACTTGAAACCAACTAACTTCTTTTAACGGGCCACATCGAACGTGTAGAATTTCGAAATATAGTGGTGGATGGAATTTGATAAAATCGATATAGGATCATTGAAATCAGAATGACAGAAGTAGGTGTTACAGCCGTCACGTGATTTGACAACAGACAGAGACGAAACTAAATTTGTTCCTTGATGTCTAAACCGCAATTGGAAATTTTCGATTCTGAGGACACAAATTTTGTTCTCTTTTACCATGAATACAAAGCTTCCTTTTAACAAACCATATATGTTTTAAATATGACTATTGTCGACATTATGCATAGGCGTTGCAAGGGTAGGGCCTAGGGGGTGGCCGCCCCAGGCGCCGCTTAATAGGGGTGCCAAAAAGCTCAAAAATAATTTTTAATAATTAATTTCTTTCCTCTATTTTTTAGGCTCAGAAATGAAAATTTATTTTATTGGATTTAAGTCGAACATACGTTTAAATAAGCCATCAAGCAATCATTTATGTAACCATCGGGAGCGCGCAATAGAAAGGGAACGCGCGACTCCTCAGAGGCCCAGCTATTTTTTTTCAATCATTCGGCCTAAAGCTGAAGTTGCTATTGAAATCGATACTACTATTAGTATATCACAGCAGTGGTAGTAGCTAATTACTGCCCTCCTTACCTCATTTCCATTAATTTTTATTTTTATTTTTTTCATTTTATCTATTTATAATCTTCATTTGATTTCACCCCATGAAAAATGCAAGCTTAATGATAAGGTTTTAAATATATCGAATGCATACAAAAATAATTTATTTATTTACAGTAAAAATAACTACAAAATACAATTTAGATTTTTAGTATATAAAATATCAGCCTCAATGACTTCTTTTTATAAAATATATTTCGAGGAACACAGTTTCTAATAAGGAATAATTATTTCAATGCAATTTAGATTGAAAGCTAAAAACGTTTCAAACAGAATCATTATTTCTGAAACAACACAAAAGACGTTTTCTTGGATCATTCAGCTTGTGGGATAAGGTAATTATCACATATAATATTGCTGTGCTCCAAGCACAAAAAGGTATCAAAATAACCATAAGCTATAATAAATTAGGAAAATGGATCCCTTTAAGATTATTGTTTCTCCGTAAAAGGTGTTCCCTTATTAGCAGCACACCAAGTCTTTTCAAAAACGTTCTCCTTCTATTAACTTTTACTCCATTCTTGCCAAGGATTATTTGAGAACTGATCCCAGCCATGTTTACCATTGAATAAAACATAACCATGGGCTATCATCTGGTGTTTATGGCTGCACCTGTAATTTTCACGAAGTTCTTCATTTGTGTCAACACTTCCTTTGTGTTTATTGTAATACGTTATAATTTCTGGTTTCCTTTTTGTTCCAGTATCTTCGTCAATGGCCTCATCATTGTGTATAGTAGAAATCAATATAACGTTTTTCTTTTGCTTTGGTATGTAAGAAACTATAGTTGACTTTAAACGAAAACCGAAAATATTTGAAGATTTTTCACGACGGCTAACATTTTTAAATTTCTGCAGGATTTGTATTTTCTTTTTCTTTAGAGTCCCAACATAACTCAACTTCTGGTCACACAACTCTTCAGCTAGAGTGACATCAGAGAACCAGTTGTTTGCTGTTACGTTTAGCCCTGAACCATATGATGGGGTACACAATCTTTTAACTACATCCACTGGTTTATTGCTAACAGCAATAAAAGGGTGAATAATACATTATCTTATTGAATGAGATGGGTAAGGTATTGCATAATCACAAGTATTTATAATTCCTTTTTTGACTTACAAGAAAAGGGCTCCCGGTCATATGGCATGTACGGGGTCTCCCATTATTGTACGCGCACAATACCAAGATCGTTTGAAGTTCTGATTGAAATTGACCCTCTTTAAGTTTTTTTCATGTCAGCCAAGGAAGTGGACATTTTTCGGTTTTGTTGTACCGCGGAATCCAAAACTTTGTCAGTCATCTAATGTACCAATGGCAGTCCTGAAAATAAGTTGTCTACTCAAAACTTTTAGGGTCACAAGAAGGAGGAAGCCTATTCAAAAACAACCGAATCACTCAAGCCATACTTTTCTTGTAGCGGTTATAGCAAATTTTGAGCATTAGTAGGGCTCGAAATGTTCACATAAAACTGATAGATAACACATAAGATATAAGAATTCAGTAAGAAAGGTAATAATAGTTATAATTCCAAGGTTAGTAACTAAAAAAGTTGTTATTTATTCTCCTAGAAGGTCGAAGTACAAACATCGACGATGGCCATAGTGCACCCTACAGTGTACACGTCGGTTCAGTTTGCATTTGAGACAAATGTTTTATGGTTTTCGCACATTTCTTAACACAGATAGACTCATAACTATTCTAGAGATAAGATAACACAAACGAATGTGAATACCTCCGTTTATTTTTACATTGTGACCCAAAATCAACAAGCTGCTTAAATGACTCACAAAAACATGGAGTTAATTAAAAAAGAGGTGAACGCTGGAGGGTGCATTAGGAACTGGAGAGTTAATAAAAAATGCTGAAAAACAAACAAACTACAAACTTTTTAAATTACAACAGTTCTCATATTTTACACAATACACTTTGGCTTACAATATATAAAATACCTACACTATTGTATTATAAAATTGGAAAAATAAAACACAAGTAAATACCTACAATGAAAAAATAATAAACAGGACTGTAGTGCTTTGCAGACAAACGGGATTGTAGGTCATTCCAAACATATTAGATTGCTGAAAAAGCCCTTTCCACCGTCCAGTAGCGTAGCCAGGGGGTCTGGGCCTCCCCTCCCCCGAATTTACAAAATACTGTTACTTATTCTTATCTGTAAACAAAAATTGTATAAACCTACTAGAATTTTATTTCATAAATAATATACCTAAACATAGAAAATATCACATAGAGAGAGGGCCCCTCACATCCACAGTTGGGCTTTCTGTTGATGCTCGTGGAAGCAAGCCTTACATGAATTAGCTCAGAAGCTACTTTTTTAAAATATTAAAAGAAAAAAAAAAGCAAGCGATCTTATAATCGCCAGTATTTTCATAATAAGCATCTTCGATAACACAATATTGGACTTCAATATCAGAAATGTTAAAATAAATCGATACTTGAGCTTAATATCGATCGTATTTTCATCGTAAATACCTTCGATAACATAGTAATGAATCTCCATTTCAAAATATTTCGAAAAACTTTTATATTCATACTCAAATAATAAATATTTGACATTGACTTTTATTTCTCGAGGCTGTATATAAAAATCATATCATGACTTTTTTCACTCCAAGAGAAAAATAAAAGTCAATTTACAACCCTTCCCTTGTCTCGAAATAGTTATATTTTACAATTATAGTCTTATAATACACTTTGGTCAAAAGGTTTATTATGAAGAAAAATCATAATTCCTATTTCTTCATGTTTTTTCTTTAATTAAAGAAAAATATTGAACTGCTTTATTCAATCAGAAATAAGTAGAAACTAAATTAAATCGGTTTTTATTCGAATAAATATTTATCTAAATATTTGTTTATCTAAAACTTTTTTTATCCGAATGAAATTTTAACCATGTTTAATAATCATTCATTCATCAATAATAATTCCAACAGTAGATAGAAAATACCGGTTCTGGCGCAGGACTTCGGAGCCACTAGAACGCAGCACAAGCCATGGTGGGAAATTAGAATTTGAATTTAAACCTCGACCTAACCTTAACCACCGGGACACGCACCTTTTTTTGTCAAGTGACCTAATTTAGATTGACATTTTAAGCAATCTTCCCAATGTTTACCTTTACCTACCAATTATTATTATTATTATTTTTTTGTTGCATTTTCTGTATCTTTTTAAATGTTAATACATTTTCTGTCCGCTAGCAGCACCTACTCCATTTGGTGATTTTCCTGGCTTGTTTACATAATCTTCCCAATGTTTACTTTTACATATCTTGTTTACGTATATTTGTTACAGTAGAGGAGAATTGAGCGAGCGGGTGCTCAATTCCTACATCTTCTCCACCGCTAGCCTTAACCACCACGTGGTCTCACCTCGACCTAACCTTAAATATTAGTAACCTCTTTTGCTCACGTGATCCATGACGCCTTCTGGCCTGTGCTCCACCCACAAGAGCCACGCTCCTTTTTAGTCACGTGATCCCTGGCGCCATCTGGCCTATGTTCCGCCCACAAGGTTTATCCCTTCCACCCATTGAAGGGAGGGTCAGGTACCCACCTTATAGAGGCTGAGTGTGCCCGGCCGCCATTTTGTTTTTCTGCTTTTTGAGAGACTTATGGTTTTGCACAGATAGAGTGTGCCTTTGCACCATTTTGTTTTTCTCCCTCCCCCTGAACTTGAAAGAATTAGGATTTTTGTCGAAGGGTCAGGTACCCAATTATATAAAATATTATATATAATAAAAACCCATCTCTTCACCCTCCATCACTGGATCGTTCCATCCCTCCAGGCTCTATCATTCCATAACTCCACGCTTCATCGTTCCATCACTCCGTTTGGGCATGTGACCATGGTGTAAGTTGAGAAACTTAAGATTTTGTCGAAGGGTCAGGTACCCACCTTCTAGCTTTTTATACACATATTGTTAAGCTCTAAAAAAAAATACTATTCTTGGCGAGGATAGAGGTCCTTCGAGAGGTCCTTCGAGAGGTCCTTATAACAAAAATAGTCGGTTTTTAAAGGCTTCCATAGATTCTGCCTTGTTATTAAATCGGAACGGATATATATGGTTCGGTAATAAAGGTTACAAATGCGATTTTTTTTCGCTCTAATTCAATAATTTTATTATTTGTTTTAAGTTTAAAATACTTGTGTTTCTCCCCATTTACGAGCTGAACAAGTCTATTCCAAGAAAATAAGATTTAACTTAAGCTGGTTCTTCACAACGGTTACATAACGTTCTCAATCTTTACATAACAATTACAATATTTAACTTTGCCTGAGTGTAAACAGGTTGGATTATATATAAGCAAGTTGGATGATGTCCAGGTGAAATGTAAACATAGACTTTGGTCTTTTAATCCTTTCATGATTTTAGGATAGATGTCTGTAACCTTCCCAACGGTTACGTAACTTTCTCAATGTTTACATAGACTTTACAATATTTAACTCTACTTAAATGTAAAGAGGTTGGATCATGTTTCAGCAAGTTGGATGATGTCCTGGTGAAATGTAAACATGGAGTTTGTTCTTTTCATCCTTTCATGATATCACGATAGATAATGTAACACTTGAATAATCCTATATCGCTTAATTCTTTTGCTGAAAGTAAACAATAGACTTTGAATTGTTAATCTCTATACCATAAACAATTAGTAAGGCTTCTTAATCCTATAACAACTGTTGCACTTTGAACTTTTAATCTCTAAAGCATAAATAAATAGTAGGGCTCTTAAATCCTATAACAGATTTTGGACTTTGAGCTGTTAATACCAAAACATAAAGAATGATATAGGACTTGTTAATCCTTCCGCTAAAAAGTAAACAAATTTAGCTTTCGCAATAATGCTCTATCTCTTAAGCCTTCCTTTGAAAGTAAACAATGGACTTTGAACTGTTCATCTCTACAGCATAAAAAAATACACAGGGCTTCTAAAACATAAACAAATATGTAGGGGTTCTTACTTTTATACCAGCTTTTGGACTTTGTACTGTTAATCCTCTATCTTTACTCATCTCGCTGAAACATAAACAAAACAACTTTTTAATCTTATATGTATTATTAGAAAAAAATTGGAAGATTCCAAAACACAAAGCCTCATGTCTCTAAAATAAGGCAAACAACTAAGTAGTCAACGTTTGACCAATTCAGGCATCATCAGGACATACACACAAATATATTTTTGTTTGTTCAAGCCTTTTTTTGTATATTACAGTAGAATCTCGATAATTCAAATCCAGGTGATTCGTATATCCCCACAATTCGTATGGATTCTTTGGTCTCTTGAAAATTTCCGTTTATTTCGTATAAAAACATTGCAATCCGGTCCCTTCGATAATTCATATTTATTTTCGTCTTCTAAGTAATGTAAACCTCTTATAATTCGAATTTCCAAATAAAAAATCTGGTTAACTCTTAATCTTTTTAAGAGCAGAGGAGGGTGAGTGAGAGAGGAATCGTTTCTATGAATTTCGGTCGATTCAACCTTTTTTTCTATTCGTCTTTCTTTAAAAAAAAAATGTGAAAAACCTGTAACCATATTGTTCGCTGCCAACATGGATTGATCTGAAAAATTAAGCTGATGACTGACAAATCCGCGAAAGCAAGGTGTTTTAAGAACAAAAACGTTACCGATAGCCATTAGTGCAAACACAAAAGCATGGACCACAAGCGCCATTTTCAACGAATGGGTAAAATGAGATATGGAATAAAAACAATGAACATTTTTAATTGTTTGTTCGTAATTTTACAGCCACAACAGTACCCCATTACTCAGAAATGTTCAGTTTTTGCCTTCCAACACAACCTCTAAACTGTAATCTCTAGACTTGGGCATAATTAAACGATTTAAGACATTTAACGCAAAGAAGTAGTGATGCAACTCTTAGAAATCATCGAGGATGGGAATCATCTACCTCAAAATGAAGAAACTCCCATAACTTTTCGATATTTCGCCTATATTGACGAAGGTTTAGCGGTAGCCTAGGATCCCAACTGATGAGAAAATTTTGACTCCGTTTGAAAAGGAGATGAAGAAGAAATTGATGCGCCGACGATTAGTTCTAAAATGTCGAAGTAATAAATCTACAGCGTGTGTCATTTCTTAGCATTTTCTGCTCTGGACATACTTAACGAAGCCATCGACAACACCCGTCTTCAAGGATTGTACCAATAGAAAATAACCGAATTTTTTTCAAATGTGATATTTTAAGGTTTTATTGATCTAACTATATCATTTGTATGTCCATTCATATTAATACTATTTTGTATTAATTTTGTTATTTCTTATTTTTACTACCAATTATTGGAAATGTCGGTAATTTGAATATCTCGGTAATTCACATTTAACTGTCGAACCCTTGACCATAAGAATTATCGAGATTCTACTTCATTTTATTTCAAGTAACAATTTCCTTTGTTCGGTAAAACTCCAGAATCGTGACCCCAACACGACGGAGGTCTAGATTTTTAAGATCAGTCAAGTCTTAAAAATCTAGATGTCCGCTTGGTCGGGGTCACGATTCTGGAGTTTTACCAGTAAATATAAGTATAGACAATATTTAATTACTAAACAATAATTAGTAGATAAGGTTTATATACAAATAATGTTAAATTATTCCTATGTAAAGACAAATTTATAATTGTATAAATGATAATTATACTGAGATATAAATTAAATGAATTACATGCTTTTAGATATATGTTTTGAGAATGCACAATATAGTAGGAAGGTTTAAAAGATAAATAAAATTTTTAGAAGTTTCAAGGTTTTATAATTGTAAATTTATAGAAGAATATAATATACATATGAAATATAGATGTAAGTCTTCAAAATAAAAATATGATATAACATTTTTTTTTTTAAAGTATAATTCTTTTGTATCTTTTATGTAATGATTCATGGCTAGTAAAGATATTGTTTTATAAATAATAATAATTATATTAATTCATAACCTTCTTCACAGTTTAACATTATTCTCATTTGTTGTACTTTTGTTTGCTTTTTCATCCATTTCCTTTCGATATATTGATATATCGATATTTTTCTAGCGATTATCGGTGGATATCGATATTTGGTTTTGCGATATCGCAAAATATCGAATATCGATACTTTTCTTTCGATGTTCCAGCCCTAACCTGAAGGAGGCTGTCAAATATTCATGCCTGATGCAACCTCAGTATCAGGCTCGTCCGAGGCAATTATTATATTGTGTGATTCTATTATGTTATGGAAATTCCATTTTATATCTACTGCCAGACGTCCCTAACATTTAGGCTCTTTCCTATTAATGTTCTTGCAATCGTATTGATGTTGATACGCTCTTCTGTGCAATTTTGGGATGTTTCACCAATGTATACCTTAGGACACTTATATGTATGCTTAATCTCTCATAGTATTGACTATTAAAACGTCTTAAAAGAATTAACTATTAAATCCTTTAAGTTTCTTTATCATTTACAAACATTTGTATAGAGCCTTTTAATCTTTTCATAATATCTGGATAGGTGACGTCACCCATTATTATTAGCCAAAGTTTTGTACCTTTTTCATTTCTCAATGTTTACATTTTATGCAATTTTTACCATTTCCTACCTAAATATCTTTTTTAAATATTCTATAATCTTCTCAATGCTTATACATTTTCTGTCCGCTAGGGCCTAGCATCTACTCCACTTATAGATTTCCCTGCCTTTTTTATATAATCTTCTCAATGTCGATTTATGCAACCTCCCCAATGTTTACCTTTACCCACCTATTTTTTTAAATTTTCTTTAAACTTCCCAATATTTAAATTTTATGTAAATACAGTCTTCTCAACTGATTTGTTTGCGTTTCCTTGACTGATTTTCCCCTATTCAGAACTTGATTTAATTATAATAAAAAACCCTGGTTTGAGATTGCACTCGGGTCAGCCTTTGCGATGTCTTCGGGTCATTTCAGCCACTCTCGGATGCCCTCGGAGCCGTTCAAGACTGTTCGACCTCACCAAAATAGTGGGTGATACTCGTTCGTCTTCGTATTTCCTCGGGCCCCACCTTGATCTCCCTGACTCTATTTATCACCTGTTTATAACATTAACAAGGAGCGGAGTAGCTCAGAGGTAATCTGATGACTGTTGCTTCTGAAGAATCTCCCGAATCTCTGGTAATCCGTGTTGCAACCTCATCTTTAATTATTTGGAGGTCTGCAGGAGCAAGAAGTCGTCCCTTCACAATCACTCTCATCTGGTCGGCTAGTCCTTGCGCTGATACATTCATTTATTGGTATTTTCCATCCAATAACCTTGGATTCTTCTAATGCATCCTGTTGGATTTTGTTCCAAATTTTTTGCCAAGTAGTATGCTCGGATTACCGCTTTGTTCATTTCCGTCGTCCACTTCATCCTTGTAAGAGCTACTCTTAGTCTCTGTTGATGAACACGAGTGGTAAGAGCACTCTCTTCCAAGCGCGAGTTCAGACTATGGGCCGTTGAATGCAGTCATGTGGTCCGTTGCGACAGATTAGCGCCACTCGCTTGGCCAGTACCTGAAGTAGGGTTGGAATATCGACACGCGATATATCGGAGTTGAAAAACCGATATATTATATCGATATCTTAACATCCGATATATCGATGATATCGATATTTTACAACGATATATCGATCACACCATATGCTAAACTATATTACAGTAGATTTTCTGGTCTGAATGTCTCCCTTTATTTCGTATAAAAACATTGCAATCCGGTTCCCCTGATAATTCGTATTTATTTTCGTCTTCCAAGTAATGTAAACGCCTTATAATTCGAATTTCCAAATAAAAAATCTGGTTAGCTCTTAATCTTTTCTAGAGGTGAGTGAGTGAGAGAGGAATGGTTTCTACGAATTTCGGTCGGTTTACCATTTTTTTTTCTATTCAGTTCTCTTTAAATAAAACTGTAAAAAAACCTGTAACCATACTGTTAGGCGACAACATACAACATATATTGATCTGAATAATTAAGTTCGCTCATGACTGGCAAATCCGCGAATGCAAGGTTCTTTATAAATAAAAACTTTACCGAACGCCTATCGTGCAAACACAAAAGCATGTATCATAAGTGAGAAATTTTCAACGAATGGGTACAGATATGGAATTAAAAACAGCGAAAATTTTCAACTGTTTATTGATAATTGTACGGCCCACAACAGTACCACCTCACTCAGCGATGTTTATCTTCTGTTTTTGCCTCCCAGCACAACCTCTAAGCTGCAATCTCTAAACTTGGTCATAATTAAACGATTTTAGACATTTAACGCAAGGGAGTAGTGATGCAATTCTTAGAAAGTATCAAAGATGGGAATCACCTACCTCAAAATTAAGAACTCCCATGACTTTTCGAGATTTCGCCAATTTTGACGAAGGCTTAACAGTAGCTTGGATCCTAACTGACGAGGAAATTTTGACTCCGTAAAAAAAGGAGATGAAGAAGAAATTTAAGTCCCGACGATTAGTTTTAAAATGGCGAAATAATGCATCTACGTGTCATTTTTTAGCAAAATGTTTGTGTAAACGTATTTTCTGCTCTGAACATGCTTGAACATGCATTCTGAACATCGATGAGATCCGTTTTCAAGGATTGCACCATAAGAAAATAACCAAATTTTTTTGTTGATATAATCATATCGTTTGTATTTCCATTCATATCAATACAATTTTGTATTAATTTTGTCGTTTTCTATTTTTACCGCCGATTATTGCAAATCTCGATAAATTGGATATCTCGATAATTCAGATTTAATTTTCAAAACCTTGACCATACAAATTATCGAGATTCTACTGTATTTTATTTTAACAATTTTCTTTATTCGGTAAAACTCCAGAATCGTAACCCCAAAATGGCGGAGGTCTAGATTTTTAAGATCAGCCAGGTCCTAAAAATCTAGATGTCCTCCATGTTGGGGTTATCATTCTGAAGTTTTACCAGTAAATACAACAAAAAACAATATTTAATTACCAAACAATAATTAGTAGATAATAATTACATACAAAAAATGTTAATTAATCCTATATAAAGAAAAGTTGAGGATTTATATAAATGATGATGGTACTGAGATGTATATCAAATAAATTACATGCTTTTAGATGAATGTTTTGAGAATGCGCAATATAGTCGGACGAATTATAAGATAAATAAAAATTTGAGAAGTTTGAAGGTTTTATTATTGAAAAACTTCTAGAATATGGCTAAAAATCTTCAAAATAAAAATATGCTATAATATTTTTTTTTTCTTTGAAGTATAATTTTTTTCTATCTTTTTTTATAATGATTCATGGCTAATAAAAATATTGTTTTATAAATAATAATCATTTTATTATTTCATAACCTTCTTCACAGTTTAATAGTATTAAAAGTATTTAATAATACTCAATTGATACACTTTCTTTGCTTTTTCATCCATTTCCTTTCGATATATCGATATTTTTCTAGCGATTATCGGTGGATATCGATATTTGATTTTGCGATATATCAAAATATCGACTATCGATACTTTCCTTTCGATGTTCCAACCCTAACCTGAAGGAGGCTGTCAAATATTCATGCCTGATGCAATCTCATTATCAGGCTCGTCCGAGGCAATTATTATATTGTGTGATTCTATTATGTTATGGAAATTCCATTTTATATCTACTGCCAGACGTCCCTAACATGGGATCACACTCTGACCACGAAACTGCCCAATGGGTACCCGCCATATCTGGTGAGCATTCCCCTATCCTTGAAGATTTGGAATGCCGTTTTCTAGCTGAGGTAAAAAGGACTTACTAAACGATTCATTTCTTCAAGTTCCTTGTTAGACCACTTTGAAACGCCAAAAGTATAAGTCAGTACTGGAATAGCCTATGTATTAATTAGTTGACATCCGCATGATGGTATAGAAGCAAACAATTAGGGATTGATAAATTATTTGCCACTTCTATAATTTTGTTTTATTGAAAACTAGTTTCGAATGTTATACATTCATCATCAGTTCTAAAAACACACAAAAATTCAAAAATAAGCAATTCAAAATATAGTTTGGTATTATTATACACATTAAATTAGATGTAATATAAATCAGTATTATAAAACATTTATGAATTATGAATTTAATTAAGACAAGAAATCCAATACATGTTGGTACTCACCAAGGTTTAAATGGATTATATCAAACAGAAAAGTTTGTACTGGTTTCTTCTCGCACTGAACTAACAATGAAAGAAAGGTGGGATGTTTATAGGTAAACGGTTTAAGGGTCGGGGTTTTTCAAGTAATGCCGGTGAGTAATTGGTTATTAATTATGTATTAATATGCAGCCTTAATTGCTTTAATTAAGTTACCAGCTGACAGATACGTTTTGAGGAGTTTTCCAATCCGTCTTTTAAATTTTTCTTTAAAATTATATTATTAATTCTTCTTGAATTTCAATAGTTGGCCAAAACCTAAATATTTATAAGAGTCTGAATCGCTTAGTTGTTTAATTGTTGCATTATATGGATTACAGCACACTCATCTATTCTTAGAGTCTTATCTATATCATTACTAAATGACTCTATCGTTTGGATCATGCTCACCAGTTCTTTTTCACTTTTAGAGTACAATTTTAAATCATCCATATAGAGCATGAGAGATTACGGTTCCACTTTTAGCTAGTCTGTAACACATCCCGAAATCATTCAGTAATTCACTCAGCCGGATTAATGCCAGGCTATACAATAATGGAATCAAAGAATCTCCCTTTGGGACTCTTAAAGTCGGAATAAATGCCTTAGAGCTGTAACCATAATACTGAACATACCAGTGACGGATCCACAGGGAGGAGGGAAAGTGGGAAATATTCCCCCGCAAAATAATCACTGAGGAAAAAAAATCACGGCTAATTTAAAATATACCTACTAGTACCAATGCTCGCGAGTAACTGTGATAAATTATCATTCATTACATAGAACATAAATTAACCTTGGCTCACCTTGTGAGAAATCGATCATGGAAATTGTCAAATGTAATTATATAATTATCAATTGCAACTATATGCTTTATTAATTTAAATTAAATAAATGTGTTAAACTTATATCGTTTTATTATTTTTTAAACCTGATAAAAACTCAGAAGCCCAGTGGTTAAGCCGCTGAGCTCATATAAATTGAATCCTAATCAAGATCAAAATAGTTTTAAATTTGTTCAAACTGTATCATTTGTCACTGGGTTATTAACTGAGATATCCTGCCAATCCCTTCTGACTCAGGATAAGATAACACAATCACACAATTCTACATATCATCCTTCCCATATTCTCTAATAAATATGCATTTCAAATTAAAAATGGATGGCGTCTCAAAGGAAAAATATATATAAACATTAAAAAATGTCAATTATATGTAAGGCATAATCCCGGCTTATTCTACGAGTGTCCAAAATTCTGTAGGCACCCTCATACAGGGCTGGGAGGAAATGGGGCACTTGCCACTGGCGGCAGGATTTAGAAGGCGGCAAATTTCCTGTGAAATTTATTTTTATAGGTTATATAAATAAAAAATATTTGTTTCTGCTTTTTAATTGTATTGGCCTTAATTCAGTCAATGTTAAATGGTAGGAGTTGATGTTATTTATTTCGAAATATATTACCTACAATACTGTTATAAAACTGTTGGCTTTTATTGGTGGAGGAGGTGTGAAAGAAGGAGCGACAAAATTGGGTTGCCCCCATGCATAAATCCTAGTTTCCGGCCCTGCCGTGATAGTTCCCCCCTTAAAAACTACCTCTGGATCCGCTCCTGGAACATACTGAACTCTATGCAAGAAGTAAGAAGATAACAGCTTGATATAGGAGCTCTTCTTGAAGAATATAATTCTGTTTAGCTAGAACTAAGGTCTCTTACAGGAGCATAAGTTAGCCGGGACAACCTGGGCAATGCCAATGAACGAGCTAAAGAAATAGACTTTTCTAAGCTCATTGATATTTTTTTACAGAAAAATAAATTAGGAAAAAGTTATTAAAGTAGCCTAATATGGTCTACACGGTTTTGCAATTTCAGAAGTTCGTGTAATATATTAATCATAAGCAACACATTTTACATTGACTCTAAAAATTTATGGAATTAAAGGAGATGCATAAAATAACTGTTACATTTCTGTTTCTTTCATAATCCTCATAATTTCCAAGACCTTATTAGGTATAAGATTCTATTTCTGATATTTTCAATTTCAAATGCTTATTTTAATCTAATATCATAACTGGATTAATAGTTATATCAAGTTTAGGGTAGGTGAGGGCAATGCCCTGGATTTTTTTTTTTTGAAATGTGGATAATCAGATGAGAATTTTCTTTAAATTTGATATTGACATTTTCGATTGAGATCTGATAAACCCTGGAAATTCTAGTCTAATCTGATCATTAACCGCTGAGAAATTTGAAATAAACAAAATATAGTTGCAGGACTTTGCAGGGGGTTGAAACGGACAGGTGCCAAGCTGACCATTGAATTGTGATACCCGTTAAGTCCTCTGAGAAACTTACTGAATTATGAAACCGTGTAGAGTTTATCCCAGTGGGTTTTCAGTACATTGTCATCAATGTCGATGAATGACTCATCATTGGCATCTCTAAATTTTAAAGCACTTGGTAGTTTCTTTTAAAATGCCCCTTCTTAGCCTTCGTCATTGTATATGGAAATAATCGTTGCCACGTATTACTGACCTTAGGAAATGACCTTCACACTACATAGTAGTGCATCTGACTCTGAAAATTCTGTATCTGACTGGTAGTTTTTCTCCCTATCTTTCATTCAAGTGAATCAGAGGGGTGCAGAGATGTGCCACAAAAAAGCACAAAGGATTTGCTCCACTCGGCATGTTTGGAATGATGCTTTCTTATGATGTTTGTAAATAAAGTGAAGCAAAGGTTCACCCACAACATTGAAGCTTAAGTGTAGTAGTATTGATTGATAATTATTTAATTAATTAGGTATCACACTACTTCAAAAAATGTTGAAGTAAAACATCATAAAAAGTGCAAAAAACAAACTTGGCTCATTTTCTCAACTCTTCATCGGTCAAGCGCGACGAATTTTTATAGCACACGAACTTGTACCAAGGCCAACACAGTGCCTCGATGCCAGTTCTTAAACCAAAGGCGTTTTATAAAAAAAAATCATTACTAACGGTTGACCCATGCGGGACTTTACTCCTACTTACCCTATAGTCAGAAATGTAAAATATCTTCTTTGGATAAATTATAACTTTAGTTTACAGTGATTAGAATGCATAAATCAAATATTTTACTGTTTTATTGGGAAATAATTTATGAAGAATGGAGAGGATGCTCCAGAAAAATATTTTTCATTATTTACCCAAAGAGACCAATTTACGTCCTTACCCCGGGACCCCTATTTGCCAAGTTACTCCCCAGTTTGTTCTCTTATTCACTAAATGCCTTGGAAATTTCCTGAAGCTTATTATTTCATTTAATTCATTGTTTACAAATATTCGTAAAGCTTGAAAAATTTTGGTAGCAACATGAGTAGGTCGCTGTAATTTGTCCATTCTATAGTCACTGGAACTAATGTTTTCAACTATTGTAGCTAAATCATAAGTGGTTTTGATTCCTCTAAAAGAGTATCTAGACTCAACTACTGCTCTTAAAGTGGTGCTAATGCACACAATCAATATTGAAACTAGGCATTGCCCTAAATTAAATTTATTTATATCCGGGTATTTTCTGAACCACATTATTTAATAAAACAAAAAAATAAAACATTTTTTTTAGGTTTACAATAGTATAAATACAAAACATGAGTATAATAAAAAATTCAATCGTAAATGTATGTATATGTTCATTAGTCTGTTTGTATAATTTAAACAATTTATTTAAAAAATATCCATCCTATGCTAAAATAGGTTCCAGAATTCTGAAAAAGCCATAGAAATTATCAGGAAATGATTATTTTTTTACTTAAAATTCCAAACTGGTCAAGATTTTTATGTTTAAAAATCGTAAATTAGCTAGACGGATGGGGGTAGTGGGTGGAGCAATGGGAGGGGCGTATGCTGGGGGTGGAACTCGGCTATATATACCCTCTGGGGGGTGGCAAACCCAACAGTTCACCATGTCCAACGTCTTCTGCCTTGTCGCATCCCTCTTCCTCTTGGTCAGTTGCTCTAGGGCGGCCCCAGGTAAATTTATGTTCCAAAATTAGTTCGATGATAGATTACTAGCTGAAATGTTTAACGTTACCTCCTGCCCTAAAGAAGAAAAATGCAGTAACGGTATATAGAATTTCAAAACAGTACACAGAATGACCTCTTACAATTAATGAAGAATACAGTATATCTCGTGTTCCTCTATTCGTATCTAAATTCCTCTATGACCCTACAAATGCCAACCAATAATACGATTCAGATGCTCATAAAGTCGTCCCTCAATGGTTTGGTTCATGATTTAAGCTCGATTGTCTCATAATATCATGGGATAACAGAACCATATTTACTTATAATATATAATTTACTCAAGCTTAAATTGAAGTGTGCGGATATCGTTCCTTGGATATTTACTATATCGAATTAAAATAGTCTGTAAAGGTGGCAGCCAGCCTACCCATCATAAAGAATACCAATACATTCACTAAAATTTTAACTTAAATTCTTGTGGCTTCTAAAGTTAAGTCCTTTTAAGTTATAAGACCACTGAAAGATTGTAAAACAGTATATCTCAGCGGGTGTGGATACCATTGCATAAATATGAATGATGCCTGAGCAGAGGTGCGAAGAAATAGTTCTTTCTAGCCTTCGCGACACAGCCTAGCTCAACGAAATTTTAATTGAAAATTTTATATTATTGATCATTAATCTTTCTGTCATTTGATTATTGTACATACAGATACCATCTTAGTATATATTTTACATATGCTTTTCAATTTATATTTCTAGATGATTTTATTTTACTGATACTACACATGATGTGGAAACATCTGTTCTCGACCCATCAGTTTAAATGACTTGATCATTCTTGTACTGACTTATTTTACAAGGAATGTTCGATTCATTACTTATGGTGTAATATTTGTACACCTGTGCATATTCCTCGTCTCAAGATTTAGGTGATGAAGGATTGATGATAGATCCAGGGTGACAGATTTTATTAAAATATTACAATTGCGGATTTAACTTAATTTTTTTTCAAATTTTTAGTTACCCCTATCATTTTGAAGTCAGGGATTTTTATTCTAAGTATGTCATATCTGTACCTTAAAATAAAAATGAATTAAAATGAATAAAAATGAATTAAATCCAAATATTGATTAAAACGGTTTTATCTCCTACGTACGTAGTATTAACTCCTCTTTCAGGTTCAATATTGTCTTCTATAATATCTTTTAATGTAACAATTAATACAATATTTCATCTGAAATAGCAGTTAATATTATGCTCCTTAACAGAAAAAAACAATTATTATTAAAATTTGAACATAATACACTTTTATTCTGAGTGTACAAATAATTTTTTTTGATTTTATCGCGCCGAAAATATACTCCTACATGAGATTTTATAGCTCGGTAAAGATCTTGGAAATATACTTAATATCCCAAGATATAAACTTCATAATTTCTCATCCTCGGGTATGTTTAGAATTCCCCAGGAGAATTGCAAACGCCAGCTTGATCAACGGAATTTAGCTAACATATGTTACTGTTTGCAATAGAAGAAGCTTCATTAATAAAATTTTAGTAAAACGAATGCCTCATTTACCCTGAGTATCGTTTCGTTTCTGTTCCTCATGAAACATAAATCTGTTTCTTTAAATCTTCAGATTTTTGTTGAAATTTTAGTTTATCATGAATGTAGCGTGTCCACATTCATATTTGTGGTGTACTAGTAATAATTTATAGTTTAATACCAAATGACCGTACGCCTTAGTCATTTGAGATTGGGTTATTTTTTAATAATATTAGATGTAACATACGGCTGAAGAGTAATAACTAATGCAAACATAATGTAGAGGCTAACGTCAGAGCATTCTTTTTTTGAAGTAAGAGTAAAATGAAGGTCAAT
The DNA here is from genome assembly GCA_948150685.1 of Rhaphigaster nebulosa. NCBI lineage: Eukaryota > Metazoa > Arthropoda > Insecta > Hemiptera > Pentatomidae > Rhaphigaster > Rhaphigaster nebulosa. Next base: position 161,099,181 of record OX411307.1, read on the forward strand.
GGGTCGTTTCGCCAATGGATGAAGCAAATGTAATATGAATTTATATGACGATTGAAGAGTACCTACATAGGGACTTTTTTTGCCCACAAATTTGTACAGTCCAGTAATTTCCGTGGCCATGTTTTCATATTGTTTACTGTGCCCTGGGCCCTATTTCATCATAAAGTTCAAAAGTACTAGTACAAGTGGAAAGATTCGTTATTAGATGTTACATGTTACTTATTGTCATTAGATGATAATAATATTTTTTTTATTTACTTTTTTTTAAATATAATTGTTTTAAATGCTATCCTGTTTCAACATTTCACAATTTGAGTCATAGGTCAGCTTAAACCTTACTATATCAATACTACAGTAAGTAGTATGACTACTAATAATCATGAAGCCTTGAATAAGCCATTTCGTACGTTAATGTTTTTTTATTTATTTAACAGTTATTCTAAAAATAAATTTTTAACAATAGTAAAACTGACCATGAATTCTCTATATAATTAAGGTTCACGGGATATGAATCTTTCCTACAAGATAATGAGTAAATGATTCAAATAAATGACTAGCAATTTCCCGAACCAAGGTCGATCTGAAGCTAGTAAACAAATTTCCCCCTCTTGCACATAATAACCTCGCGTAAACCAATTTCCATAAGCCTTATTTTTCAATACTTTGAAGGTGCAACTATCAATTACCTACTGACACCCTCGTCAAATAAGATAATTAATTTCTATTCAAGCTTTTTATATTGTAAGTAACTTGGGATGACTTCAGAGCGTTTTAAACACTGTTAGCTGTATTGAAAAGTCTAGGAGAAGATTTGAAAAATTATACCGTTGGAAATTTTCGGGAGCCTGAAAAAAAATTTAAAAAATCGGTCCATATTGCACCGTTCAAGGCACACCAGGGTTATTGATGACCAACGCAAGTGATTTATGTAAATACATTTTAATGTTTTGTTTTCTGAAGTTGTTGTAATTTAGAAATAGAAGCTCTGAAATAGTTAATATTCCGAGTGTTAGCTGTTTATCCAAAGTAAAAAACCCGTTATTTTAGGTTTTTTGTTTCCCGAAAACCGTTTACAAAAGCAAGATGACGTCTTAGTATCGGATAAACACATTAAGGATTACATACTTTGTTATAAATAGTAGTATTGATGAAAATAGAGGCATAGAAGTGAAGAAAATGCAGTGAGTAATTGAAACTTCATAAAAGTTTCAATCGTTATCTCAGCTAATCAGCTAAAAGTGTTATTAATTCTCTTTGTCTTTTGGGAACCTTTAATCTTATCGCCATTTGTTAGCTATAATCTGAATAAACACTGTTATAGTTTGCAAATACACTTCTTGTATATGAGTGTCTATAATGTTATTATGTTTTGCAATAAAAGTTGTTAACAAAACGGATTGTCTGTCAGTTTTAATCGACTTGCATCAGAATAATAAATTGTGTATTTGGTTCATAATTAAAATTATTCTATCCCTATTCCTTATTGGCGAAACGTTCCCGTTCATGATAATTGCCATTCCGCAATTTGATAATAAAAACTTCTCATAACAATAATTATATCTATCTTCAAAACTGTTTCACGTAATAACTATTTAGAATTTTTCGTTTCACTTGCCTATATATGAAATATATAGTAAGGCAAAGATATTCCAATTGTGAAAAAATTCCTAGTTTTCAACGGAAGAACACGATTTTAGGTGTGTTTGTATATGGTAAGTGTAGCTCAAAAATAAGTTTTTCGGAACTGAAATTACGTAATTAAGGTAGGTAAATCCGACCTACCGGAAGTGCCACTTTATATCATCGATTATAAACATTTTTATGTTTATATATTTTTATATATACTGTATATTTTTATATCAATGTATAATGGATTAGTATTTTATATCAGCTATGTCTTATCTTATTGAAATAGATTGGCAGAGCTTAATTGCCGAATTTTCGAAATGTCTTCCTCTAAAGTACATTTAATTTTGTTTATTTGAAATAATTGACCATCTCTCATTGTTAATAGTAATAAAAATGGATAAATAGAAACTATGAAAGAATTTGATAATTAAATAAAGAAGAAAAAAAGGAAAAATATTTTCCCCTGTTGAAAACAAATTTTGGGTAATAAGAGTAGTAATATAGATGTATAATCTACCATTAGAAAGCTAAAGATTTTAGAAAAAATAATAGTTAACATATAAAATCGTAGAAGTTGATGGAGAGTGACAAAAAACGTATAATATAAGCGATTGGTTAATAATTTCTACTTATATTATTTAATGGAAACTAAATAGAGTTTTCATTTAGGGTACTTGCCTCTGATGGCAGAATTAAAGGGGAGGGGGGGAAATTTCGAGCGAAATTTTATTTCAGGTTAAGTAAAAAATATTTGTTTCTGCTTTTTGATTCTTTTGACCATAAATCTGTCAAAGAAATGAGTAAATTTAATGAGAAGATGATTTATTTCGAAATATACTAACTAAAATACTGTGATAAAATTGTTGACTATTATTGGACTGAGGAGAGGGGGTGAATGAAGGTTGGTAAAATTAACTTTCACCTCTGAAAAAAATTCCAGTTTCGGCCCTGTAAGAAGAGGCGTATACTCATTCTCCTTACAATATGTTCAATACATGACCTCGTAATGTGTTTGTGTAATCTCCAAAAACATTCCGATAAATTAATAAAATCAATCTACTTTATCAATTTCAAGACATACCTAATGGTAATGTTGATTTATGTAAAAGGTAATTGATGAGAACTGAATCGTGTCCCTGTTAGTAATGAGCAACATGTTACCCTTGAGGAGGTTGGTTAGCTGGAGGTCCTTGTTCAACTTATTTGCATGACCCATATCATTCTGTTTATCACAACATAGCAAGATTATTATAATACCAGCCAAATACAAACTTTAATTTTACTTTTGGTTTATCGACAGGGGATGGATGATATTCGTATAGGTTCAATGTTGACAATCGAATTTCTCTCTTAATTTTACAAACTTAACGTAACCGGTGAAGGTAGCGACTCTTTTAACTAACTAATTTCCTCTTCTTATGGACCATCTTATGGTTTGATAACTATTTAAACTGGATTTTTATGAGTAAAACTAAAAGGTTGTCTCAAGTTGCAAATAGTTTATAGAACATATTTAAATGAATATATTGTTATATTATTAATTGTGGTTTTATGATTCTTTACCTGTTAATTGAATTATCACTTGATACAAGTATGTTTGACTATAATTTTATGTTTATCACTATCTCTATTATTTATTCAGTGTCAATTTATTATTTATCTAAAATGAGAACATTGTATACAGATAATTATATAAAAATAAACATGTACTACAACATCATAGTATTTCTATGTTCTTATCTTCTACTATCCCTTCAGATTTTAAACCAGTTCTAACTAGGATTAACTGTAGAAGCTGAATATATTTCTGTTGCAGGTCAGAAGACTATCAGCCAAGCTTGCACCCGGGAAAAGCGAGATGCTGGCCTTTTTCCATTTCCTAGGGTTGGAAGAACCTTTCCCCTCACATGGTCTTTTCTTCCACTGGTTGAGCCTGAGTCTGGAGAACGCCAAAGTATGTATTTATAGCTGAAAGGATTGTTTTGCAAAAGCACTGAAGATGTTGGTTCGCTTTGTCTACTTAGCTCTTAATATATGTGAAGGGAGATGAAGCGATACTATGAAATAGTTGATTATTTTTATTCAGATAAAGAATGGCTGATTGGTGTTGTAAAGATATAATAAGAAATTATGCGTAATGCAGTGAAACAACCTTAAAATCTGCTAGAAAAACGATTAGAATAAACTATGTGATTCATTTTATACTTTAACTTTGCCTAAAATAGGAATAAGACGACTATGTAAAATATAGATGAACATATTTTATTGCAACAAAATGCATATCAGAAAGCAAAGATTTTCGATGTTGGATTTACCCAAACTTGCAGGGCGGTAACTTACTAAATAAATATTGTATAAAATTTTATCCGATACTTATAATTCAATCAAACTGAAATATATTTTTTTCCCACACATTAATGAATTCAAAGCTCAATTTTTCAGGCAATTACTATTATGAATACTGTCAAATAAAATCACTCATTTAACCTCGAAGCGAAACTGCGAATGTTGAGTGTGAGCTAAGAATAATACAAATTAGTAGGAGATCTATATATCAGTTTATATGAAACTCATATAAAGATTTTGTGATATTCTGTATTGTATAAGATAAAGAAAAAGCATTATAAGGTAATCTTCTAGCCAAGGATTACAGGTAAAGGACAAAGGAGGACTATCGGGGATAACTACTTCCTTACCCCATGTCGATCACGTAGGAGCTATTCGTCTCGGTTTACCTAAAAAACACACCCTATATTGTCTCTTAGGGGTGAAATTTCCACCTAATCCACACTTGTCTCTATTTTTATACCCACCCCACTGCAATTGATTTAGTCTTTAAGGAAAATCAAATAAAGCCTGGTAGATTGTTTTTGACTTCAGTATAGTATCCCTAATGGATTTTCAAGTTATATATTTCATGTTCATTTCATTACGAGTTGTATTTTATGTAATCGAGTTGTTTTCCTCCGTCTGTCCTGCAATAAACATGCTTTGGGAGCATTTATTTATGAGGTTTATACAACACCTCATAAATAAATGCTTTAATAAATGAGGTGTTGCATAATAACAAATATTTAATTCGAAAATCTTTCTTTACCTTTCCTCAAATAACTCTGTTTTTAACAATTCCTTACACCTTACTTCCTTTTTTTCACGCTGGTTTTAATTACATTAGTTGTAACTAGAAAGTCAACGATTACTGGAACGTCGTCAGAAGTCATAACTCTGATTGTCTGACTCTGAAGTGAATTGAAAGAATTTTAGAAAAAATAAAGACCGATGGGTTGTTCGGTTATTCTTTAATATCGGGACTGAAAAGTTTTCGTTCTGTTTTTTTTTCTATGGCATTCCGGGGTGAATGTGACTGCGTTTGAACTCAGCTGCAGATATCCTTTTTTATTATTTATTTATAATTTTTTTTTTAAATAGACTGATTTATGGAGTGCTTTTTAAACGGCTATTCCGGATAGGGTCTTAGAAACTATTTACAATCTTAGAAACCGCAGCAAAATTATCAATACGTGAGAAGTAAATAGAAATTGCAACAAACAAAGTGTCAAAATCGAAGTAAAAAATTTATTTAGTAGAATTAAAGAGTTTAATACTTTTTGGAATTTTGGAAAATCGTAGAAGGCTCCTGTTTAAGCCTTACAATACTTATTTTAGTATATTATTTCTTATGCTTTGTAATATATTAAAAATCTTATACATCACATGAATTGCCAGTTAAGAGAGAACAACTGATTCCATTTCCTCGCGTTGGAAAATCCGGCCCGAAGAGGAACGGAGCTTCTGGCAATGGCGGTCTCTGGTTTGGACCTCGGTTGGGCAGGCTCAGCAAGAGGATGGAACTTATCCCTGTAACCTACCGCCAAGGTCTGTAATAACATAACTAATTAAATTCACATGAATTACTATATTGCTTTTTATAAAAATTAATTATTGTAATGCATTTTTATTTTGTTATCAAATGTATAAAAAAAAAAATAAGACAGCTAAATGTGAATAATATTCTTGATATTCTGGGACGTCTAGGCCGCGTTCCTTCTAAATTGGCCTCCTAAGCCTCTCTGGCATTCTAAGAAGATGGCCAAACCACCTTAGTTGGGATTCCAGTTTCTATGGGGTTCACACCGAGACTGGACCTTATTGCAGTGTTCCTGATCCTATCCCGTCTGATTTTGCCTTCTATATTATATATATATATATATATATATATATATATATATATATATATATATATATATATATATTTATATATAAAATATTTCAATTGAAATGTTACTATACTCGACTTTATAAGTAATAGCAATAGAAAATACTGTTTTGATATCCATCCTAAATTTTTATTCGAGGTTTTTATTTTATTATTATAATTTTTTTTTTTTTTATAATTTTTTTTTTAATAATGTAACCTACTCAAATTTAATAGTGCTGTAGTGTATAAGTAAACAAGGCATTGAACATTGTTATTAAATTTATAAATTTTCACTGCAATGTTGCGATTTTCATTTTTGATTATGAGAAGGTTGGATTTGTTTCAGAAAGCAATGTACCAGAAAATTTACTGAAATCAGTGCTGAAGAACCCATCTGTAAAGGGCGTTGGTAACTCAGACGACATTGATGACTACATTGACACAAAACAGTAACCTGTTAAACCCTTGCGAAAAATCGAGGACCTAAAACTCTATATACTATGTATTGATCTTCTAGTTACCTTTTTCGTTCCTTGAATAATATTGAACCAGGTGTCCAGTCTTCCTCTAATATTTATTCAATTCCTTTCTTAAAATCAGCATGTTCATTTGAGAAAATTGTATTGAGAGTATATATTGTAAATTGATTGTTTGTTATGTTTGTAACAATTAGACAATACAAAAAAAATCTTGTAATTATAGAAGAATAAATTATATCCAACGAATTTGCATTCATATAATACATTATATATCTCCTCTTTATTGGTATGATTCTGGCTGATCTGCTTTTATAATGTAGATTGGGGGTTCAAAAACAACAATTATATATTTCTATTGATTCCAGATGGGGACCGATGTATAGGAATATATTTTCTAATTAACTTATAACCAGGATAGACCACCACAGACCTTCTTATGGTATACTACACAAAAATTAGGGTTTTACAATTGGATAACCTTTTCAAAGGTGTCGTGGCTTCACCCATCAATATTTGCTGACTGGAACACCTAGACCAATATGTGCCCAGTGCAACGTACCTATGACTGTAAAACACTAACTGACTGCAGACAGTTGATTGATACCGGTCTCCAATATCATTTGGCAACTTTACTAAATGAAAATAGTCCACACATTAACGAAATATTCGATTATTTAAAAAAGATTGACGTATATGAATCGATTTAAAATTAAAGATACAATTCTTTAATTTAAGTTTCTTATATATTTCTTTTGCTTCCACAATAACCATTCATGTAAATATGTTCTCTTTTAAGTTCTCTTCTTTTATTTTAACTTATTTATTTTCTTCTATTCATTATTACTATTTTTATTTATTTATACTTTAATTATATGTATATATTTATTTAGATTATTTAATTTTATTTCCATTTATTTATTATTATTATTATTTTTTCATTATTAGTATATACATATTTTATTTTTATCATTTTATTTATATATAATTTTTTTTTTTTACCCTATCTGCCAATTGTATAGGCAGTGCAGTGCGTTATGAACTGATATCGGTCAATCTTGGATAGTGGACATAGTTGAGCGTAGGCAGACATCACCTTGTCGTGGATTGCCTTTATAAATAAATAATAATAAAGGTGTCGTGTTTACCATTTGATATGGAGTAGATTCTGACATAAGGTTTCATCTACTAAATTAAACTCTAGATTTCAATGTGACCCTATTTTATTAAAAAACTTTATAACTACCGATGGAAATATTAAAAGGAGCATCCTGGTGTGGCATTGAGGGTACTTTAATTTATTTATTGGTTCTGCCTGCACAATTCTCATGAAAAGCACTACTAGGAATATTATGTATTTAAGCTAGTAGCGGATTCACGCTGCAATTTTTGGGGAACGGAAATATTTGAGTAGAATTATATTTTGGGATTTAAACGAATTCGTAAGAATAAACAACAGCTCAAATAAGCACACATAAATATAAAAAGTATCTTCACTTATTTTTTTATTATAAAACAATAATTATTTTTGGAGATAGAAATGCCTGAAGGGAGCTTCATTATCTGCCATACCTGTGGACGGCAGTAGAGCAAATCTGCCCCTGATGTGTCCTATATGGTTTCCAGCGTACTTTCACCAACACATTTCTCTGAATATCTTCCCTCAGGCTGATGTTCTTCTTGCCTATCAGCATGCCATCCTGGCACCAGAGTTGGGCATTAGTTAACTAATTTTTTAGGTAACTAAATTTGTAACTAATTAACTAATAGTTGTTAAATTAGTTGCAATTAAAATACAAACAATTTAGTTATTAGTTACTGTTTGGTAACTAATTTCTCAGCAATTAAATCAGTTTTAGTTGTTGTGGATAACTAATGTTTTTAGTCGTGAAAGACAAATTGTCCTTGGTAAGTGAAAGCTATTCAATTTTATCCGTAGTTGCGAATAATTATTAACAATTAATATTATTAGGGATTGATAAATTATTTTCCACTTCTATAATTTTTTATTTTATTTAATAATTTATTAAACTTATTCTATTAGTTTAGCACTGAACTAACTCGCGAGAATAAACCAGTACAAACGTTTCTAATTGATATAATCTATTTAAACCTTGAACTGAAGATGAATGTATAACATTCGAAACTAGCTTTCAATAAAAACAAAATTATAGAAGTGGCAAATAGTTTATCAATCCCTAATTAGATTGATCCTTCTATATCATCATGTTGCACGGATGAGTCCCGATGAAATGCCTAAAAAAATCATGGAAGAGGAAATTCATCGTCCAAGAAGAGTCGGACGGCCCAAGCTCCGGTGGATGGATGGAGTGGTACAAGACACGAGGGAACAGTAACTCGTAATGAGGTACCTCTTCATTTTGTGGTTACCTACGAGTACTTGGGAACAATTATATTCAGAGATGAGAAAGCAGATCATGAGGTACTACATTGCGCCAAAAAAGCAAACAGAGTATACTCTCAGATATGCTCCACAATTATAGGAAGGAAGGAAATAAGCATTCAGGCAAAGCTCCTCCTATTCAAAACTGTATTCCTAACAGTTTTTCTCTTTGGTGCGGAGAATTGGACCGTGCTGGATCGTCATGCGAGCAAAGTGACAGACAGCGTCGGAGATGAGGTTTCTGAGAAGGATCCAGGGGAAAACCCGAAGGGCCCGAATTCGCATTGAAAGAATCCGGGAGAACCTAGGGGTCTCACCAATTGGAGAGATAGTGGAGCAGCGCCAACTTAAATGATTTTGTCACCTGCGCAGAATGGAGAATGATCGCCCACGAGGTCGACCTAGGCAGATGTACATGGATTATATCACCAGGCTTGGGAGAGGAAGTGGCTGCTCTCTGGCTGAAATGAAGAATATGGTGAATGATCGCGAAAATTGGAAAACATGGACCGAGGCTAAACCTCCACGCCTAGTGGCGTTATGGAGGTAGAGAATGAAGAAGAAGGTGCAGGACTGGGTTCTGATATATTCATAAATAAACAAATCCATATAAAGCGTTTCTAAATCAATTAATTGGAACCTTTTCCGAATTAATTGTCATCTTTTCCGTTTCAATTTTAACTTATTCCATTCCAATTGTAACCCAACCGGACATGAATTAATTCTATTTTATTCTTGAAATATAATTGTTTTAATTAAAACAATGACTTAAAATGACTAAAATAAGTTCGGCATATCCTTTCGACATTTTTTTAATTTATTACTTGAGTATTAATTTCAACTAATTTTTCGCAAAAAAACTTGGTTATTTATTTTTAAATATTTATGATTTTTATGTTTTTTTTTATTCATTTTTCCATCAGTACTAAGCGACAAGTGTATAAAATATTGAAAAGAGGGTTATTGTAGTTGTTCCCCTGGCTATTACTAATTCCATGAAAGCTAAAAAAAAGCCTCTGTTCTGTGGTCTGTCTCACCTTACCGGGTCGCTAAGTGAACTAAGGATTTCATGGAAAGCTAAAATAATTTACTAGCTCCAAACAGCTCCGAATTTCAATTTAAACTATTTACACTCGTGTTCTTATAATATGTTCACCGTTCCGCCATTGAGGCCAGTATTCATTTTATTCCTGTAATTATGATTATTTAGTTTTTTTTTTAAATAAGTTTATGAATAAAATTGTGGTAAAATTTATTATATTCCAATATGTGAATTTTATTTATTTACACTTGGCATCGTTTCTATACTGTATTTTCTAGTTGTTTTTAATTTTGACGATGGGTTGAGCTGTAAGAAGTTAAGTAACAATTTTTCATTATCAAACAGGAATACAACCTTTATAATTATTAAAATTCATTCTCAAGTCCGAATTGTGCATTTTACCTTAAGCTGACCAAATACGACATTTTATGGTTCCAATTTTGTTTTAAAATTTGATCCAATAAATTGGCAAAAAACTCCTTGAATTTTATAGTTCACAGCCTTGAAATCCTTGAATTATGTTTGAATTTTTTCCTGCTATGTCGCTGGACACTGAATAAACGAAAAGATGTCATAAATAGGGAGCGGATTCTCATGTAAAATAAAAAGCTAAATATGTACATATATATGCAATTATATTTTCTGAAATATGTAGCAAAATATGAGATTTATTTAACAATAAAAATCCTGAATGTTGTTGCAATTAAAAAAATAAATAAATAGACGAATATTTAAGAAAACAATTACAAAATAATTAATATTTAAAATTATGTAATAATTCAAGAGACCAAATTTATATGTGAAATAAAACTTGAAATATGTATATAAGTATGTATCGATTTTTTCATAAATTGATGAGAATATAGAAAAAATGAAATAAAATATAAACTTTTTCTCCTTAAAATTATTCGAAATTACATACATTCTTAAATTTTCAAAAATATTTTTAAATTACATTTTAAAATGTAACTTTTTCTCAGAGCTTTCACAGGACTAAACATCTCCGTCTCCCCGAAAAGTTTCGTTAAGAAATTCGCAAATGTATTTACAAAAGCCGTAATTTTGAGGTCGATTTAATTTTTGACATTTTAATAACAAACTAAATACGACACTGGCACAAGAGAATTGGTAGGGGAAACAACAATAGCCAATGGCGGAAAATGGAATTAAAATATCGAGGACGTGGGATTTCTTCGAATTTCTTGCTTACGTGTTACAATACTTTCAATATGGAAAGCATTTCTTCTGTTCTTTCTCATGTTTTAAAAATTATCAATATGAATTTTGTTTGTAGTCTAAATATGGATAATAATATGTAATATCTCCACCAAATATGCAAAAATATGTAATATCTTCCAAATATGTAAAATAGAAAGAAATATGTAAAATAAAAATGCTTTACTTGCTTTTAAATTGTATGAAACGTAAGGTAAAATGTCGAAGAAGGTAGTACAAGGCTTAGAAAAAGATATGTAAATACATATAAATCCGCTCCCTAGTTATAAGAATATGCCGATATTATTTCAAAAGTCATTATTTTAATTAAAATAATTATTTTTTTCTAATAAAATAAATAAAAGAGAATTGATTCCTGAAGGGCACAGGAGTGTGTCACAAGTTGTTATAGTACCTTTAAGCAGCTAACGAAAACAAATAATAAGTATTTGAAAAAACAATAATAATTTACTTATTTAGTTGTTAATTGTTATTCGTCAAATGGGAATAAAATTAAATAGTTTTAATTGCCATTGCAACTAATATTTTATCGCTAAAAAAAAAATTAGTTGCCTATTTCAACCAATAACTAATTTAGTTATAAAAGTTAGTTGTCTGTCGATGAATAACAATTAATGGTTTAGTTATAAGTTCAACAGAATTACAACTAAATTAGTCGTAGTTTTTAGTTATTAGTTAATTCATTTTTGCCCAACTCTGCCCGGTTTCACCCGGGTTTGCTAGGCCTCGGCTCCAGTCCTTCCAGATGTTTCACTTCAGGTGTCTCTCCTTCGACTGACTTCTTGATTTCCTTCTTCAGGTCTTCTTTCAGAGATTGGTCCTTCTATCCTGAGAGGGGTCTCAGCTTCTCAAAATATTTTTTATCCTCCTTATCCGTGGAATTTCCTTTTCAAGTTCAGCTATTCAGAAGTTTGGTGAAGACGGTGTCTCGGCATTTCAAAAGTCTGGTTTCATGAGGCTACTTTCCATATCTGGCCTGACCTCTTATCTTTATATCTAAACCGTTTCTCAAATCTTGGTCATATGGTCTCTCAACTATTGGAATAAATAGGCCCACTTCCGCGGTAAAATCGAGCAGGGTATCATTATTTTCATTTTTTTTTTGTTGTTGCATAAATTACAAATAAGATGATCCAGAAATCGAAATCGGTAGCTTTATTATAGTTTAAGTCAAAATAAACTGTAAAAAAAAAGCAATTTTTTTTTTTCAGGAAATATGCATTTTAACCAAAAAGTTTCAAATAAAAGTTGTTCATCTAACGATTACTTACAAAAAAAGTCCAGTTATATTTTAAGTTAAATCTTAGGATATCGCCCCTGAAGAAGGTCAAATCCTCTGAAATTGTTGGTGTTTCAACAAAAAACAGCCCTCCTAAAAAAAATTAATAAGAAACTATTTGTATTTTAAACAAATAAAAATATTTGAGAATTTTAAAGGACCATTCTTTCTGGACTCAAAATAATTGGTTCAAATTTCATCATGCAGCAAACAACGACCCTAAAAACACTTGCAAGTTTTATACAGATTATTTAAAAGAAAAAGTAGGTGAGGTAATCTTCAAAATCATAAAGTGGCCATTACAGTCTCCTAATCTCTACCCCATCGACTTGCTATGTTCTTGATTGCAATTATCATGGATGATCAATCCCCACATTTAGGATGCCACGTAATAATGCTATGTGTTATTTAGATTGTGTTGACTTATATATTAGCTGATAATGTTTATCTGTATTGGGATGCCATTGGGCAATCATTGAGGATGATTATCCCAAAATTATTTAAGATTACGATTAAATATTAATTACTTGTTGAGTCTTCTAAATTGGATATTGCAGTCAATAACATTTAATGGCTTGTTTTCCACATAATGTTATTATTTTATATATCAAGATATTATGTGTAGTTGATTAGCCATTCTTTACATTGAACTACTACTAATCATTATTTATTATACAAAATTTACTGAACGAAGGGCTTTATTTAGAAGGGATCCATGAAAGGTGCCGGGAATAAGGGTTTTTAATTCGCCTTCCCGCATTTGTCTCCAGTCCAGGTGTCCAACCCTTGCTAATAAGTAAGTTGTATTTCAAATTAATATTAAAAATTATATTTAACTTTAATCCTACCGGATGAAGTTGCAATATTGTAATTACCCAGATATTACAATTTTCAGATCTCAAGATCTCGCCTGAAGATATTTCTACAAAAGTTGAATGAACAAATCCAATCTCTAAAACACTTAAACTTTCATGTTTACCAAAAACGTTTCCTTTAAAAGGTTTTCTAAAATTTATCAGAGGGTATAATTTTATATAATTTTCTAAAATTATACATAAAATCAAAAGTGAGTCCCATCATAAAATAGATCAAACCTTTTCCACCTCGGGTCTTATGAATGCTGGATTTTATCAATATTTACAATCCCAGTCCTCTGGGCAAATCAGAAGATCTCTTTGTCTTCTTTAATGAGTTTATCACCGAAATAATCAATCCCAGAAGTGGGATTGATTATTTCGGTGATGAAGCTTTTTGATATGAAGGATGATTCCAAATTGCTGCTACTATTCCAAATTCAGGATTCTTCTTAAATAAAATTAAGTTATCCTTCCCACCTTATGAGAGGAATGGAGGTATTGCATCATCTCCAACTTAAAAATCAACATTCTTTAATTCTAAAATATAATTAATCTATCCAAACATTCTTTAGGTGGTTTTTCTTTCTGATACTCTTCTTTGCTGGTAAACTGTTTATTCCATTGGCTGTATTCGGCTTTAAATTAACAATAGGTTTTTCTTTTCATAACCCGGTGATAAAATTAAATCATATTAAACAAATAAATTAAATTAAAATAGATATAATGGTGAATTTCTATCCAGCCATATTTCTCTTCATAAATACTTTTCATTACTTTTATTTTTATTTATTTAAGTTTTATTCATTAATTTATAATTTGGGTGAGATCTCTGGGTGATCTTTTATTTTTTAAGTATTATTAAGACCGTTGTTTCGGCTATTATCCTTTTACTAAGAGTTTACTTTCGAAGTCCGTTGTCCATATCTTGTTTTGTCAGGCAAACCATATTCCCACCAGCGTTAAGGGTGCTAACATTTTTTCTTCCCATGCCCCTTAGATAGTTACTGGTATCCGCTAGAAACCGCTTGCTCCTAAGCAAGAACTGTCTTGGTCTTAAACTGTCATCTGTATTCACCTTATTTTTCTTCAGCCTTTTTTCCTTATTTATTTTTGTCATTAAATTAATTTTTATATATATTTTTCTTTCCACAGGAATCTTCTTCTTCCGACAGCTAATTCTAAGTTGATCTAATTTTGATTTTAGAGCTATCTCTATTTTTTATTTATCTTAAAGGGTGAACTTATGATCGGTGGCGGTTTTATTTCAGCTATAAAAGACGTACTCTTGGTGACTCTCCTCTTCCTGGACTTCTATTTGGCCGACTTCATTAACATTAAGAGTTTTTTCAGGGTCCTCTTTGGGCTTAGAAGTTTCTTCATGGGAATCTTCTCTCTTTCAGATTTTCAAAAAGGTTAAATTCACAGTGATAAACTCAACCAAAGAATATTGGAATGGTCAATACCTCCGAATGCATTACCCTCCGCTAATTTAATGATACTCATTCCAGGTCTCCGCCGCTTTTTCGGTATGCCAGCCGGGATCCGAGGGTGACTGGTTCTCTATAGGTTTTTAAATCAAATTATTTCGTATTTCTGAAGGTAAAGGCTAGGTAAGTGTTGTGGTGACGGCTGCTGTAACATTTCAATTATCGTTCCTTGACAAGGGAAAGATTAAATAAACTCTATGAAAGGATGCCTAGAGTTGTCAAAGCCGTAATTAAAAGTAAAGCAAGATTTTTCTAAGAAAAGACTGTTTAAAGGACAATTACTGTTTCAGAATTTTTGTTTACATTATTATTACAAAAATCATTGAAAATCACGCCCAAAGACTGTATATTGCCTATTATATCTGAATGAAATTTTAATAAAAATGTTTAGTTAAAAAACCTTTTATTTTGCTATAATTTATCCATTAGTATTAAACTTGTGTATTATGCATGTTTATATATGAAACAGATATTGGCGTATGTATATATATATATATATATATATATATATATATATATATATATATATATATATATATATATATATATATATATATATATTTATATATATAAATACACCAATATCTGTTTCATGCTTAGTCATGTTCCTTTTACAATTACACTAATTTACAAAATAAGAATGAAGAATTAAAAAAAAAAAAAGCAGTAAAAGATAACATTTAAGTGTATACCTAGGCATCCCACTTACAATGGATAGATTTGAATATTTTTTTTAATTGTGTTCTTACATCAAGAAGTAAAAAGTTTATCCATTAAAAGTTTTCTTTTTTCTTTTATTTTCACATTTGTAAAATAATTGGGTAGTTGTGATCTAATATAGTCGCAGAATATAATATGAAAAGTAACACGCCTAATAGACATGTATAAAAAGAGATGAATACTTAGGCAAGGTCGGGTACGAATGTGATGGAGGGGATAGTAAAGAGAAAGCCAAGATCCGAGTTAGTGCTCCTTCGAGAATGAGCTCCGTCCGAGTATTATCATTTATCATCGCCAGTGCTTGCCTCTTCACATTCACATTCAGCACCAAAGTATCTAAATGTCGGGGTAAGTTTTCCTATCCAAACTTTTCATAGCATATACTAGTATATTTAAATATTTTACCAGAAAAATTAAATATTTTTTCAGATAAATTGTAACTTACCGGACTAGTTAAACTTTTTAAAAATAAATTAAAGATTTGGTTAGAAAAATTGACCATTTTTTCGAAGCAAGATGAACCGCCTTATTAGCCTGATTGGTCCTTTCCGTTTTCAAATTATAATTTTCTCACAATTTCATCCTGTTTAATATAAATCATATTATTTTATTTTAACGGGATATAAAAAATACAATATTTTCTTAGTTGTATTTATGTTTGATCCCCGGTTATTTTCGCATCAAAATGAGTGAAAGCCATTGTATCTCAGATT